>CM059431.1:146875860-147252960 GCA_030390025.1 Squalus acanthias | reverse complement strand
CACTCCCTTGCCGTCAATCTGCAACACTCACTCCCTTTCCCTCAATCTCTAATTCTCACTCCCATTCCCTAATTCTGTAAATCTAACTCCCATTCCCTCAATCTCTAATTCTCACTCCCATTCCCTCAATCTGTAAATCTCACTCCCACTCCCTCACTCTGTAAACCTCACTGTTATACTCCCACTCTGTAAATCTCACTCCTATTCCCTCAAACTCTAATTCTCACTCCCATGCCCTCACTCTGTAAATCTCACTCCCACTCCCTCACTCTTTAAATCTCACTCCCATTCCATCACTCTCTAAATCTCACTCCCACTCCCTCACTCTGTAAATCTCACTCCTATTCCCTCACTCTTTAAATCTCACTCCCATTCCCTGACTCAGTAAAACTCAATAGCACTCCCTCACTCTGTATTTCTCACTCCCATTCCCTCAATCCGTAATTCTCACTCCCATTCCCTAATTCTGTAAATCTAACTCCCATTCCCTCAATCTCTAATTCTCACTCCCATTCCCTCAATCTGTAAATCTCACTCCCACTCCCTCACTCTGTAAACCTCACTGTTATACTCCCACTCTGTAAATCTCACTCCTATTCCCTCAAACTCTAATTCTCACTCCCATGCCCTCACTCTGTAAATCTCACTCCCACTCCCTCACTCTTTAAATCTCACTCCCATTCCATCACTCTCTAAATCTCACTCCCACTCCCTCACTCTGTAAATCTCACTCCTATTCCCTCACTCTTTAAATCTCACTCCCATTCCCTGACTCAGTAAAACTCAATAGCACTCCCTCACTCTGTATTTCTCACTCCCATTCCCTCAATCCGTAATTCTCACTACCATTCCCTAATTCTGTAAATCTAACTACCATTCCCACAATCTCTAATTCTCACTCCCATTCACACATTCAGTAAATCTCACTCCCATAGTCTCACTCTTTAAATCTCACTCCCACTCCCTGACTCTGTAAACCTCACTCTTATTCCCTCACTCTGTAAATCTCACACCCATTCCCTTACTCTGTAAATCTCACTCCCATTCCCTCACTCTGTAAATCTCACACCCATTCCCTTACTCTGTAAATCTCACTCCCACTCCCTCACTCTTTAAATCTCACTCCCATTCCCAAACTTTGTAAATCTCACTCCCAATCCCTCACTCTGTAAATCTCACTCCCATTCCCTCACTCTTTAAATCTCACTCCCATTCACTCACTCTTTAAATCTCACTCCCAAATCCTCACTCAGTAAAACTCACTGCCACTCCCTCACTCTATAATTAACACTCCCATTCCCTCAATCGGTAATTCTCACTCCCATGCCCTTACTCTGTAAATCTCACTCCCACTCCCTCACTCTGTAAATCTCACTCCCATTCCCTCACTCTGTAAATCTCACTCCCACTCCCTCACCCTATTATTCTCACTCCCATTCCCTCACTCTGTAAATCTCACTCCCACTTCCTCACTCTGAAAACCTCACTCCCACTCCCTCACTCTGTAAATCTCACTCCCATTCCCTCACTCTTTAAATCTCACTCCCATTCCCTCACTCTTTAAATCTCACTCCCACTCCCTCACTCTGTAAATCTCACTCCCACTCCCTCACTCTGTAAATCTCACTCCCACTCCCTCACCTTGTTATTCTCACTACCATTCCCTCACTCTGTTAATCTCACTCCCACTTCCTCACTCTGAAAACCTCACTCCCACTCCCTCACTCTGTAAATCTCACTCCCATTCCCTCACTCTTTAAATCTCACTCCCATTCCCTCACTCTGCAAATCTGACTCCACTCCCTCACGCTGTAAATCTCACTCCCATTCCCTCACTCTTTAAATCTCACTCCCATTCCCTCACTCAGTAAAACTCACTCCCATTCCCTCACTCTGTAAATCTCACTCCTATTCCCTCACTCTGTAAACCTCACTCCCACTCCATCACTCTAGAAATCTCACTCCCATTCCCTCACTCTGTAAATCTTACCACCTACTCTCACTTTGTAAATCTCACTCCCATTCCCTGAATCTGTGAATCTCACTCCCGACTCCCTCACTTTTAAAATCTAACTCCCATTCCCTCACTCTGTAAATCTCACTCCCATTCCCTCACTCTGTAAATCTCACTCCCACTCCCTCACTCTGTAAATCTCACTCCCATTCCCTCAATCTGTAAACCTCACTCCCATTCCCTTACTCTGAAAATCTCACTCCCATTCCCTCAATCTGTAAATCTCACTCACATTCCCTAAATCTGCAAATCTCACTCCCTTTCCCTCAATCTGCAACACTCACTCCCTTTCCCTCAATCTCTAATTCTCACTCCCATTCCCTAATTCTGTAAATCTAACTCCCATTCCCTCAATCTCTAATTCTCACTCCCATTCCCTCAATCTGTAAATCTCACTCCCACTCCCTCACTCTGTAAACCTCACTGTTATACTCCCACTCTGTAAATCTCACTCCTATTCCCTCAAACTCTAATTCTCACTCCCATGCCCTCACTCTGTAAATCTCACTCCCACTCCCTCACTCTTTAAATCTCACTCCCATTCCATCACTCTCTAAATCTCACTCCCACTCCCTCACTCTGTAAATCTCACTCCTATTCCCTCACTCTTTAAATCTCACTCCCATTCCCTGACTCAGTAAAACTCAATAGCACTCCCTCACTCTGTATTTCTCACTCCCATTCCCTCAATCCGTAATTCTCACTCCCATTCCCTAATTCTGTAAATCTAACTCCCATTCCCACAATCTCTAATTCTCACTCCCATTCACACACTCAGTAAATCTCACTCCCATAGTCTCACTCTTTAAATCTCACTCCCACTCCCTGACTCTGTAAACCTCACTCTTATTCCCTCACTCTGTAAATCTCACACCCATTCCCTTACTCTGTAAATCTCACTCCCATTCCCTCACTCTGTAAATCTCACACCCATTCCCTTACTCTGTAAATCTCACTCCCACTCCCTCACTCTTTAAATCTCACTCCCATTCCCAAACTTTGTAAATCTCACTCTCAATCCCTCACTCTGTAAATCTCACTCCCATTCCCTCACTCTTTAAATCTCACTCCCATTCACTCACTCTTTAAATCTCACTCCCATTCCCTCACTCAGTAAAACTCACTGCCACTCCCTCACTCTATAAATCTCACTCCATTCCCCTCAATCCTGTAATTCTCACTCCCATTCCCTTACTCTGTAAATCTCACTCCCATGCCCTCACTCTGTAAATCTCACTCCCATTCCCTCAATCTGTAAATCTCACTCCCTTTCCCTCAATCTGCAACACTCACTCCCATTCCCTCAATCTCTAATTCTCACTCCCATTCCCTCACTCTGTAAATCTCACTCCCACTCCCTCACTCGATTATTCTCACTCCCATTCCCTCACTCTGTAAATCTCACTCCCACTCCCTCACGCTGTAAATCTCACTCCCATTCCCTCACTCAGTAAATCTCACTCCCACTCCCTCACTCTGTAAATCTCACTCCCATTCCCTCACTCTTTAAATCTCACTCCCATTCCCTCACTCTGTAATCTCACTCCCATTCCTCACTCTGTAAATCTCACTCCCATTCCTCAATCTGTAAATCTCACTCCCATTCCCTCACTCTTTAAATCTCACTCCCATTCCCTCACTCTGTAAATCTCACTCCCATTCCCTCACTCTGTAAATCTCACTCCCACTCCCTCACTCTGTAAATCTCACTCCCATTCCCTCAATCTGTAAACCTCACTCCCATTCCCTTACTCTGAAAATCTCACTCCCATTCCCTCAATCTGTAAATCTCACTCACATTCCCTAAATCTGCAAATCTCACTCCCTTTCCCTCAATCTGCAACACTCACTCCCTTTCCCTCAATCTCTAATTCTCACTCCCATTCCCTAATTCTGTAAATCTAACTCCCATTCCCTCAATCTCTAATTCTCACTCCCACTCCCTCACTCTGTAAATCTCACTCCCACTCCCTCACTCTGTAAATCTCACTCCCATTCCCTCAATCTGTAAATCTCACTCCCACTCCCTCACTCTGTAAACCTCACTCTTATACTCCCACTCTGTAAATCTCACTCCTATTCCCTCAAACTCTAATTCTCACTCCCATGCCCTCACTCTGTAAATCTTACTCCCACTCCCTCACTCTTTAAATCACACTCCCATTCCATCACTCTCTAAATCTCACTCCCACTCCCTCACTCTGTAAATCTCACTCCCATTCCCTCACTCTTTAAATCTCACTCCCATTCCCTGACTCAGTAAAACTCAATAGCACTCCCTCACTCTGTATTTCTCACTCCCATTCCCTCAATCCGTAATTCTCACTACCATTCCCCAATTCTGTAAATCTAACTCCCATTCCCACAATCTCTAATTCTCACTCCCATTCACACACTCAGTAAATCTCACTCCCATAGTCTCACTCTTTAAATCTCACTCCCACTCCCTGACTCTGTAAACCTCACTCTTATTCCCTCACTCTGTATTTCTCACACCCATTCCCTTACTCTGTAAATCTCACTCCCATTCCCTCACTCTGTAAATCTCACACCCATTCCCTTACTCTGTAAATCTCACTCCCATTCCCTCACTCTTTAAATCTCACTCCCATTCACTCACTCTTTAAATCTCACTCCCATTCCCTCACTCAGTAAAACTCACTGCCACTCCCTCACTCTATAATTAACACTCCCATTCCCTCAATCGGTAATTCTCACTCCCATGCCCTTACTCTGTAAATCTCACTCCCATTCCCTCAATCTGCAAATCTCACTCACATTCCCTCAATCTGTAAATCTCACTCCCTTTCCGTCAACTGCAACACTCACTCCCATTCCCTCAATCTCTAATTCTCACTCCCATTCCCTAATTCTGTAAATCTAACTCCCATTCCCTCAATCTCTAATTCTCACTCCCATTCCCTCACTCAGTAAATCTCACTCCCATAGTCTCACTCTTTAAATCTCACTCCCATTCCCTCACTCTGTAAATCTCACACCCATTCCCTCACTCTGTAAATCTCACTCCCATTCCCTCACTCTGTAAATCTCACTCCGATCCTTCCTCTTTCTTCTGCACTGCTGTGCCCAGACCAGACGGAGCCAGTGCTTTATCAGCAACAAGAATCCTTAAAGCTGGAGTAAATCACAGAGCTCGTGCTTCAAAATTTACAGATACATGACTGAATCATTATAGATATATTTAAATATTCTTGAAAGAAAAATGTCTCAAACAAACAACGCTCTCAGAGCGAGTTCTGACAAAGTCCTGCTGAAAGCAACATCATAAAGTTGAATTGGTGCCAACTCAGGCAGAATTAAACCCGAGAGCCGAGTGACTCAGAAACACCGAAATAAAGCTCTCAGTTGCTGCCTTTCACACACGCGGGGAAGGGACTGGGCCGTGTGTTGTAAATATATGTTGAAAATATATCTTAATGCTGTCCCTAAAACGCTTGCCCCCAGTTTCTTACCGTGCTTTGAGTCCGTGTAGAGCAAGTGACATTCCCTGAGGATCATCTCATTAATGGAGAGGCTCACGCTCTCCAAGGGGTTAGAAGCGGATCGCAGCCTCAGCCTTCCTGACATTGACCGTGCTGGGAGCTCTGCAGAATCCCTCAGCCTGGCCTGTGACAAGCAGGCTCACAGCTGACCAGACCATAATACTGGCCCGTTATGTAAAGCAGCAGGCGTTGTAAGTCCATGTGTGAGTGACAGACCGTGTGTGCGAGCCTGCTCACAGCATCTGTTTAATCCCTCTGGGCTCCTGTCCAACAGGATCTTTAAATCGCCGCCCACCCAAATCCAGCAGCTGGCTCGGGTCAACACCCTTTATCTTCTGTTTAATTGAAATAGTTTAAACGGAGCCTGTTGTTAAGGTTTCAATGCTCTGTTTAATGTCAGTTTTAATCAAATATGTAGTCACTCCTCGCTGCCATGTTTAATTTAGTAACTTATTATATTTGAAGACTTGGTTAAACTATCGGTGTCTAATGAAATAGCTAAACTACAATCCACGAAAAAACATTCCATGTACAGTCTCAAAGTAACTATAACAAACATATTATGAATCTATTAATGTAGCTCTGTCCTCTGTCAAAAACAACAACTAGTTAAGATCAATCAATAATATAAATATGGCTAATCCTCAGAGGTGCTGCCTTATTCATTAAATAGTTATATTCAAGTCCCTTATTAACCGCTTAGTGCCACTAACTACCGATTCTCTAGTTAATGTTCAACCTCTTCCTTGCCCGCTCACAACTCTGGCGAATCCCTGGTTCACTCAGATAAGTCCGGATGGGGCATGACGTTCGGTCCATCGAGCAGATCAATCCACTGGGCCAACAATCCATCACCGCCTCTAGCTGCTCCTTGGACGATTCAACAGTCTTCCGCCGATCCCGACCCAGAATATCAATTCAGTGATCAGTCAGCAAAAGTAAGAAGCATTGACACATGGTCCAATCTCTGGTCCTTTACCGCTCTGTACCCTTAAACCTGATTAAGATATTTATTGTTTACCACCCCTTGTTTACCTTGCCTAACTCCACAGGTCCACAGTCTTGGAGGCGACCTGAGAGTTATATAAAATAATGAAAGCCAAGGATAGAGTGTCGAATGATAGGTTATTTCAGTTTGAGAGGATGAAGAGAACCAGGCGACACGCATTTAATTTACACTAGGGTTGGAATAGGCTGGTGCTCGGCTTTCCCAGAGAGCAGTGAGCGTCTGTATTGCGTTGCCATTTTGTGCGGTGTGTGCTGACTCTCTGCATCCCTTCAGCAGGGAGCTGGTCTTTTCTTGGCTGGGCCAGAGATCGCCTCATATTAAATGTAAATGTTTTAACTATTAACGTGCGCATGGCCCCTGTGATCTACTGGAATGGTTTCGATCGCCTGAGCATGTCCGGGAGGATTTTCACCCGTTATTGGACCTGTTTCTTTCCTAGTATTTCACCGTTCCCAGGAGATTACATGGAGGTTGAATGCCTTGAAGCCACAAGGCTGTGGAAGCAGGATTGCTGGACCAGCTGGTCTTTTCCTATATTTGTATGTTCTTGCACCGACATTAAGTTTTAACAATGTGACTTTTCGCTGCACTTTCCTCGTGGCCGAGCTCTCTGACTCTGGCTCGCGGCCTAGCGGCCTCCCTCTATCCGGCTCCCAGGAGTGGATGCTCCCTTTGTACATGAGTGACCAGAAATAAGGTCAATACCCAGGGTCAGTCCTGACTGGAGCACATCATAGCTGCAGCATTAGAGCCTGAAACGTCATGTTGATTGGACGTTGTAGCTCAGTCCTCTGTGTGTTTGTTTGCTGCCCAGCGCTCAATGTGCCCGCTCTCCTCAGTCACATCACCATTCATTAAATGCTCCCTGCTTAATCTGTCCTGCACAATCCGAGAGCAGTTTTCTGTTATATGCTTATCAAAGGAAGACTTGAATTGATAGAACGCCTTTCACGAGCTCAGGATATCACGACGCAATTTACAGCCAATTCAGTACTCTTGCGGTGCGGTCACTGTTGTAGTGCAGTACATGTGGTAGACAATTTGGGCCCAGCACACTCCCACACTGTAATAATCACCAGATAATCTGTTTACATGTTGTTTTTTGAGGTTAAATGTTGGCGAGATCGCCGGGGAGAATTCCACTGCTCTTCTTCTCAATAGTACCATGGGATCTTTAACGACCACCCAAGAGCTCAGAGAAGGCATCGATTTAACGTCCCGTCGGGAAGTCTCCGGCAACATAGATTGTTCATTCAAATCACCTTCTCATGGCAACCTTGATCCGCAGTAATTGGCAATGATGTTTAAAAATGTCAACGGTTATGAATAGATTAGATAGGTGGTTGAACACGCGACATCCTCCACCTAGGGCAGCAGGCGCATGGGAAAACCACCTTCTCCAAGTTCCCCTCCAAGTCACACACCATCCTGACATAGAAGTATATCGCCGATCATTCATCGTCGCTGGGTCAAAATCCTGGAACTGCCTACTAACAGCACTGTGGGAGTACCTTCACCACACGGACTGCAGCCGTTAAAGAATGCGGCTGACCACAACCTTCTCAAGGGCAATTATGGATGGGCAATAAACGCAGGCCTCGCCAGCGACGCCCACATCCAATAAACGAATAAAAAAAGTAAAGTGGGATAAAGTGATATGGGAACCAGTTGGGCACATGTAATTTGGAGTGAATTATCAACTATACGGAATGGTTGGGCCGATTCCATGTTGTAATTTCTATGTAATTCTGACTTAGGAGACCCTGTTTATTTGGGGGCACGTGTTGCTCCCTTTGAATTAGCACTTTGGTTCCCTCAAACTTTCTTTGGACTTGAGCTATCAGAGGAAGCAAAGGAAACACAGGGAACACGAATAAGGAAACTTAGGAGAGAGTAAGCAAGAGGAACAAGTGAAACCAGAATAATAGGAAACAATAATTGCAGAGAAAATGACACAGTAAATATAGAAAGCAAGAAAATGGAACTCAGGAAATTTAGGGCATGTTAAACTTAAGACTGTCTGTTAGAGTAATGTTAGAGTAGGTTCACTACCAGTAATGTTAGAGTAGGGTCACCGCCAGTAATGTTAGAGTAGAGTCACCACCAGTAATGTTAGAGTAGGTCACCACCAGTAATGTCAGAGTAGGGTCACCAACAGAAATGTTATAGTAGAGTCACCGCCAGTAATGTTAGAGTAGGGTCAACGCCAGTAATGTTAGTGTAGGGTCACCACCAGTAATATTAGAGTAGAGTCACCACCATTAATGTTAGAGTAGGGTCACCACTACTAATGTGAGAGTAGAGTCAACACCAGAAATGTTGCAGAAGTGTCACCAAATGTAATGTCAGAGTGAAGTCACCAACAGTAATGTTAGAGTAGGGTCACCACCATTAATGTTAGAGTAGGGTCACCACCAGTAATGTTAGATTATAGTCACCACCAGTAATGTGAGAGTAGAGTTGCCATCAAAAACGTGAGCGTAGTGACAGCACCAGTAATGTCAGAGTAGGGGCACCGCCATTTATTTTAGAGTAGGGTCACCACCATTAATGAAAGGTAGGGTCAAGACCAGTAATGTTAGAGTAGAGTCACCACCATTAATGTTAGCGTATGGTCACCACCAGTAATGTTAGTGTAGAGTCACCACCATTAATGTTAGAGTAGGGTCACCACCATTAATGTTAGAGTTGGGACACCACTACTAATGTGAGATTAGAGTCACCACCAGAAATGTTGCAGAAGTGTCACTAACAGTAATGTCAGAGTGAAGTCACCAACAGTAATGTTAGAGTAGGATCACCACCATTAATGTTAGAGTAGGGGCACCACCAGTAATGTTAGATTATAGTCACCAACAGTAATGTGAGAGTAGAGTTGCCATCAAAAACGTGAGTGTAGTGCCACCACCAGTAATGTCAGAGTAGGGGCACCGCCATTTATTTTAGAGTAGGGTCACCACCATTAATGATAGGTAGGGTCACCACCAGTAATGTTAGAGTAGATTCACCACCATTAATGTTAGCGTATGGTCACCACCAGTAATGTTAGTGTAGAGTCACCACCATTAATGTTAGAGTAGGGTCACCACCATTAATGTTATAGTAGGGTCACCACCAGTAATGTTAGAGTAGGGTCACCACCATTAATGTTAGAGTAGGGTCACCACCATTAATGTTAGAGTTGGGACACCACTACTAATGTGAGAGTAGAGTCACCACCAGAAATGTTGCAGAACTGTCACCAACAGTAATGTCAGAGTGAAGTCACCAACAGTAATGTTAGAGTAGGGTCACCACCATTAATGTTAGAGTAGGGTCACCACCAGTAATGTTAGATTATAGTCACCACCAGTACAGTCAGAGTAGAGTTGCCACCAAAAACGTGAGCGTAGTGCCACCACCAGTAATGTCAGAGTAGGGGCACCGCCATTTATTTTAGAGTAGGTTCACCACCATTAATGATAGGTAGGGTCACCACCAGTAATGTTAGAGTAGAGTCACCACCATTAATGTTAGCGTATGGTCACCACCAGTAA
Source organism: Squalus acanthias (assembly GCA_030390025.1). Classification (NCBI taxonomy): domain Eukaryota; kingdom Metazoa; phylum Chordata; class Chondrichthyes; order Squaliformes; family Squalidae; genus Squalus; species Squalus acanthias. The sequence continues at coordinate 147,242,898 of CM059431.1, read as the reverse complement.
TGTTAGTGTAGAGTCACCACCATTAATGTTAGAGTAGGGTCACCACCAGTAATGTTAGAGGAGGGGCGCCGCCATTAATGATAGAGTAGAGTCACCACCAGTCATGATAGATTAGGGTAACCAGCAGTAATGGTAGATTAGGATCACCACCAGTAATGTTAGAGTAGAGTCACTACCAATAATGTTAGCGTAGAACCCCCACCAGTAATATTACAGTATAGTCACTCCCTGTAATGTTAGATAGGTTCACCGCCAGTTATTTTTGAGTAGGGTGACCACCAGTAATGTTAATGTCGTGTCACAACCATTAATGTTAGATTACAGTCACTACCAATAATGTTAACGTAAAGCCCCCACCAGTAATATTACAGTATGATCACAACCTGTAATGTTAGATAGGTTCACCGCCAGTATTTTTTGAGTAGGATCGCCGCCAGTAATGTTAGAGTAGGGTCACCACCAGTAATGTTAGTGTAATGTTACCAGAGTAATGTTAGAGTAGGGCCAAGGAACAGTAATGTTAGAGTATGGTCACCATTATTATGTTGGAGTAGGGTCATTCCCAGCAATTACAAGTGGGATCAACACCAGTAATTTTAGAGTAACTTAACCAGCAATAATGTTAAAGTGCGTCCTCAACAATTTTTTTTGTGTTGTGTTACCAGCGGTAATGTTAGATTATAATCACCACCAGTAATGGTAGAATAGGATCAAAACCAGTAACGGTAGAATACGATCACCAGCATTAAAGTCAGCGTAGCCTCATCGCCATTAATATTAGAGTAGAGTCACCGCCAGCAATGTTAGAGAGGAGTCATCACTGGTAATGTTAGCGATGAATCATCGGCAGTATTGTTTGCGATAAATCATTTCCAGTAATATTAAAGCGGAGTCATCACTTGGCATCATTACAGTAAAAATACAAATTTAGCTTATGCCATGAATGAGTAAAATTTTCAGAGAATGGATTTGAAAACTCAAGAACCTAACGCAGAGTTCAGGAGGGATGTTCCATTCAGCGTTCAGGGCCCATGCGCAGGGCAAATTCCATCTGGGATTACTTTCCGTACAATTTTCCCACAGCGGGCCAGCGCACTGAAGCGTAAAATCGCCCCTTGTTTGTTAAGTGACTGTAACTAACGCCACTTATTGTGTAACATGTTTTTTCTGAACGGGTCACAGATTGTTCTATAAATGAGGAGTATTTACCGATCTCAGATACACTCCAGTCCGAACCGTAAAGCTGGACAGATTTCGCACAGTTTTTTAAATGGAACTGCCAACAATTCTACAGATAAAGCAAATTTACTACCCATTTCTCGCAACCTTTGGGGCTCCCGGTAAGTCAATGTATTGTGTTGTCTAATAACTGTTGACTATCACAGTGTTAATGTAACAGATTCCGAGCATGTCCTCATTGCAGAGTCATTCATCCAGCGGGATCAGTCGGTGAATATCAGCGGGAAACCGAACAGTCCGCGCGGCCGCTGAGGCCTGTTCTGGTCGCTCGATCGTGGCCACCGGAAGCTCAACTTCGCTCCGTCTACTGAGGGAGGGCGAGGCTGATTCCCCGGCCCCTCCAATAGTACATAGATCACTTAAGAATGTGTTGCTTACTGTCCATGGTAATCATTTCATCTGTCCCGTTGTTCCCTGTCTACTTTAGGTTGATAATTCCTTGAACTGCAGCCACCTCCACCCATCAAAGGACTGTGAATGATATTTGGAGCAATAATTGCCGCTCAGGGAGCTGCTCCCCTCCCTTCGGCTGCAAAGAAACTTCGCGGCTCCACCAGCTCCCGCTCTGTTACCGAGCAGCTTCCTCGGGGCCATTATAAATAGAAAAAGCGCAGAGTTTCGACCTACATCGAGTGTTTGTGGCACAGCTGAATGTATTATTTAAATTCATATCTTTCCAGTAATTGTTTTTAAATTATGTTGAATATAGCTGACATCTGATGCCGCTCCCGAGATCCCCCTCGACAATTAAACCGATGAGATTAAATGTAAAATTCCATCGATTGCTCCCTGGGGCCGCTGTAGTAACTCATCAAATTGGCTCGGTGCATCAAATGGTCCCAGCCTCATGGCGGGATGGTTTCAGCGCTCCACACTGCAATGGAATGTGTTTTTTGTGTATGTAAGGGAATCCGCTTCTTTATTGACTGTGAAAATTAACAAGTTACAGAACCATTCAAGGTTGCCCTTTAAGGGACATTAATCTGTATCTGTACCGTCCCTGCGAGGTACTGCGGCTTGACCTGGACCGCACCGTTAAAGTGTGAATGGAGTCTCAATGGATTTCAAACGAATGGTTTCAACATGGAACGTTAACTTTGTTTTCCTCTCCACAGATAATGCTTGTCCTGCTGAGTATTTCCAGAATTTTATGTTTTTATGGATGACTATAGTGTCAGTGGCGATAGCGATAGCGATTGATTCGGAAGAGATGTATCATGAACGGCTGATCCGGAGTCGGCCGTTTTACACTGTCGCCCAAAGTCAACATTCCCCTCCGTTCAGCCATCAGTGTCGGTGGTGTTGGGGGTTGCTATCCGTTACCATTGCCGATACTGAATACGAGCGACCCTCCCAGCACCAACCCCTACCCACCAACTTGACACACTCTGACTGAAGTGTGCTGGAAGGACGGCACATTCTCAGCCCCTCGATATTGAGTGTTTAATGAGTACTTTCGTTTGAAAAGGTCTATTGTCAATTTTCGTCTGTATAATAACTTGTGCATAAACTTCAGTAGTAGCACATCGGTTCATCTCCTCACAATACGCTGTAAGATTTATCCGAGTTTCCCCATTACTTACTCTTGTCCCTCTTTCTTACAGCGAACCTATTGACAATGGTGATTCTCTCCAGAGGAAAATGCGGCCTTTCAAAATGTATCTCTGTCTACATGGTGGCCATGGCAACAGCAGATCTACTGGTCATGATCGTCAATGTAATCGTATATCATATTTTGAGTAAACACTTCCCATATTCATTCCTGTCCTACACTGCCGTATGTAAGTTCATGATGTACATGTCTTGTACCAACCTGGATATGTCTGTGTGGTTTACCGTCTCCTTCACATTTGACCGTTTTATTGCTATATGTTGTCAGAAGTTTAAAACAAATTATTGCACCGTGAGAACTGCGGCCGCGGTTATAACAACGGTCTCTGTCCTGGTTTATTTAGAGAACATCCCCTATTTGTTTGCATATGAACATAAACAAATAATCAACAATGTTCCCTGGGGATTCCGCCCCAGTGCGGACTTTTATTCATCACCTGCAGGTGTAGCCTACTTCCGCTTACAAAACATTTTAAACCCATGGCTTCCTTTTCTTTTGATATTACTTTTTAATTGTTTTACAGTCAGGCGTATTTTAGTGGCCAGTAGAGCCCGCAGGGGACTCCGGGGTCACAGCAGTGAGAATAAGAGCGATCCAGAGATGGAGAGCCGAAGGAAATCCATAATTTTACTGTTCACAGTATCGGGCAGTTTTGTATTGTTGTGGCTGACGTCTGCCGTGAGTTTTATAGTTAACACCCTAGCCGTCCATCACCGAGGCGATTACATATCGCCTGCTTACATCACCAGTCTAACCGGATCTATGCTGATGTATTTGAGTTCCTGTACAAATACTTGTATTTATGCAGCTACACAAACTAAATTCAGGGAAGAGCTGAAGAAGCTGTTGAAATCTCCTTGGGCATTTATTCGGATATTGGTTAAAAAAATGAAAAGTCAAACCAAAGCTTCCTGTCCTAACTAGAGTTAAATTATAGCCCGTGTTCTATTTTAGAATGTCTGTCTTTCTGTTAGGACGAAAGCAGATTGCTGTTGTTAGAATGAACAGGTATCAGAAAACATCTCTCCCACTTTGTGCCGTGTGTTTGATGTCTACTGCTTTCCAAGGTGAACATAATCAATTCCTGCTAAAACAGCGCACTTCCCGCTCAAAATTCAAAGAGAACGGTCATGATTGAGCTTCAACAGTGGAGTAGAACATGTGGGCGTCAGCGTTAACTGCTTCACACCGCAGGTACTGGAATGAGTCGCTCAGTTTAATTAACACAAAAAGTTTCCATTAGTGTAGAAACAATGTGTTACAATGGTGGTTATCTGTAATTCTGTAATCTCGGTATGAATGGTGCAGGCGCTTCTTCCCCATCAAACTCCGCCTTCCATTTTCTCCTGGACCAATAGAACGGGGCCCTGTCTCCTGATCAGTGTCTAATGATGGAGACAGTAAGAACTTGAATCGTCAATGTGGCATTAGACATCTTTGTTCACAGATATTTACTGAAAATCTCAACTGGTCATCACAATGTTGGAATGTTACAACAGTCCATTCGACCCAACCAGTCCTTGTCGACTTTTAACCTCCACCCGAGCAAATAGTTCCAATGGCTTCACGCACACGGTCTCAACATACTTTCAACCTATTTACATTCAGCCACATATGCAATTTAATCTTCAATATTGATATAACTTCTGCCTCCGTTATATCCACAGTCTCACAACTCTCCATGTAAAGAGGCTTCTCTTATCTTTAGTTCTAAATCTCTTACATTTACCATTTTATCTCTGACCGTTAGTTCTTGATCCTTGAAATAACGGAAAGTTTCGCTTCCATCTATCCTGTCCCATCCCTTCTTATTGTAAACCACCTGGGTAGGACTCGCCAAAAGATATGAGTCTGGTATCAATGTACAGTCCAGTGAAAGTCAGGACACTGTAGTGAAGTTGGTTAATTTCTAGCTTTCTCTTGGAGATGGTTGTGTCCTTGCTTTAGATGAAGAAAGAAAGTAATATACTTGATAGCCTGGCAAATACGCGAAACATCGGGACCCTGCAAGGGCGATCCTAATCAATCACCGACCGAACCTCGATCCATCGATAGATAGACAGAAGGGGCAGGAATGGCTTGTATCGGATGTCTGGCACTGTAAGATCCTGGGATATCGCTGTGTTTGCAGAAGTGACGCGTTGTACATGAAGCAACCAGCATGCTCTATGCGTGATGAAGTTACTCTGGAGAACGGATCCAAAACATGGTCAGTCACGCAGACAACAGTACTACATGAAATGGTTAATGTGTCTCTGGAGAGTGAGAACATGCGTCAAGCCAATGGATGGAGATCTCAGCAATAGAATAGGCCGAGATAGATCTATGATGCTGAGGAGATATGGTTTAGTGATGACCTGAAATACTCTAACGTCAGCAAAGAGGGTGCTGTAAGGAAAGGGTTAATCAGACTAGCCTGACGTACGCTAATATTATACTGTGTTGGTTTCTCCTTTTTTCTTTCTATTGTATTAATGTTAATCTTCAGCATTTTCCTGTTAAGCCGGAAGTACAAGTCTATTTAAAGTACCGCTGGGCTAATGGGCCAGGGCTGACCCTGCCGCAATGGTTAGTTTCAGGATGAAGTAATAAGCTATTTAATTAAATACATACCATTGCAAACAGATTCATCAATTCCAGGAAACTTTCTTTCTTTGGTAACAGTTTGGGAAGAGAGTTAGTTTTGCAAAGGAAACCATCTGGACATCCGTCATCATTTTCAAATAGGACTTTAGATACCGAGACAGACAGTCTCACTATTAAAGGTTTCACTTGGTACCATTGCAATTATATGAGTGAAATAATCTTTCAGATAAATCAATTAACTTATCTTTACGTGGAGTTTTATTTTAACTTTGATATAATTATATAATGCAGAATTGTGAGGATTTTCAAGTACCGGGAGTAAGAAAAATGAATAAAAACTAACAGTTTTGAATGAGTATTCGGTTTGGTAAAGGCCTCCGATACTGAGCTCAGGACTGTGACATGTTTTGGTCACCACACCAACCACCATCAGGTGTGGTTCTAATTTTTACCTTTCGAGTGTGTGTGTAAGTACTACTGCATGTATTATGTGTTTAATAAACCTATGGCACCTCACTCCAATGTTCAAGAACCTTATTGAAAACCTTGTGCTGACAATAGCCTATATACTTCAATTGTGAATGGGCTTCAGTTATTAACTGTGATTAAGAGCCCGCTTTACCCGTCACTCTTTAACATTCCACTTTACCCAGACGTTCTCCAAAACCAAAATCCTCTTGGTTGAAGGGCCCCGTGGAGCCCGGGCTCCGCCAATCCGGCTGGCATCCAGCTTCTGGGAAATTGCTCATTAATTGCGGGCAGTTCTGTGTAAGAGACACATTTTCACTTAACTGGATTCCGACGGCCAACCGTATTTAAGGCAGGAGTCAGGCAGCAGGCACAGGTTTTAATTCCATCAGTCAGCGATGTTCTGCACCCAGCTGCAATCCTGAGAAGGGGATGTGTAATCAACCACATCATCCAAAAATAACATGTTAAATAAAAACCAAAGACTTGAATAATTAACCGTTACATTACTGGGTCACATTCAATCTGATGTGATTGTAATTCCCCGTCCCCCGTTTCTAATTAACCAGTTGTTGTATTCCCTTGTGTTTTTGTACTTCTAATTAAACAGTTACTGTGTTTCCCTGACATTCCCCTCTCCTCTATTTCTACATAAACAGTTACTATCTCCCCAGTCCCCTAGTTCTAAACAAAACAGTTATTTACTGTGTTACCACATGCCTCCTTTTATTCTATTTCTAATTAGACAGTTAGTTTATTACCCTGAATCCCCTTGTCCTCTATTTCTAATTGAAAAGTTGCTGTCTTCCCCTGTCCCCTACTTCTAAATGAAGTGTATTGTGTTCCGCTGGTCCCTATTTCTAATATCAGTTGCCATATTCCCCTGTCCTCTATTTCTAATTAAACATTTACAGTGTTCCCGTGATATCCCCTTTATTCTATTTCTAATTTTGCTGCCCGTGTTCCCCTGAACTCCCCTGTCCTCTAGTTTTAATATGAAGATTAGCAAGAAAGCCTGTTCCATAGATAGACAGTCGCTACTGAAATAATGTTTCCAGAGATTAGTTTTGAATTTACCTCCTTCAATCTCAGGTCGTGTCCTCTGGTTCTATTGTTCTGGACAAGGTGAAACAGCTCGACATGGTCCACCTTATCGAGTGGAATAAGAGCAGTATCTCGCACACATTCAGGTCCCGGATATTCCTGGGATCTTTGTGTGTTTGTCATAGGATTTGTTAACATAAAAATAGTAATTAAACTTCTGGTGCTGAGGTCAACAGTTTCAGTGGTTTACATATTTCAATTCAGGATCGAACAGCCTATATCTCAGGCCTGTATATAATACAAAGCAGACTTGCCCTGTTCCTAAAATTTCACTATGGAAATCTCACACACTAACATACTCTACTTCACTACAAATTCGCTAAAATAAACGTTGTGAGTGGCCCGCAGGATCCCATTCGATTTAATATTAGATGAGTAAGTTGCTAGAGGTCCATTCAAAAACGCTGAAGGCATGTTGGCCTTTATCTGAAGCGGGCTGGAATACTAAGAGGAGCAAGTTATGTTTCAGTTGTAACAAGGCTTGGTGAGACCCCATCTGGAGTGCTTCATTCGGTTTAGGGCACCGCTCCTCAGGAAGGATGTATTGTCTTTGAGGAGGTGCAGCTTAAACATCGCCTTAAACATTGAAAACTAACAGAGGCACGGATGGGGGATGAACACGCGCTCTGCGGTTTATAAGACCGAGTGATTCACGCTGGATCACCGCAACACCGCCACGCATCATCAGTGACTCGGGACATACCACTCCAGGTGTCATACTCCAGATGTCTCCCACCAGATGCCACACCCCTGATGCCAAACATTTGCAATGTTAGTTTCTGAATTGATCTTCCGCCACACGGAGCTGGGGTTCTGATTGGTATTCGTTACTGTTCTAGCTTCCCTTAAAATGCATTAATGATATTCCCCTCAACATACTCATGTGGTAGCGAGTTCCACATTCGAAACACTTTCTGGGAAAAGAGTTAATCCTGAATTCCTACTGGATTTATTAGTGACTATCTTATATGTTTCACAACTATTTCGGATACCCCACAATCATAAATATGTTCTCTACCTCTACCCCCTGATAATTCTGGATTCTCCATTCTGTCGCCCCTCAGCCTTCTCTTTTCGAGAGAAAAGGTTCCCTGCCTGGTCAGTCGTTCTTGACAGTTAAAACCTCTCAGTCAAGTAGATTTTTCCCTCGTGTTGTTTTTCTCACCACTTGCCATAAGTCCAGTCTTGTTTGCACCTTCTCCACTGTCTCTATATCCTTTTTTGTAATATTGAGTCCAAACTGTGCAAAGTACATCAAGTGTGATCTAGCCGAAGTTCAATACAAGTCTAATACAAATTTAATGTTGGAGTATGTGGCCAACTTATTCCTTCCCCCCAAAATAAAACACCACACGCATTTTTGTATTGAAATTAAATTGCCATTTACACTCCCATCCTGCAAGTTTGTTACCATCTGTGGTCGCAGTATTCTTCAGCATTAACTAAAGCTGCCAATTTGGTGCCAACCGCAAATTTGACAGAGCACTTCAGATTATTGAGACCAAACAAATTGTGCAAATGTTGAACACAGTGGTCCCAGCACCGACCATTGTTCAACGTGACTTCCGGCCTGCGGCCAGTCTGAGGAACCCCCACTCTCTGTTTCTTTTGTAGCCAGTTTGTTTTCAATTCTGCTACTTGTCCCCTGACTCCACATGCGCGATTCTTAGTCTCCAGTCTACGATGTGGTAGCTTATCAAAGGCCTATTGCAAATTGAGTGGATTGGGAGACTCAATGGATTGGGTCATATCAATGGATGGGGAAAGTAAATGGACTAGGATCTCTCAATGGATTGGGATAGTCAATAGATTACGATATATAAATTGATGAGCACTGTCGATGATTGGAAATATCAACGTTATCAGAAACAGCAGCAGATTACGTTAGCATAGTGGTGATGTTTCTGGCATAGAAATCCAGAGGCCTGGGCTAATTATCCGGAGACCTGAGGTCAAATTTCTCCGTGGCATTTTGTAAATTCAATTAAATCAATAAATCTGGAATATAAAGTTAATATTTTTATTGGTGGCCATGAATCTATCAAATTGTCGTAAACGTAACCGGTTCACTAATGCCCCTTATGGAAGGAAACATGCCATACTTACCTGCTCTGTCCTATATGTGACTCCAGACCCGCAGAAATATGTTGCTCTTACAAATGGCCTAACGATCCAATCAGTTGTATCAAACCGCTGCAAACATAGAATAAAATGGGACAGGCTACTAGGCATTAGATTAGGACACGACAATGGCACGCCCAGCCCAGTCAACCATGTAAGATCCTACTCACTGACATCTGGGGACATGTGCCAAAATTGGGAGAGCTGTCCCACAGACTCGTCAAACAACAGCCTGACACAGTCATACTCACAGAATCTTACCTTTCAGCCAATGTCCCAGACTCCTCCATCACCAAAGAAACCTCCGTCAGTTTACTACCTACCTCAGCTGATGAATTCTTACTCCTCCCTGTTAAATACCACAGGGCACAGAATATACGCTGGGTGGGGGAGTTCAATTCCCATCACTTAAAGACGCTCGGTAGCACCATTACTGACTGAGCTGGCCAAAGCCTGAAGGATATAGCTGCCAGACTGAGCATGCGGCAGGTGGTGAGAGTTCCAACACGAGGGAAAAACCTACTTGAACTGGTCCTAAAAAAGAACCAGTAGCAACTCTCCATGACAGAATTGGCAGGAGTGACCACCGCACAATGTTTGTGGAGAAGAAATCCCGTCTTCACACAGAGAACACACTCCACCATGTTGTGTGGCACAACCACCGTGCGAAATTGGACAGATTCAGATCACTCCTGCCTTTAACCCAGTTACAGAGCTTCCTTTTAGTCCCCCCCCCCAACTCTCCGTGGCTCTGTACTTGCTTAAAACCTGTTACATCTCTATGATGCAAAACGATCGACCTGAAACGTTAACTCTGTTTCCCGGTAGATGATACACACTGCAAACACGGTGCGTTGATCGTGGAGGGAGCGAATGTTAAAGGTGCTAGTTAAGGTACCAATCAAGCGGAATGCTTTGTCCTGGATGGTGTCGAGCTTCTTGAGTGTTGTTGGAGCTGCACTCATTGAGGCAAGTGATGAATATCCCATCACACTCCTGACTTGTACCATTCGATGGTAGAAAGGCTTTGGGCAGTCAGAATGTAAGTCACTTGCCGCAGAATACCCAGGCTCTGACCTGCTCTTGCAGCTGCAGTATTTATATGGCAGGTCCAGTTAAGTTTCTGGTCAATGGATATTAATGGTGGGCATTCGGCTATGGTAATAACATTGAATGTCCAGGGGCGGTGGTTATACTCTCTGTTGTGGGAGATATCCATTGCGTGGTACATGTAAGACGCGAATTGTACTTGCCACTTTTCAGACCAAGCCTTAATATCTTCCAGGTCTTGTGGCATTCGGGCATGGACTCCGTCATTATCTGAGGAGTTGTGAATGGCAATCATCAGTGAACATCCCGACTTCTGACCTTATTATGGTGGGAAGTTTATTGATGAAGCAGCTGAGGATGGTTGGGCCGAGGACACTGCCCTGAGGAACTCCTGCAGCGATGTCCTGAGTCTGAGATGTTGGGCCTCCAATAACCGAAACCAGCCAACGTTGTGCTCGGTATGATTTCCCTTGATTCCCGTTGACATCAGTTTTACTCGGGATCCTTGATGCTTCAAACGGTCAAATGCTGCCTTGATGTCAAGGGCAGTCACTCTCCCCTCCCCTCTGGAATTCAGTTATGTGTTCCATGTTTGGACTAAGTCTGGAGCCGCGTGGTCTTGGCGGAATCCAAACTGAGCTTCGGTGTGCAGGGTATTGGTGAGTAAGTGCTGCTTGATCGCACTGTCGATGACACCTTCAATCATCGTGCTGATAACTGAGAGTACACTCAAGGGGCGGCAATTGCTCAGGTTGGATTTTTCCTGTTTCTTTGTGGACAGGATATAACGGGCCATTTTCCAATTTGTTGGGTAGATGCCATGGTTGTAGCTCTAATGGAACACCTTCCATATAGGCGCAGCAAGTTCTGGATCACAAGTCTTCAGCACTGTCATATGAGGAGAGTTTGGGTCGACTAGGTCTGTATTCAAGAGACTTTAGAAGGATGAGCGGGGATGTCATTGAAACGTATAAAATTCTGACAGGGCTAGACAGACTGGATGCAGGGAGGATGTTTCCCCTGGCTGAGGGGATCTAGAACGAGGGGTCGTAGTCTCAGGATACGGGGTAGGACATTTGGGACTGAGATGAGGAGAAATTTATTCACACAGAGTGAGGTGAACCTCTGGAATGCTCTACCACAGAAGGCTGCGGAGGCCAAGTCACTGAATATATTTAAGAAGGCGATAGATAGATTTCTAGACGCAAAATGCATCAAGGGGTATGGGGTGCGAGCGGGAATATGGTATTGAGATGGAGGATCAGCCATGATCATATTGAATGGCGGAGCAGGCTCGAAGGGCCGAATTGCCTGCTCCTGCTCCTAATTTTCTAGGTTTCTATGTTCTATGTTTCTAGAAACTTTCTAAAGGCAATTGGACATGTATTTGAAGGGAACTAATTAGCAGGGTTATGGGGAAAATCTGGGGTTTGGGACTAAATTGGACAGTTCTTTCAAAGAGCCGGCAGAGACAGGACGGGCCGAATGGCCTCATTCTGTGCTGTAATATTCTATGATCCTAAGATTCTATGATTCTATGACTCCGGTCTTTTCACACTACAAATAGTCTGTCCAACCGGTCCTCACTGCCTGGAATTTCCTTCCAAAAACCTTCCGTCTCCTCCTTTAAGAGGCTCCTTAAAACCGTAAGCTTTGCAGAATATTTTGGACAAACGTTTTAATAGCTCCTTGTTTGGATTGGGCTTCCATATTTTTGATCACATCTCCATGAAGCGCATTCGGAGATCGCCTGGAGTGGGGAGGGTGCCAGGGTATATCAAGCTGTGTGGAACACTTTACTGAACACGAATGTTTGTGTCTGCTTGTTACATTAAATAAATGAGGGCATCTGGTGCTTCTCTCCATGACACTGGGGAACCAGTGAGAAATACTTCATAGCAAGGTTCTGTTTATTGTGAAAAAGCAAATAAATTATTCTTCCGGAATTATCCAGACTCCAATCAACGCTAAAAAGAAGCTGAGATCCTGACGTGATTTGAACACGCAGCCTTCTAGATCTAAGAAATCCGGCGCGCTTCCGTTCCGCCAAGAGGTCTCCGTTTGGATAAAGGGAGGAGATGTTTCTACATTTCAATGTTTCTCAAACATCGTTTCATTCTCCCGCAGAATCACCACATCACAGGAAAATAAACCAGGAAACTGCTCAAAATACACAATAGGTCGAGCAGCTCTTGAAAATCAATTAAACTTTCGGTGTGTAGACAATAGTTAGAACTGTAAACAAGGCCGTGTGAAAATGTAAACTGTGAGTGTGTATATAGAATCATAGAAACTCACAGCACAGGAGGACATTCGGCACGTCGTGCTTGTGATGGATTAGAAAGAGCAGCCATGCTCAGTCCAACACCCCCGCTTGTTGTCCCTAACCCTGTAAGTTCCTCATCCTCAAGTACCTGTGTAACACCTTTTAAAATTATTGATCAATCAGCTTTCATCATCTATTCATGTCGAGCGTTCCAGGTCCCGACAACTTACAAAATATGTGTGGAATGAAGACAAATGCCTACCAATAAATGAATAATTATTGCAGATACATGTAACAACATCTGCAAGCAGCAGATTCATGAATTGCATTCACTTGTGAAACAAGTCAAAAATCAATTTGCATCTCAAACGGATAGACACAATTAGAATTAAAGTTATCCCAACAATTCGTTGCCACGTTCCCTGTTGATCTAATGTTCAGGATTCGGCCCTTCCGTCGCTATAGGCTCGGGTTCAATCACCGTTGAGGAGATTGACTCTTACAACAGTTATTAATTCAAAGCCTTATCAAATTCACTACATGCATCCAATGTGAAAATAATGTTGTAATTGTCATTAATTAACAGAGAAGTTCCGTTTGCAGAATGAAAGAAGGGACTGAGGGACAGTCGAAGCTTCAATAATTTAGTCTGCTCTTTGCATGTGATGAACATTTATCCCAATCACATTTTACACATTGTATTTTGGAGCCTGGTTTGCAATGTTCTGTGCTTATGACTCCTGGAATCTGGTGCAACATTTATTAAATTTAACAGGATTGACTATTTCACAGAAAAAATCATTCTCTAACACAATGTTTTTAGAAAATACACTGACCTTTCTTTCTTAGGTCCAAAGTGGGTGATCAGATACTTCCCCACATTGAAACCCATTAATCACAGTTTTGTCCTCTCACATAATCCATCAATGTCCCTTTACAATTCACTGCTCCCATCTACACTGCATACTGTGCCCCCAACTTAGTGCCACCAGCAAACTTGGATATCCTGTTCTCTATTCCTTCATCTAAGTCATTTATCAATATAGTGAAAAGCCGAGGCTGCAGTCCAGCTCCCAGGGGATACCACTAGACACATCCTGCCAATTGGACTACATACCATTTATCACTACTCTGTCCCCTCTACCTCCATGCCCATGTCAATACGTTGCCTCAAATTGCATGCGCTTTGATTTTTGCTCACATTCTCATCAAATGCCTGCTGGAAGTCATCATATTAAATCTAGTCAGTCCCTCTCTATGATTGAGTTTTCGTTTTCCCCATGTCTCTGGTAGTTTTTCCTCTCCCTCTAATTTGAAGACCGATACGACGTGATTGTTTAACATGGCTGCCATTTCATTATTTTCAAATACAATGTCGCCTGCATCTATCTTGAAAGGGTCCACATTATCCTTACTGACTCTGTGAGACAGTGAATACTTGCATTAATTTCCATCAATGAACCTATCACTTTCTGTTGCAACGGAACGAAATGCTCATATGTTTGACGAGTAAAAGAGAAAATGTAATGGCGTTTCTGCTCTGCATGTCCTGAACATTTACCTTTCTCGTATTGCGCACTGTATTTTAAGACTTTCGTTATAAATGTTCAGTGCTTATGATGCCGGGAATCTGCTGCAGCCGTTGTTAAATTTAAAAGGATTGTAGCCCCTTTCACACGAGAAGAAACGTTCATGAGGAGCAAGTTCCCACAAATTGTTTCCTCCCGGGGTTTCCCCATTGAGGCCCAAAAAAGTTTCCCTCACTCCGGTATCTGTGAATGCTGCTTGAAGGCTGAGTGAGCCGGATATAATCGACCCGCCTTTTCGGAAGCCTGTGCTGGGTGTATGGGGCGATTTGGCCCGGGCCGTGGCAGCTTGCATTCCAGGGATGGGCAGTAACACGCTGATTGAGGCTGCATTCGCTGCTTTCCACAGGCGGCGGGTGATTGGAGAGTGCGGGGACGGAATGTTGCTGCTTGTCCCGGCCTCACTCACTCTGGAGCAGGAGAAGAGCGGATCATTGATGGGTTTGTTCCCGCGTCTGAAATGCGGCTTAGAACTGCTGCTGTTGACCGAGGCAGCGCTGCAGGATCCTTGAATCACAATTCAACTGATATCAGCCGGAATGTACAGCTTTGAGAGGCGCTTTCTGCACCGTCAGGGCTGGTGACGGGAGCGAGTGAGAGAACATAGGAACATATAAACAGAAGGAGGCCATTCAGCCCCTCGAGCCTGTTTCGCCATTCAATTAGATCATGGCTGATCTGCAACCTAACACCATATATCCGCCTTTGGCCCATATCCGTTAATACCTTTGATTAACAAAAAGCTATCAATCTCAGATATAAAATTATCAATTGATCTAGCATCAATTGCCATTTGCGGAAGAGATTTCCAACATTCTACCACCCTTTATGTGTAGAAGTATTTCCTAATTTCACTCTTGCAATGTCTTTTGACTATGCCCCCTACTCCTAGAATCCCCAGCCAACAACAATCATTTCTCAATACCTACCCTATCTGTTCCCCTTAATACCATAAAATCTTCGATCAGATCACCCCTTAACCTTCTAAACTCTCGTGAATACAACCCCAATTTGTGTAATCTCTCCTTTTATCTTAACCCTTGAAGTCCGGGTATCATTCAGGTAAACCTACACTGCACCGCCTCCAAGGCCAATATATCCTTCCTAAGTTGTGGTGGCTCAGAACTTTTCACGGTACTCCAGGTGTGGTCCAACCAGGGTTTTCTATAGTTGCAGCAACACTACATACAGAGATACAGAAAAACTGTAGAGTTAGAACCGAACAGTGAAACAGCAAATGTAACACAGCTGTGAGATATTGTATATTGTTAATATCTAAACACAAATATGAATTATTCTGTTTTCCTCATATATTTAATTGAACAAGTTCTCAAAATACTTCTGCCCATTTCCGAATCAGAGACATTTCGTGTGTTAAGCAAACATGATAACCACTGCACTACAGAAACACGGCGGCAAGAATGGTTTCAGGAACATAATTATCCGTGCTGCACTTCAGGAAATAGTTTTACAGAAATAAAATTTAGGTGCTCTATTGAGTAACGTTGTAGAGAATGCCAAACATTGAACTAGCAGTAGAATCATAGAATGACACAGCACAGAATAGTTATTATTAGTAAAAAAAACAGTACTAGCTGAATTAAGGGAACTAAAAGTCGATAAATCCCAAGGACCGGATGACCTACATCCTTAGATTTTGAAAGAGGTGGCCATTGGGATAGTGGACGCATTGGTTGTCATCTCTCAAAATTCTATAGATTCTGGAACGGTTCCTGCAGATTGGAGAATAGCAAATGTAACCCCGCTATTTAAGAAAGGAGGGAGAGAGAAAACGGGGAACTACAGACCTGTTAGCCTCACATCAGTAGTTGGGAAAATGCTGGATTCTATCATAAAGGATACAACAACTGGGCACTTAGAAACTAATAGTAAATTTGGGCAGAGTAAACATGGATTTATGAAAGGGAAATCCTGTTTGACAAATCTATTGGAGTTCTTTCAGGATGTAACTAGTGGAGTAGACAAAGGGTAACCGGTAGATATGGTGTATTTGGATTTTCAGAAGGCCTTCGATAAGATCCCATAAAAAGGGTTGGTGAACAAAATTAGGGCACATGGAATTGGGGGTAATATACTAGCATGGATTGAGAATTGGTTAACAGACAGAAAGCGAAGTGTAGGGATAAACGGGTCTTTTTCTGGATGGCAGGCTGTGACTAGTGGGTTACCGCAAGGATCGGTGCTTGGGCCCCAGCTATTCACAATCTATATCAATGATTTAGATGAGGGGACTAATTGTAACATTTCCAAATTTGCTGATAATACAAAGCTATGTGGCAGTGTCAGTTGTGAAGAGGATGTGAAGTTATCCACTTTGGTAGAAAAACAGAAAAGCATAGTATTTCCTAAATGGTGAAAGATTGGGGAATGCAGATGCTCAAAGAGACCTGGGTGTTGTTGTACACGAGTCACTGAAAGTGAATGTGCAGGTACTGCAAGCCATTGGGAAGGCAAATGGTATGCTGGCCTTCATTACAAGAGGATTTGTGTACAGGAGTAAAGAAGTCTTACTCCAATTATATAGGGCTTTGACGAGACCAAACTGGAGTACTGTGTACAACTTTAATCTCCTTACCGAAGGAAGGATATACTTGCCATAGAGGGAGTGCAACGAAGGTTCACGAGATTGATTGCTGGGGTGGCAGGACTGTTGTATGAGAAGATTGAGTAAACTAGGCCTATATTCTTTTGAATTCAGAAGAATGAGAGGGGATCTCATTGAAGCAGATAAAATTATTATAGGGCTTGCTAAGGTGGATGCTGGGAGAATGTTTCTCTTGACTGGTGAGTCTAGAACCAGGGGCCACAGCCTTAGGATAAAGGGGAAGCCATTCAGGACTGAGATGAGAAGAAAATTCTTCACACAGAGGGCGGTGAATCTTTGGAATTCTCTACCTCAAAGGGCTGTGGATGCTCAGTCATTGGGTATATTCAAAACAGAAGTCGATATATTTCTGACTAGTAAGGGCATCAAGGGATATGGCGATAGGGCCGGTGAATGGAGTTGAGGCAGAAGATCTGCCATGATCTCATTGAATGGAGGAGCAGGCTCGAAGGGCCAAATGGCTTACTCCTGCTCTTATTTCTTATATTCTTAGAAGGAGGTAATTCGGAAATCGTGCCTGAGCCGGCTCTTTGAAATTGCCCCCAATTAATCCCACTCCCCTGCGCTTTTCCCACAGACCTACACTTGTTTCCCATTCAAGTAATTATCCAATTCCATTTTGAAAACTGAGAGTTTGGAAAAACAATATTGTCAGAGGTGCTGGAGCCTCTGCCGTGTCGATGCACAGTGAGCGGTGACTGACGAAGTTCCCCTGATTCAATGACACTGAAACTTGAACCCGGAATTCTTACACAGTTTCGTTAAAAAAAAAAAAAATATTTGTGGAATTGATTTCAAACCTAATTTTTTAAAGAGTTTATTTCAATCAGACGAGTCCTTATTTTGCCGATTTGGTATATACAATCCAGTCACATGAGCATTATAATCTGTTACAGAGGCAGTTATACAAAGGGGAGAAAGCTTTGCTTCAGCTGTACAAAGTCCTGGTTAGACCACCTCTGGAGGACTCTGTAAAGTTCTGGGCACCGCACTTCAGAAAGTATACACATTGGCCTCAGAAGCAGTGCAGCACAGATCCACCAGAATGTTTCCAGTGTCCAATGGTTAGATTATGAGGCGAGATTACATAAACTAGCCTTGTATCCCTTGGAATATAGAAGGTTAAGCGCTGATTTCATTGAGGTTTTTAGAATTCTGAAAGAAATTAATAGGGTTAAAATAGTGAAAAATGTTTCACTTAATCATTGTGCACAGGAACCTTACTTAGAAAAATGATCGATAACTTTCAATGACGATGAAGTATTTTTGTTGTCCTATTCTACAAATTCTGTCATCAATCTACCTGCTGAAATTATCTGGTATCGCAAGTGTTGGACAAACTCCATGTGTCATTATACAAGTCAGTTCTTTTGCACGTAGTGCGTTGTGCCTTCATCTTGAAATGCGAGTCTCTTCAATAACCAATACAAAGTGAATTGCAAACTTGAAGGACAAGCATAGGAATACAAGTCACTAGTGAACACAAACCACACGGTGCTCATTTTCAAAGTCATAGCAGTCAGTTTTTACATAAAGTGGAATAAATGTGCATTGATAAGTTTTGGAAATAGATGTTAGTTGTATTTGTGTCTTTCTTTGTTCTATTTATGAATCTTTCTGCCGTCTGACTCCCGTTGAGTCTCTTCTTCCTCTATTGAATGTGAAAGGAGGAGGTTGACGTTGACCAGACCCGCACTGCGCCTGATATTTGTGAGCTCATCCTTATATTTAATGTTTTATGCCCCTTTGAACGGCGTCAGCTTTAGCTCATTATATTATAAAAATATGGAACTATTAAGAGGCTTGACCCAAACTGCACAAAGCCTTCTGTTTTAAGGAGGGTCTGAAAGGAGGTGAGGGAGGGGTAAAGGTGGAGGGGTTTAGGCGGGGAGTTCCAGAGCATGACGCCTACACAAATATTGCATCATGTTCGCATGTGCCTGCTGTCAGACCGCAGTGTTTTACAACGTTTTACATTGAAACAATACAGTTATTAGATGCAGCTAAATTATCACTAAAATGGCCCAGCGTGTTTTAAATTGGTTTCCCTAATACCAGCTGTACAATAACCATACATTCAATGTAGCCTCACACGGTGCGATAGCCTGTTCCAGTTCTATATTTGTAGATACAGAATCAATTTCCATCAGTTTATTTGAACCCAATAACTTAATATATTTCTAACGGGTTGGATGGAGGAACATGATCCATCTACATGTTTTTTTATCATTTGGTTTGAATTGAGTGCTCATAAAAGTATCTGAGTGGGAATTTACTGGAAAACAGCACAGCTGGCAATGTGTGCGGAATATTTTCTCACAGCCAAAGCACACATTGACAATCTGGCACTGTGCGGCAATGAATCATAAAGGGAAAAAAAACAGTTAAAATCTTCGTCTTTGGGTTAACAGCCGAACGCGCGAACCGATTGCGCCACAGAGACGGCCGGACGCGTTTTTGTAAGATTCCCTAAACCAGAGTGCTAGTGAGTTAAACTTTTAGATCGCTGCGACCAGAATAGCAATTTCCCACTATCAGTTTCACATTTCCAAATTAAAGAATGGGACATTCATTGTGAACACACAGAGACTGTCTGGTCCCGCACACTGCAGACACACCCATGTCACCGCGAACCAGATCTCCTGCAACCGGTGCGGTCTCCCTACCAGCCTTTCGGTGCCTTGTTTGTTCCGAATTACTCTGATTGTCCCGAACCCAATGTTGCGTTTGAATTCCTGATCTGCAGTAACGAGGATCCTTTAAATTTCTCAGAGCAGTTAATGTCACCGATAACATCAGAGAAAATGTTCCAGCGTCTGAAACCAGGGAGCGGTGTCTTAACCGCCTCTGGTGAATCGGGCGGCTCGCCCTTCATTCTCCTCTGATTCCCTTCCTGAAGCGGATCTAATGATTCACAAAGCTGGGGACTGCGTTTTCTTTTTTGGTTCCTTTCGAACTTTACCGCTCCCAACTGGCAATATTTTCCAATCCTCCGCCTTGTATCATGAACAGGAATGAGGGAATTCAATAAAATGGTAGGCGATAGAAGCTGGTTTTGTTCTACTTCGAGCGAAGAATGTTAAACGGAGATTAAATAGAGGAGTTCAAAATTATGGGGGGAGGGGTGCGGGGGTGGCGGGGTAATACAACAGAGAGGGTGAAGCTGTTTCCACTGACAAGAGGGTCGGTAAGTAGAGAACACTGATTTCACATAATTGGTAAAGTGGTGTGAGGAGATTGTTCTTTACTCAGCGAGTTGTTACGGTCTGGGTTAGAGAGCGTGCACTGTGTGAGAGGGCGGGGAAAGCAGATTCAATTGTAACTTCAAAATGGGATTTGAAAACAAGGATGAAAATTTTCATATCGAGGCATTGCTTAACCAGGAGACACCGTAGGTCAGCGAGCACAGACGCGATGGGTGAACGGGACTTGATGGGAGTTAGGGCGAAATTCCAATCCACGCGAACTTCACACAATTGATTAATAATCCGTCGCTGAGTCACTCGGCCCCCGCGGCCCACCCAGCAGAACACTTACACCAACTGCATGTGGCCAATATTCCTGAAGTTTAAATGTTAAGTGTCAGTGCCACAAAAGCTAAAATAATCTTCCTCAAGCACAAACCTTCAACCAAAGAATTGATAAAGACCCACTCCACCTGGAATGTGATTCGATTAATCAAGAGAGATGACCTTGGGTTATAATTAGCATTAATATAAAAGTCGATTGAATATTTTCATGGCATTTAGAATACTATTTGGACAATGTGGGTGTGGAAACTGAGAAAATGTTGACTGTCGGTCATTGAGGATTTGTGATCATTTTATTCAACAACCGAGGTTCAGAACTTTCATAACTTTGATTGAAAAAAGTATGATAATACCAAACAACCCACGCAACAATACAGCAACAGATGGACGGTTCAGACTAGCTTTGACTCAGTTCCAGCACTCCCATCTGCGCGTCAGAAGATCATTGAGTGAAATTGGTCTACGCCAGCAGCGAACCGGCGGTAAACATTTGAACAGTTGAAGCCCGGAACCACTTTAAAAGTAGCTCAAGTAGATGAAGTTTGCACGAGGGAATATCTGTGCTGTATTACACAGTATTTACAGCTGGGAAGCGGGCCATTCAGCCCAACATGTCCAAGCCCATGTTTTTAGTCTCCTCATGAGCCTCCTCCCACCCGGTTTCATCTAACGCCATCAACATATCCAGCAGGTCAGGCAGCATCTGTGAAGAGAGAAACAGAGTTAACGTTTCAGCTCGATGACAATCAGAAAACTTCAGAACAAACAAGGCAGGGAAAGGCTGGAGGGAGACCGCACAGGTTGCAGGAGAGCTGGTTCGCGGTGACATGACTTTATTTAAAAGGTTACTGATGTAAATCTGAAAACCAGCACCCTGGGATTGTCGGTTCACTAGTGATGAATTTGCAGAAAGAGTAATTGAGCATCTCGCTGAACAGTGTGTGTGCGGTGAAACGCTGGTTTCCGGACTGGAGCGGTTATCACATTCTCCTCACGCGCGAAATGTCCCGGGCCCGGGCGGGAACATTGTGTCAGAGAATATTACTATCTGAGAAATGACCGGTCCTGTTAAGTTTAACAAAAGTTGCTCCAGATTCCTGGTGTGAGAAGCAATGAACATTTTAAACCAGACTCCTGTGTGTGAAATGAGATGTGGGTCACAGTTCATCGCACAAAAATATTGACTCTTGGTTAGTCAGCATTTCTTTCATTCTGCAAAAGAAGGGCATCAGTTCATTAATGGTGATTAAAACAATTGTGTTTTTTCTCACAACAGATGCATGTAAATAATTGAATTAAAAGCTGCGCTTTAGCCTCTGACTGGGACTCGAACACAGTCTGTGACAATGAAAGCGCCGAACCCTAACTACTAGATCACCAAGGAAAACTAATTTAAATCATTACGATAATTTTAAATATAATTGAGTCTATCCATTTTGGATGCAAATTTATGTTGACTTGTTTTACATGTAAATGCATTTCATGAGACTGCTGGTTACAAATGTTTTCCCATGTGCCTGTATTATATACTCCTTTATTGGGGGACATCTGTCTTCATTCCAAATATATTTGTATATGTTTATTTCTCAATATGGTACTTATAAATTACACACAAATATATTTATACATAACACAGGCACACACACACACACAAACAATGATAACTAACACAAAGATACACGTAAATATATTTATAACTAGCACACAGATACACCCAAGTACAATTAGAATTATCCCAGCTGCAATTATATATATTTATATTTTTATAACAGGATTTATCATGTTATAAAAATAAACTTTAAACTGGCCCACATATAACGCATCGCACTCATCACATAAACACTAACTTTCTAGATAAATATCACACACAGACAGAAGATGGAAGCCCATGGAAGTAAGGGTAAAGTGATGCTATGGATACAGAATTGGCTCAGTGACAGGAAGTAAAGGGTGGTGATGGATGGGTGTTTTTCAGACGGGGAGGTGGTTTGCAGTGGTGTTCCCCAAGGGTCTGTTTTGGGTCCTTTACTCTCTGTAACTTGTGTAAACGATATTGACTCGAGCAGCATTATAAGGTTTGCAAATTTCACGAAACTTGGCACCTTAATAGATAATGATGAGGATAGTTGTCGACTTCAGGATGACACAGATAGGAGGGTGAAATGGGCAGAAGCATGGCAGATGGAGGTCAATGCGGAGAAGAGTGAAGTGATGCACTTTGGGAGGACTAATAGGGAAATACAGCACGGCTGCTCTTTCTAAACCAGCACAGGCACGACGGGCCGAATGTCCTCCTTCTCTGATGTGGCTTTCTATGATTCTATATACAAACCCACAGTTTATATTTTCACACGGCCTTGTTTGTAGTTCTAACTATTGTCTGCACGCCGAAAGTTCAATTGTTTTTCGGAAGCTGCGCTACCTGTTGTGTATTCTGAGCAGTTTGCTGCTTTATTTGTGCACGCTGTTGTGACCTCGTGGCGCAACGGTAGCGCGTCTGACTCCAGATCAGAAGGCTGCGTGTTCAAATCACGTCGGGGTCAAAGCTCCGTTTAGCGTTGATTGAAGTCTGGATAATTCCGTAAAAATATTTTCTTTGCTTTTTCACAATAAACAGAACCTTGCTGTAAAGTCTGTCTCACCAGTTCCCCATTGTCAGGGAGAGAAGCGCCAGATGCCCTCATTTATTTACTGTAACGAACTGACACCTCCGTTTTCACATCTGAGGCCGCTGTTAAAGAGCGTGTCCTTTGTGGGAGGGATACTGTTCTTGAAGTGAAGCCGGTGGTGGGGCAGTCAGTCTGCGTTTGTGAGAGAAATGCGTTGTGCAGGCGGGATTACTGGAGAAGCAAATGCAATTGGTTGAGTGTGTAATGCAGCAGGTGAGCCAATGAAAGTCGTTGTTGGGCTACCGATAGCTGAATCGGCAGCGCATTAGACTTTTAATCTGAGGGTCCAGGGTTCAAGTCCCTGTTCGGGCTTTTTTCTTAATCGCGATTCTCATCTCCACTTGCGTGCAGCAACTTGAAACACGATCATTTCACACTCATTATAGGAACAGGAGTGAGCCATTTACCCCCTCGTGCCTGTTCCACCATTTAATTAGATCATGTGTGATCTGTGACACAACTCCGTTTATATCCCTTTTCCCGATATCCCGGAGGTTAACAAAAAACCATCAATCTCATGTTTAAAATTAACAATAGACTCAGCATCAACTGCAGATTGCGGAAGTGAGTTACACATTTCTACCACCCATTTCATGTAGAAGTGTTTCCTAACTTCACTCCTGAAAGGTCTGGCTCTATTTTTTCTACTCTGCCCCCTCGTCCTAGACTCGCCAACCATTGGAAATAGTTTCTCACTATCTACCCTATCAGTTAGCTTTAATATCTTGAATACTTCAATCAAATCACTCATTAGGCTTTTAAATTTCAAGTACTACAACCCTAGTTTGAGTAATCTCTCCACGTAAATTAACCCTTGGTGTCTATGTATCATTCCGGTAAACCTAGGCTGCACTCCCTCCAAGGTTAAAAATACTTCCTAAAGTGTGGTGACCAGAACTGAACACATTCAACCACATCCTTCGCATCATCCGGTGCTTTAACAACACTCTTCAGCAGCACCGACTCACACTATCTCAAAGTTGTCCTGGACTGCAGTTCCATTTCATCCTTCGCCTCATCATGTGCTTTAACAAAAAACATGTTTTCTTCCTTTCAGGTGTCAAGGATAGCAAGCTTGAACAACACATGGACACCAACACCCCTCTGGAACTTTGAGGTTCCTCTGACCCCATCCCTCCCTCCAATCTCACCCCCTGTCATGTTTTCACTATCCCCTCTGACCTTCCCCTCTCTGCCCGCGAACGATCAGTCCTTAGCAAATGCCTTAGCTTATTCCGCGTACGCCTCCATCTCATGAATTTCGAGATCTTCACGATGCTGAGCTCTTTTTCCGCCACCTTCGTCTCCGTGCCCACTTCTTTGGCCAGGAGTCTTCCGCCCGCACAGCTGACACTTTCTCCCGTTTTCAGAATTCTCGTTCTACCTGGACCCCTCCCTCTGGCCTCTTCACCTCTCTAGATCTTTTCATTGCTAACTGCCGGCGTGACATCGGCCGTCTCAATTTCTCTGTTCCCCTTACCCACTCCAACCTACCTCCCTCTGAACTTGAAGCACTCCATTCTCTCAGATCTTACCCCGACATTGTCATTAAACCTGCTGACAAGGGTGGTGCTGTTGTTGTTTGGCGAACCGATCTCTACCTAGCGGAGGCTGAACGCCAACTCTCCGACACCTCCTCCTACCTCCACCTGGACCATAACCCACTACCGAACATCAAACCACCGTTTCCAAGACCGTCACTGACCTCATCTCCTCTGGAGAACTTCCCTCCATGGCCGCCAACATCATAGTTTCCCAACCCCGCACAGCCCGCTTCGACCTTCTTCCCAAGATCCACAAACACGACTGCCCTGGTAGACCCATCGTTTCAACCTGCTCTTGCCCCACGGAACATATCTCTTCCTATCTCGACTCTATTTTTCTTCCCTTGTCCAGTCTCTTTCCACCTACATCTGCGACTCTTCCGATGTTCTCCGCCACTTTAACAGCTTCCAGTTTCCTGGCCCCAACCGTCTCCTTTTCACTATGGATGTCCAATTCCTCTACACCTCCATCCCCCACCAGGATAGCCTGAGGGGGCTCTGCTTCTTCGTTGAACAGAGGCCCAACAAGTCACCATCAACCACCAACCTGCTATGCCTGGCTGAACTTGTTCTCACCTTGAACAACTTCTCGTTTGACTCCACTCACCTCCTCCAAATTAAAGGTGTTGCTATGGGAACCCGCATGGGTCCCAGCTATGCCTGCCTTTTCGTAGGATATGTGGAACATTCTTTTTTCTAGTCCTACTCAGGTCCCCTCCCTCACCTCTTTCTCTGGTACATTGATGAATCTATCGGTGTTGTTTCCTACTCTCGCCCTGAACTAGAACATTTCATTCACTTTGCTTCCAATTTCCACCCTTCCCTTTACTTCACATGGTCCATCTCCGACTCTTCCCTTCCCTTCCTCGACTTCTCTAACTCCATCTCTGGGGATAGGCTATTGACCAAGATTCACTACAAGCCCACTGACTCCCACAGTTACCTGGACTACACTTCCTCCCACCCCACTTCCTGTAAAGACTCTATTCCATTCTCCCAGTTTCTCTGTCTCCGCCGCATCTGCTCTGACGATGCCACCTTGCATTCTAGTGCTTCCAAATGTCTTCCATTTTCCTTAACCGAGGATTCCCCTCTACTGTGGTTGACACGGCCCTTTACCGTGTTCGTTCTATTTCCCGGACTTCTGCTCTCACCCCTTCCCCTCCCTCCCGGAACCAGGATAGGGTTCCCCTTGTCCTCACCTTTCACCCCACCAGCCTCCACATTCAACGGATCATCCTCCGCCATTTCCGCCACGTCCAGCGTGATCCCAGCAGCAAACACATCTTCCCCTCACCTCCCCTTTCAGCAGTCCGAAGGGACCGCTCCCTCTGAGACACCCTGGTCCACTCCTCTATCACCTTAAACACTCATTTCCACTACGCCCGGCACCTTCCCATGCAAGCGTAGGAGATGCAACACATGCCCTTTTAACTCCACCCTTTCCACTGTCCAGGGCCCCAAACACTCCTTCCAGGTGAAACAGCGATTTACTTGTACTTTTTTCAAATTAGTATACTGTATTCGCTGCTCTCGATGCGGTCTCCTCTACATTGGGGAGACCAAACGGAGATTGGATGACCACTTTGCGGAACACCTCCATTAAGTCCGTAATGTTGACCCCGAGATTCTGGTCGCCTGTCACTTTATTTCTCTGCTCTACTCACACTCAGACCTCATCGTCCTCGGCCTTTTACACTGTTCCAATGAAGCTCACCGTAAGCTCGAGGACCAGCACCTTATGTTTCGATTCGGCACTTTACAGTCTTCTCGACTCAACATAGAGTTCAACAATTTCAGACCATAACCTCTGCCCCTATCCTTTTCCTTCCATTTATTTTATTTTATTTTATTTAAAAAAAAATTCTCTCCCACATGGCAGCTGTCTTTCATTCTGCCAGTGCCATTTCC
Source organism: Squalus acanthias (assembly GCA_030390025.1). Classification (NCBI taxonomy): domain Eukaryota; kingdom Metazoa; phylum Chordata; class Chondrichthyes; order Squaliformes; family Squalidae; genus Squalus; species Squalus acanthias. The sequence continues at coordinate 147,216,586 of CM059431.1, read as the reverse complement.
ACTTCCTCCAGAGCCATCTTTTGTGTCTTAACTTGTCCCATTACCATCTCCTTTTGCCTTGCACCATCTCTTAATCTCTCTTAATGTTTCTTAATCTCTCCTGCCTTCCATCCTATCACAGGCCTTCCCTTTTGTTTTTTCCTCCCCTCACCCCTTTCCCTGCCCCTGAGCTTGCTTAAAAACTTGTTTCTTCTCCAGCTTTTTTCATTTCTGACGAACGGTCATCGACCTGAAATGTTAACTCCGTTTCTTTCTTCACAGATGGTGCCTGACCTGCTGAGTATTTCCAGCATTTTCTGTTTTTATTACATTCTAAACATAGCTTTGTATAGCTGCAGCATAAATTCTCCCCCTTATATTGTAGTCATCTAGATATAAATACCATCATTCAATCAGTCTTTGTTGATTATATTATGGATCTGCCCATGACATTTTAATGACATATGCACCTGGACCCATAAGTCTATTTGGACCGCCACTTTTTCCAGTCTTTCACCATTTACAAATTATTCTGATCTATCCCTTTTAGGTCCTATGTGGATGGCCTCACACTTGATTATATTTAAATGGATTTGCCACAGTTCACCCACACACTTAATCTATGAGTATATCTCTGTAACTTTATGCTTCCATCTACACTGCTGACAATGCCGCATACCTTTGCATACTCCAGAGACTTGAGCACATAAATCTAGGCTGACAATCCAGTTCGGTACTGAGCGAGTGTTGCACTGTCGGAGGTGCCATCTTCCGGATGACAATTTAAACCGAGGCCCCGTCTACTCTCTCAGGTGGACGTAAAAGTTCACGTGGCACTATTTCGAAGAAGAACATGGGAGTTCTCCGCGGTGTCCTGACCAATATTTATCCCTCAATCAACATCATTAAAACATATTATCTGATCCTTATCACGTTGCTGTTCATGGGAGTTTGCTGATCGCAAATTGGCTGCCGCGTTTCGTCCATTACCACCGTAACTATACTTCAAATATTACTTCACTGGATAGAAAGCGCTTTGGGACGTCTGATATCTGGAATATTTTGAATACTTCAATAAAATCAACCCTTAAGCTTTTAAATTCCAGGGAAAACAACAATAGTTTTCATAATCTATCCTCATAATTTAACCCTTGGTGGCTTTGTAAAATTCCGGTAAATCTACGCTGCACTCCCTCCAAGGCTAATACATATTTCCTAAGGTGTGGTGACCAGAACTGAACACAGTCTAACCAGGGCTTTGTATAGCTGAAGCATAACTTCTCCCCTTTATATTGTCGTCCTCTGGATATGAATACCAGCATTCCATTAGGCTATTTTTATGAATTTCTTTGGGAGGAATAAAATGGAAAGACAGTATACTATACATCGCACTATTCTGAAAAATCTAAACGACCAGAGAAACCTTGATGTCCATATATACAAATCCTTAAATGCAGCAGGATAAGTTGAAAAGTTTATTAAAAATCAAATAATTTACTTGGGCTTATAAATAGAGGGATAGAATATAACAGCAAAGCGATAATGTTAGAACTTTATAAAACACTGGTAAAGCATCAGCTGGAGCATTGTTGACAATTCCAACACCACAGTTCAGGACATAGGAAAAGGTCTTGGAAAGGGAACAGAGGAGTTTTAACAGGATGTTACCAGGGATCAGGGTCTTCAGTTTTGAGGAGAAGTTGGTAAAGTCAGGACTGTTCTCCTTGGAACAGGGAAGTGAAGAGGTGAACGAATAAAGGGCTTCAAGATGATGTGAGGTTTGATAGAGTAGATACTGAAATACAATTCTCTCTGACGAGTGGGTCAATAACTAGAGATATTGGCTAGTTTTATATACCAGAGAATTCCCAGTCAAATTAACGCATCAAAGGCCAGGTTTTATGCCAGATGCTAAAATTCTCCCAATAGCGTGTTAGACTCTCACCTCAGCAAAATCATCGACTGAAGAGTTTCTCAGTAAACCTCCTCACATTTCCAATCATTGTTGAAGCTTCCCGTTTCTGGTGTTCGACACTGGGGATATTGAACCCAACAGTCCCAGTTAATGTTGTGATGATTCGAATTCTCTATCTCCACCTTCATGGGATACTGAGCAATCAAAGAATCTTTTAAGATAAATATGATTCATCTTGATCATAGAAGCTGTTAAAGGAAAACAATGGGACTGTGTTTTTAATTATTAATATATTTAATTTGATAATATTTACAACGTGTTTGAATTACTTACTTTAATGTTAAAACGTACTTTTGTTTGCCCTATTTCTAAGCAATAAAATCACTCACAATACCTGCTGCCAAATCCAGTCCCGACCACAGTGACATCCCACTGATGGTGTTCAAAAAGGGCAGAAACATGTCTCTCGGTGACTTCACAAATCAGACAGGAGCCAATCACACAGCGGCCAGGAATAATGTTCACTATGGAGAAGGACGATTTAGGCATATAAATCAGGCAGGGGGATTGTGATATACTTGAACAAATTAGTATTGAGAGGGAGGAGGTACGATCGGTTTTAGTGGGCTTAAAAGTGGATAAATCCCCAGGCCCAGACGAGATGTATCCCAGGCTGCTGAGTGAGGCAAGAGAGGAGATTGCAGGGGCTCTGAAACAAGTTTTCAGAAATTCGCTGTCCACAGGGGAGGTGCAGAGGACTGGAGGACAGCTAACGTAGTACCATTATTCAAGAAGGGTAGTAGGGATAAACAAGAAAATTACAGGCCAGTGAGCCTAACATCAGTGGTAGGGAAATTATTGGAAAATATTCTGAGGGACGGAATCGTCTCCACTTGGAGAGGCAGGGATTAATCAAGGATAGTCAACATGGCTTTGTCAGGGGGAGATCATGTCTCACCAATTTGATGGAATTTTTCGAGGGGGTGAAAAGTTATGTGGATGAGGGTAGTGCAGTTGATGTGGTCTACATGGACTTCAGTAAGGTTTTTGACAAAGTCCCCCATGGGAGACTGATCAAGAAGGCCAGAACCCATGAGATCGAGGGCAATTCGGCACATTGGATCCAAAATTGGCTTAGTGGCAGGAGGCAGAGGGTGATGGTCGAAGGTTGTTTTCTTACTGGAAGGCTGTGTCCAGTGGTGTACCGCAGGGATCGATGCTGGGTCCTTTGCTCTTTGTAGTGTAAATTAATGATTTAGATATGAATGTTGGAGGTATGATCAGTAAGTTCGCAGATGACACGAAAATTGGTGGAGTGGTAAATAGCGAGGAGGGAAGCCTCAGTCTACAGGACGATATAGACGGGTTGGTCAGATGGGCAGAACAGTGGCAAATGGAATTTAACCCTGAAAAGTGTGAGGTGATGCATTTTGGGAGGACTAACAAGGAAGGGAATACATAATGAATGATGGAATCCTAGGGAGGACAGAGGATCAGAGGGACCTTGGTGTGCATGTACATAGTTCCCGGAAGGTAGCAGGACAGGTAGATAAGGTGGTTAAAAAGGCATATGGTACACTTGCCTTCATTAGCCTAGGCATCGAATATAAGTCTCAATCGGGATCTTGGGTTTATGTCACGATACATGACGTGATCCGGACTCGAGTCGTCGTTAGCTTGTTCACAGATGTGATTCCCAGTAAAAAAGTAAACATTTTCCCAGTAAAAAAGTAATTTTTTTTTAAAGCTTTTCGTTTTACATACAGACGGCAGCTTTTGACACGTTGGAACCCCTGCGACTACACCTCATTGTCTCAGTTGTATCTTGCTATGTCTTTTGATGTGGTACCTTCCTGGCTGACTTAATTAACTTTATCACACCTCGGCAGATAGTCAGGATGATTTAATTTATTGGTCTGCAATTGTAAAGTACACATGCTTTTTTTTCCATCTATATATGCTCTGGCGATTCTGTATCCAATTTACTTCACCTGAGGAAGGAGCGATAGCTCCGAAAGCTTGTGATTTCAAATAAAACTGTTGGACTATAACCTGGTGTTGTGCGACCTCTCAATAGAATATAAGAGCAGGGAGGTTATGATGGAGCTGTAAAAAACGCAAGTTAGGCCACAGCTGGAATACTGTGTGCAGTTCTGGTCACCACATTATGGGAAGGATGCGATTGCATTGGAGAGGGTGCAGAGGAGATTCACCAGGATGTTGCCTGGGCTGGAGCGCTTCAGCTATGAAGAGATATTGGACAGGCTGGGGTTGTTTTCCTTCGAGTGGAAAAGGCTGAGGGGGGACCTGATTGAGATGTACAAAATTATGAGGGGCTTAGATAGGGTATATAGAAAGGAATTGTTCCCCTTAGTAGAGGGGTCAATAACCAGGGGGCCTATCTTCAAGGTAAGGGGCAGAAGGTTTAGAGGGGATTTGAGGAAAACTTTTTCACCCAGAGGGTAGTTGGAATCTGGAAATCACTGCCTGAAAGAGTGGTAGAGGCAGGAAACATCACAACATTCAAGAAGCATTTAGATGAGCACTTGAAACGCCATAGCATACAAGGCTACGGACCAAGTGCTGGAAAATGGGTTTAGAATAGACAGGGCTTGATGCCCGGCGCGGACACGATGGGCCGAAGTACCTCTTTCTGTGCTGTATAACTCTATGACTCTATGACTAATAAACAGCCAGAGCCCCTCCCACTGATGTGTTCCAGGATCACATGACCAGGCTCTGCTCCTGTTGTGACTTCCGTTTTAACAAGAAAGAGCAAGAGAGACAATAATTGAAGGGATCATCTGTGGCATCAAGTTGTTGAATCATCGGGTTAGGAAGAGCACGGTTAAGATATAGGGAAAAATTCCCTCAACACTGTACCACCTGACACTCCCTGGGCAGGTAACTCATGGGTTAGATACAGAGTAAAGCTCCCTCTACAATGTTCCATCAAACACTCCCAGAGCAGATACAGCACGCGTTAGATACAGAGTAAAGCTCCCTCTACAATGTTCCATCAAACACTCCCAGAGCAGATACAGCACGGACTATATATAGAGTGAAGCTCCCGCCACAATGTCTAATCAAACACTCCCAGGGAAGGTACAGCCCGGGTTAAATACAGAGTATAGCTTCCGTTCTACTGTTCCATCAAATATTCCCAGGGCAGGTACGATAGGGATTAAATACAATGTAAATCTCGCTGTATTTTGGTTCATCAAGCACAGTCAGCTCAGATACAGCATGTGCTCAATGCAGCGTAAAGCTCCTCTGACACTATCCAATTAAACAAACCAACCGTACAGCACGGTACGGTTACAGGATCAAATGCCGTCTCCTTGTAATTTCGAAGCGCTCCCAGGTGAGTTATGGACAATTTTCGCACACGATGAATCACCAGTCAAATATCCGCATCAAAGGCCGAGCCTTACGGCAAATGTTGAACAGCTGCCGATACCGGGTTCGACTCTTTCCTCGGCAAAATCCTGGACTGATTGGATTCTTAGGAAAGTTCCTCATCCTTCCAATCATTGCTGAAGCTTTCTGTATTTTCCAGTTTTTGAATCTGGAGGTAATGATACCTCCAGTTCTGTTTTGTGAACCCAATGATGTTTGTCTGGTCCCAGGTAATGTTGTGATGTTTCGACTTCTCTCTCACTCTCTCTCCACCTTCCTGAGATTCTGCTGACTCCAATAAACTATTAACTATAGTTAAGTTTAATTCCATAAACTGCGATCGGAATACAATGCGAGTAATTTTGCGGCTATCAATATATTTAGTTTGAATATATTTAAATTGAATGTCATTTAGTTAAATATTTAGTTAATGATAAATTGTTCTTTTCTTTCCTTGTCCCTATTTATAGGGGCTATACTCACTCGCAATATCTGCTGCGAACGCCAGCTCCGCCCACAGCAACACACCACTGATGGTGAGTAACCAGGGGCGGCAACCTATCTCCAGGTGACATCACAATAGAGCCAGGAGCCAATCATACAGCAGCCAGTAACAATGTCACAAAGCAGCCGTAGCTCCGCCCAGTCGAGGTGTCACAGATCACATGACCATACTCTGCTCCTGATGTGCAGTCTCACTGGGAATAAACACACGTTGTACATTCAGTCCTGTCTCCGACCCCGTTCCCATGTACTGAGACACCAGGCAAGGAGCACAGCCTCTCAAAATTGCCCCTTAAGCATATCCCGCCCACCCTCCATAAATGGACACCCACTATTCAATGTTCACCTTTTGATTTATATACGCCAAATTCTCCCTAGCATAATATCAGGCAGTGTGTCTCGGTCTTGCCTTGGCAGTGGAAGGCAGTTTGAGGTAATGGAGCTTGGTTGAAGATATAACAAGCTGCATTGTATTCTAAACCCAGTCTGCTCCCTTTTATCAGGAAGAGGCCTCAGAGGCAATGTGGAAGGATCATCAGGTCTATCAATGCGTTGGGCCATTGGAACAATAATAGAGGTGAAATCATGTGCATAACTACAATGTCCCATCAAACATTCGCGGTTACGTTACAGCACGAGGTACATGCAGAGGATAACTACCTCCACAACGTCTCATCAATCACTCCTAGGTCAGGTGCAGCACGGGTAACTTGCAGTGTAAAGCATACTTAAACTGCCCATCAAACATTGCCACGTCAGGTCCAGCAGTGGTAGATAGAGTGTAAAACTCTCTATACACTGTACCATCAAACACTCCCAGGTAAGGAACAGCACGGGTCAGAAACAGAATAAAGCTCCCTCGATATTGATCCATCCTCCATTCAGCGCAGGTACAACACGGGTTAGAAACATAATAAGGTCCTTCAACACTGTCCCATCAAAAACTCACAGGCCACGTAGACAGGGATTAGGTAGAATATAAATCTCAACGTACAGTCATTAATCAAGCACAGTGACCTCAGATACAGCATGTGCCCAATGTAGCGTATACCTTTCCTGACACTACCGAACGAAGCACCTCATCTCACGTAAAGCATGGTATGAATACAGGACAGAAATCCTTAAATGTGTAAGCATCACGCACTATTTGGGTGTTCCCCAAGGTTCAGTCCTGGGGCCATTTTTAAAAATATATAATAATGATCTGAATATCGGAATACAGAGTAGAATTTCTAAATGTGCCAATGACACCAAACTTGGGGGTGTGGCAAACAGTGAGTATGATACCTATCGATTGCAACAAGACATAGAAAGGCTAGCAGAATGAACAGATAAGTGGCAGATGGAATTTGATACAGAGAAGTGTGAGGTGATGCATTTTCGCAGAAGGAGCAGGGAGAAGCAATATGCACTTATTGGCACAGTTTTAAAGATTGTATAGGGACAGAGGGAGTTAATGTGCATAGGTCCCTGAAGGTGGCAGGACATAAGGTGAGAGTGGTTAACAAAGCATATCGGATCTTGGGCTTCATAAATAGAGGTATTGAGTACAGAAGTAGTGAAGTTATGCTGAACCTTTATAAAGCGCTGGTTAGGCCACAACTGGAGTATTGCGTCCAGTTCTGGTCACCAAAATTTAGGAAGGATGTGAATGCCTTTGAGAGGATGCAGAGGAGATTTACGAGATTGGTTTCGGGGATGGGAGATCTTAGCTACAAGGACAGATTGAAGAAGCTGGATTTGTTTACATTAGAGTAAAGGAAGTTGAGGGTTGATTTGATAGAGGTGTACAAGATTATGACGGGTTTGGAAAGGCAAGACGGGGAAAGGCTGTTCCCACCAGTTGATGGTATACGGGCTAGCGGACACAGATTTAAGGTTTTGGGCAAGTGATACAGGGGGCCTTTGAGGAAAAACATTTTTACACAGCGAGTGGTGAGGACCTGGAACTCGCTGCCGACGGAATTGGTGGAAGTGGAGACTCTCAATGTTTTTAAGGGGAGACTGGATAGGAGCTTGAGGGTAATCAACTTGCAGGGCTACGGCAGAGAGCGGGGGAATGGGACTGATTGGATTGCTCTACAGAGAGCCGGCACGGACTCGATGGGCCGATGGCCTCCTTCTGTGCCGTTATGACTCTATGACTCTGTGTTGTCCAAATTGATTTCTGGTCCCAGAATTCAGTCTATGATCATTTTAGGAAGGAAGTTCGTTTGATATTGAACCTCCTGAGTCCCACAGATCAACAAACTTTCGCTGGGCCATCCGTCTCCCTCTCCACAGGACCCAGTGACCTAAAGTATCACAGGGCGAATGGAACAAATTCAGAGAATTGGAAGTCTCTCTCACGCACACAGGGGCACGCTTTTGCTCCAACTTTTGTCTCTATATTTCAATCTATTTCTGTCTCTTTCCTTGTATCTCCGTCTCACTACCGCTCCATCGCTCTGTCGCTCTGCTTCATAAAAGCAACGACAATTTGCATCCATATAGCTGTTTTAACGTAGTGAAACGTCACACGGCGCCTCACAGGAGCGAGAGCGGACACAATTTGACACCGAGCAACATATGGAGACGTTAGGGCAAGTGACCAAAAGCTTGGTCAAAGAGGTAGGTTTGAAGGCGCGTCTTCAATGCGGAGAGAAAGGTGAAACAATGGAGAGGTACAGGGAGGGACTGCCAGAGCTTGGGGCCCAGCCGGCTGAAGGCACGGCAGACAATGTTGGAGTGAAGGAAATCGGGATTCGGAAGGTGGCAGAATCTGAGGAATGCGGAGTTCTGGGAAGATTTTCGGGCTGGAGGAGGTGTCAGAGATGATATAAGCGATCCATGGATGGATACAACACAAGAAATTTAAATCGAGTTGTTGCTGGACCGGGAAGCAATGTAGGCCAGCGAGCACAGGGGGTGATGGTGAACCGGACCTGGTGTGAGTTAGGACACGGGCAGCAGAGTTTTTTAAGTGCTGAAGCTTGTAGAGGGTGGAAGATGGGAGGACGGCCAGGTGAATATTGGAATAATCGAGTATGGAGCAAACAAATGCAAAGATGTTACAAAAAATTCCTGTCTGTCGATCCATCTCACTCTGTCTCTACAGTCAGATTCAATCACCACCTGGGCGGAGCAGAGACGGGAAACTCTGCCAGGGAAAAGACCTTACAGAGAATTGATCGAGAGCATCTATCAACGGGAGTCTTAAGAATCGGTAGAGGGGCCGTGTGAAATACTTGTGCTGAGGTTCTTGATGAGCTGGACGACGGTAAAAAATATATATTTATCGTAGACAGCAAATAGAAGTCTGAAAATAATGGCGAACTTTGCATCCGGAGAAGGGTCGGGACCATCCAGTGAGCGAGGGCGGCAACGTGGGGCAGTTTAAGGTGGTTTAATTGTCTCATGTTACACAATATTGTCAAAGGCAGTGTGAGTGAGTGTGAAATTAATACAGGATCTGTCTGTATTGCTCCGTATGTCATTGTAGTTGATGGTGTGTTTGTCGATGAGATCTTAATAACAATGTGGGTTTTTTTACAATTCACTCTTGTCACAGGCCGAGCAGAAACACTGGGCCTGGGAGGGAAGGAAACGGACCCTTTAAAGCTGTGGGTTTTGCAGCTTTAATGAGTTCCATTGGGGATCATTATCCCGCAGTGTATTTGCTGTTAATAAGCCGGTCACTATTAATCATTCTGGAGACTGGTTATTCTGTGAGGGCAGGAAGGATCCCAATGGTTTATGACCCCCTGCCGTGCACCTGCTCTGTCTGCGCCCTGTTGTTCAACAGTCTTCGGTTTGTCGGGTTTAATAATTGGTAACCTGGTATTCAATTAAAAGGCCGAGTTTTGCAGTCCCGACCATTTACACGTCCCAGGCCGACACCAGCTCCCGCCAATACCCCCCACTCTTAACCCACACAACCCAGTCGCGATTCCTGTCATGGCCGAACGCCGGCAGTAGGGGAGGAAAATTCAGCTGCAGTTCCGGACCTCGCAGGTGATCGAGACCTTGTGGCTTCATTCCAACCTGACCTCACTCGCAGCATCAATCATTTCTTCATTGTGTCCAGAGTTTCCACTCCACTGATTTTACCTGGGAGTCCGCTCCAAGTGTCAGCATCAATCATTTCTTCAATTTGTCCAGAGATTCCCCTCCACTGATGTACCCGGGAGTCCATAACAAGTGTCAGCATCAATCATTTCTTCAATGTGTCCAGAGTTTCCCCTCCACTGATTTACCCGGGAGTCCGCTCCGAGTGTCAGCCTCAATCATTTCTTCAATGTTTCCAGAGTTTCCCCTCCACTGATTTACCCGGGAGTCCGCTCCGAGTGTCGGTCACTCTTTGTTTCAATGTTGTTGGAGCCCAAAATACAAGTGCATAAGACAAGGCTGAAGCGTTTGCTGCAATTTTTAGCCAGAAGAGCCGAGTGGATGATCCATCTCGGCCTCCTCCTGAGGTCCCCACCATTGCAGAAGCCAGTCTTCAGCCAATTCGATTCACTGCACGTGATATCAAGAAACGGTTGAGCGCACTGGATAGAGCAAAGGCTATAGGCCCCGACAACATCCCGGTTGCTGTGATGAAGACTTGTGCTCCAGAACTAGCCGCGCCTCTAGTCAAGCTGTTCAAGAACAGCTACAACACTGGTATCTATCCGACAATGTGGGAAACTGCACCTCTGTGTCCTGTCCACAAAAAGCTGGACAAATCCAACCCGGCCAAATACCGCACCATCATTCTACTCTCAATCAGCAGCAAAGTGATGGAAGGTATCGTCGACAGTGCTATCAAACGGCAGTTACTCACCAATAACCTTCTCACCGATGCTTAGTTTGGGTTCTGACAGGACCACTCGGCTGCCGACCTCATTACAGCCTTGGTTCAAACATGGACAAAGGAGCTGAATTCCAGAGGTGAGGTGAGAGTGATTGCCATAGACATCAAGGCAACATTTAACCGAGTGTGACATCAAGGATCTCTCGAAAAATGGAGGTCAATGGGAATCAGGGGAAAACTCTCCACTGGCTGGAGTCGCACCTAGCACAAAGGAAGATAGTTGTGGCTGTTGGAGGTCAATCATCATAGCCCCAGGACATCGCTGCAAGAGTTCCTCAGGGCAGTGTCCTAGGCCCAAACATCTTCATCCGCTTCATCAATGACCTTCCCTCCATCATAAGGTCAGAAGTGGGAATGCTCGCTGAAATTGCACAGTGCTCAGCTTCATTCGCAACTCCTCAGATAATGAAGTTCTCCTTTCCCGCATTCAGCAAGACCTGGACAACCTTCAAGTTTGGGCTTGTAACTAGCAAGTAACATTTGCGCCAACAAATGCCAGGCAATGACCATATTCAACAAGAGAGAGTCTTACCACAGCCTCATGACATTCAACGGCTTTACCATCGCTGATTCCCCCTCCATCAACATCATGGGGGGTCACCATTGACCAGAAACTTAACTGGACCAGCCACATAAATACTGCAGCTGCAAAAGCAGGACAGGGGCTGTGTATTCTGTGACGAGTGACTCACCTCCTGACTCCAAAGCCTTTCCACCATCTACAAGGCACAAGTCAGGAGTGCGAAAGCATACCGTCCACTTGCCTGGATCAGTGCAGCTCTAACAAGAGTCAGAAAACTCGAAACGATCCAATATAAAGTATCCCGCTTGATTGGCACCCCTATCCACCACATTAAACATTCAATCCCTCCACCAGCGCCGCACCATGTGTACCACATACAAGATGTACTGCTGCAACTCGCCAAGGCTTATTTAAAGCACCTCCCTAACCCGCGACCCCTACAACCTAGAAGCTCAAGGCAACAGGCGCATGGGAACACCACCACCTCCAAGTTCCCCTCCAAGTGATAGGCCATCCTGACTTTGAAATATATCGCCGATCCTTCAACGTCATTGGGTCAAAATCCTGAAGCTCTATCACTAACAGCACTGTGCGATTACCTTCACCTCACGGACTGCAACAGTTCTAGAAAGCAGCTCACCACCACCTTCTCAAGGGCAGTTAGGGATGGGCAGTAAATGCTGAATTAGCCAGCGACGCCCACATTCTGCGAATAAATAAAAAGGTATATTTCTGACGATGTGTCTGTTTTACTGAACTTCTACGGAACAAGAAGAAATGCAGTAAAATGCATAACTAACTAATCAGTTTGATATGAACAGCAAGTTCTCAGAATAATGAGGATGCTGATGTATCACATTGGCCCGGATTTTCCGGGGCCTCTGACCGCAGACACGCCTCGCACATTCTGGGTTTCCACAGGCCACGTCCAGTTTCAGCTTGACAGATCCTACCAATCCCGGGGTAATGGACATTCACTGGCGGAGAGTGGGTTTTTAGCCCAACTCATGACCAGCAAATGCCCGAGAAACACTTCCGCCTGGTAAATATAAAGCGTAAGCACTTCTTTTAACAGCAAAAGGATTTCAATAAATATTTTAGCAATTATTTAAACAGAAAACACCTTAAAAATTAGGTTAGGTTATTTTCAGAAACGTTAAAAATGTTTAAATTTATTTTGCAAAAAAAAATTTTAGTTTAAATTTGTCTTTTGTGTCAAAAAGGTGGTACTTTTATTAATTTTCAACATGTAATAATTTATTTTTATTTCAGTTTTGTGAAAAATTATTTTGGATGATTTCTATTATATTTATGGAGATTCCGTATGGAAATGTATCCCCATGAGAATAAGGGGAATCCCTCTTTTTGATTGGTTGGGCCGGCCCACATGATCCCAGAGACACTTGCGAACCACATGCGCTCCTGGGATATGCCGACCTTTATGTAGACGTACGCGTAGAGACCCTAGAGCGCAAGTGTGCGTAGGTCCCGAGGCAGCAGGTAGGTTCGTATTTTAGTTGTAGTTCAGAGGCTTTTGCCGCAGGAAGTCTCCAACCGCAGGCCCGATATATTCTCTCTACACCCTATCCAAAACCACGTGAGCTCTTGTGAGAGGCGAAAAACCAAATCGAAACCAAGGACACTTTAGGGGGAATAATGTGGGATTATTCTGCCTAATTGAACGAGAAGGCGTCCATCGCACAAGACGGCCGCCTTTCCCAGAGTTCCTCTATTCCCTAGGTAAATAATCACCTCCACAGGGATCAGGACAAGGCAAGGATCAGCTCAAATTTCAAATTTGCGATTGCTAAAATAAATCAATGAACTTCTACCTCTTGTTTGCAATGAAGTAACCTGGGTATAAATCGGAAAATTTGCATCGATTTTTGAATTAATTCTTCGGATACGGGCTTCGCTGTCAAGGCCAGCATTTATTGACCGAAGGTCGTTGCCCTTAAGAAGGTGCTGTGAGCTGTCATCTTAAACCGCTGCAGTCCATGTGGTAAACGTGCTCCCTCAGTGTTGATAGGTAGGGATTTCCAGGATTTGGACCCAGTGACGATGAAGGAACGGAGAAAAATGTCCCAGTCAGGATGGTGTGTGACTTGAATTGGAAGGTGGGCGTTCCCACGCATCTGCTGCCCTTGTCCTACTCGATGGCAGTGATTGCCGGTTCGGGAGGTGCTGTCACAGAAGCTTTGGCGAGTTGCTGCAGTTCATCTTGTAGTTAGTACCCATTGCAGAAACGGTGCACCAGTGATGGAGGGAGTGTGTGTTTAACATAGAACCATAGGAACAGGAATAGACCAATCTGCCCCTTGAGACTGCTACACCATTCAATTAGATCAGGGATGAACTTTGCCCTAACTATATCTATCCGCCTTCACTCCATATACTTTAATAACCTTGGCTAGCAAAAACCTATCGATCTCCGATTTAAAATGATTAATTTCGCCAGCATCTACTGCTTTTTGTGGGAGGGAGTTCCAAACTTCCACACCATTTTCGTGAATTAGTATTTCCTAACTTCTCTCTTGAAAGGCCTTTCTCTGATTTAATGGTTCTGTTCCCTGTCCTAGACTTGCCAGACAGCGGAAAACCTTTCTATCCACCCTGTCATAGAATCATAGAATCGATACAGCACAGTAGGAGGCCATTCGGTCCGTCCATCCGGTGCTGGCTCTCTGCAAGAGCACTTCAACTGTTCCCACTTCCCCGCCCATTTCTTGTAGCCCTGCAATTAGTTTCCCTTCAGTTATTTATCAAATTCCCGTTTGAAAGCCACGATTGAATCTGCCTCCACCACCCGTTCAGGCAGTGCATTACAGATCATAACCATTCGCTGAGTAAAATACTTTTTCCTCATGTCGCCTTTGGTTCTTCTGCCAATCACCTTAAATCTGTGTCCTCTGGTTCTAGACGCTTCCGCAAATGGGAACAGTTTCTCTCTATCTACTCTGTCTGGACCTCTCATAATTTTCAGCACGAAATCTGCTTTCAATCTTCTCTGCGCAAGCGAAAACAACCCGTGTTTCTCCAGTCTATCCACGTAACTGAAGTCCTTCATCCCTGGAACCATCCCTGTAAATATTTTCTGAACCCTCTCTGAAGCCTTCACTTCCTTCCTAAAGTGCGGTGTCCCAGAATTGGACACAATGCTCCAGTTGTGACCGAACCAGTGTTTTACAAAGCTTCATCATAACTTCCTTGCTTTTGTACTCTATACCGCTATTTTAAAAAGCACAGGATCCCGTAAGCTTTTTTAACCGCTTTCTCAACCTGGCCTGCCATCTTCAACGATTCAACATATATCCCCATGGTTCTCTGTTCCTGCAAACACTTTAGAATTGTACTCTTTAGTTCATATTGCTTCTCCTCGTTCTTCCGACCAAAATATATAATTTCACACTTTTCTGCGTTAAACTTCATCTGCCATGTGTCCGCCCATTCCACCAGCCTGTATAAGTCCTCTTGAAGTCTATCTCTGTCCTCCTCACTGTTCACTATAATTCCAAGTTTTTTGTCATCCGCAAAATTTGAAATAGTGCAATTTACACCCAAGTCCAAATCATTAATATATATCAGAAAGCACTGGATATAGTAGCGACCCCTGGGGAACACCACTGTGTACCTTCCCCCAGTCCGAAAAACAACCGTTCACCACTACTCTGTGTTTCCTGTGAATTAGCCAATTTCGTATCCATGCTGCCACTGTCGCTTTTATTCCATGCGCTTCAACTTTGATGGCAAGACTATTATGTGTCTCTTTATCAAGCGCCTTTTGGAAGTCCATGTACACCACATCAACCGCATTGCCCTCATCAAGCCTGTCTTTTGCCTCATCAAAAACATTCAATCAAGTTAGTTAAACACGATTTGCCTTTAACAAATCCGTGCTGCCACCCCTTAATTAATCCACACTTTTCCAAGTTACTGTTAAATTTGTCCCGGATTATTCCTTTCAAAATCCGAAAAAGAAACTTAGTTAATCTCACCTATTAACTTTCTATATTCCAATAAAGAAGGTTAATGGGTGAAATAATTAATTCATGTAATCTGTCCTAATAGTCTAACACTTGGAGCCCTGGTAACATTCTGGTGAATCTGCGCTGTAATCATTACAAGGTCAATATATCCTTTCTGAGGTGCGGTTCCCAGAACTGTAATCAGTATTCCAGATGTGGCCTCAGCAGGGTTTTGTACAGCTGTAGCAAAACATTCTACCCTTTACCTGATAGCTCTCTATTTATAAATGCTAATATTCCATGAGCCATTTTGATTATTTTGTATCTGACTAATACATTTTAATAATCTGTGTACATGGACCCCTAAATCTGTTAGGACCTCCACTATTCCTATCTTTCCACCATTCAAAATACTCAGATCTAATCGTTTTTGGTTCATGATGTATATCCACACATTTACCTGTATTGAAATCCATCTGTCACAGTTTTGCCATTCACTTAATCTATCAATAACTGTTAGAAATATTATGTTCCCGTTGACATTACTTACCACCAACCTTTGTTTCATCGGCAAACTTTGATATATGACTCTCTTATTTTTTTATCGAAGACATTAATAAATGAAGTGAATTGTTTAAGTCCCAGCACAATTCTTGTGGGACACCAATAGTCACTTCCTTCCAATACGAGTATATATTCATTATCCCTACTCTCTCTTCTACTGCCTAACCAGTATCCTAACCATGTCAATAATTTGCCTTCAACTCCATGAACTTTAATTTGAGCGAACTGTCTCTTATGTGGAACCCTATCGAATGCCTTCTGGGTTTCCATATGAACTATATCAATATACATTTTCCTCACTACCACTTCAGTTATCTGCTCAAAAAAATCAAATAGGTCCGTTAGACATGACCTCCCATTTACAAGTCCATGTTGGCTCTCTCTAATTGGCACGATATTGTCGAAATGCTCAGTCAGGCTGTCTTTAATTATTGATTCCAATAACTTCCCTACAACAGATATGAGACTAAAGGGTCTATAATTACTTGGTTTCTCTCTGACACCTTTCAGTAGAATCTTAAAATTGTGTTACGTTTCTCCTTTTAGAATCTAGCATTGCATTCGATCATATTTTGCTTACTTTTAGATAATGTTCTCTTACTGTTAGATTAATAATAATACTGGCTCATTATTCATTACTAAATCTACTATGGCTTGCCCTCCTGTTGGTTCTTCAACATATTGCTCCAGAAAACTATCTTGAATAGACTCAATAAATTCACTACCTTTCCGACTTGAGCTACTCTGCTCTTCACATTCTATCTGAAAGTTAAAGTATCAAATTAAAACATCCCTGCTTTTGCTATAATCCTCTCTAATCTTTGAATTAACATATTCTGTATCGTCATTCATGCTATCGGGATGCCTGTAGAAAACTCCCATTAAAGCGTTAAGTACAAGCTTATTCCTCAATATCAACCACAGAGTCTCAGCTGATTATTTTCCCTTACCTGTATCCTCTCTTACCAATGCTGTAATATACCTTTCATCATTAAGGCTATCCCTCCTCCTCTTACAGACTCCCTATCCTTTCTACAGAACAGATACCCTCGAATATGTATCTCCCAATCATGACCAGATTACAGCATGTCCCAGCAATAACCACGATTAATGCCCTCAAAGCTGTATTTAAGAACATAAGCAATGGGAGCAGGAGTTGGCCATACGGGCCCTCGAGCCTGCTCCGCTATTCAATAAGAACATGGCTGATCTTCTACCTCAACTCCACCCTCCCGCACTAACTTCATATTTCTTGATTCCGTTATTATCCAAAAATCTACTGATCTATGCCTTCAATATACTCAACGACTGAGCACCCACAGTCTTCTGGTGTAGAGATCACCTCTCATTCTTCTAAATTCTAGGGATATGGGCCTAGTCTCTTCAATCTCTCCTCATAGGACAATCGCCTCATCCCAAGAAATCAGTCTGTTGGACCTTCGTTGCTCTCACACTAAGGCAAGTATGTCCTTCCTTAAGTAAGGAGACAAAAACTTTACACAATACTCCAGGTGTGGTCTCAGCAAGGACTGATATAATTGCAGAACGAATTATTCACTCTTATACTCCTAACTTTAAAAAAAATTAAACCTAACATATTTGATTTCCTAATTGGTTGCTGCACCTGCATGCTAACTTGCAGTTTATAAGGACACCCAGTTCCCTCTGAATCCCAACATTTCCCGATCTCCCAACACTTAAAAATATTCTGTCTTTCTATTTTTCCTACCAAAGTGGATAACTTCACATTTCTCCACGTTATGTTCCATCTGCCATGTTATTTACCAATCACTTAACCTGTCTTTATCCTTTTGAATCATCTTTGCATCCTTCCTCACAACTTACTTTCACACCTAGCTTTGTATCATCAGCAACTGCGGATCCATTTGACACATTTGAGCCTCCAATTCACTAAATTTATTTCTCATACCCCGTACCTTAGTATATAAAACTCTTATTTGGGAAAGAGAGGCTAAGCTGAACTTTTGACCTGATGCTGTCTTTCCTACACCGTTTAACAACCGTTGGTTGTGGTGGTTGAAGATCAATCATCAAAGCCCCAGGACAACGCTGCAGGAGTTTCTCAGGGCGGTGTCCTAGGCCAAAACATCTTCAGCCAGCTGCAGCTACTCGAAATCCGCGTTTCGGAGCTGGAGCTGCGGCTGCAGTCACTGTGGAGCATCCACGAAGCTGAGATCTTTGTGGATAGCAGGTTTAACGAGGTGGTCACATCGCAGGTAAAGCGTGCACAGGATGACAGGGAATGGGTGACCGCCAGACAGAGTAAATGAACTAGGAAAGTAGTGCAGGAGTCCGCTGAGTCCATATCCCTCTCCGACAGATTTTCCATTTTGGATACTGATGGGGCAGATGGTCTCTCAGGAGAATGCAGCAAGAGCCAAGACCGTGGCACTACGATTGGCTCAGTTGCACAGGAGGGGAGGAAAAAGAGTGGGAGAGCAATAGTATAGGGGATTCTATATTAAGGGGAACAAATAGACGTTTCTGTGGCCGCAGACGTGACTCCCGGATGGCATGTTGCTTCCTTGGTGCCAGGGTCACTGAACGGCAGCAGGACATTCCGAAGGGGGAGGGCGAACATTGAGAGGTCGTTGTTCACATTGGTACCAACGACATGGGTAGACAGAGGGATGAGGTCCTACTAAAAGAATTAAGGGAGCTATGTAGCACATTAAAAAGCAGGACCTCAAAGGTTATATTCTTGGATTACTCCCGGTGCCACGTGCTAGTGAGTATAGGAATAGGAGGATAGAGCAGATGAATGCGTGGCTAAAGAGTTGGTGCAGGAGGCAGGCTTCAGTTTCCTGGATCACTGGGTCTGCTTCTGGGGAAGATGGGACCTGTACAAATCGGAAGGGTTGCACCTGAACCGGAACAGGACCAACATCCTTGCGGGAAGGTTTGCTAGTACTGTTTTTTGTTTGGTGGGGGGGATTAAACTAACTTGGCAGGGGTATGGGATACGGAGTGGAGCTACAGTCGGGGGTGATGCACAGCCAAATGTAGAGGAAAAAACAAGTCAGCCTGGAAGGCAGAGCAAAAATGTAACGGCACAATGGAGTATGCAAGGATGGATGGCATTTATTTTAATGCAAGGATTCTTGCGAGTAAGGCAGATGAATTGAAGATGTTGATGAACACATGGGAGAATGATAATGTTGCTATCACAGAGACGTGGTTGAGGGAGGGGCAGGACTGGCAGCTCAATATTCCGGTGTATGGAATCTTCAGGCGAGACAGAGGTGGGTGCAAAAGAGGAGGGGATGTCGCAATATTAATCAAGGAGTCAATTACTGCTGTAAGAGGGATGATATCTCAGCAGGTTCCTCTAATGAGGCCATATGGGTCGAGACCTAAAAATAAAAAGGGGGCAAGCACTTTGCTGGGAGTGTACTATAGGCCCCCAAACAGTCAGGGGGGAGATAGAGGAACAGATATGTGGGCAAATCTCAGAGAAGTGCAGAAATATTTGGGTAATAATAGTAGGGGATTTGAACTTCCCCAATATTAACTGGGATAGTCAGAATGTGAAAGGCTTAGAGGGTGCAGAATTCTTAAAGAGCATCCCGGAGAGCTTTTTGAGCCAGCACGTAGAAATTCGTACAAGAGAGGGATCGGTACTGGATCTAATTCTAGGGAATGTAGCCGGGCAAGTGGTAGAAGTGTCAGTTGGAGAGCATTTTGGTAACAGTGACCATAATTCGGTGAGCTTCAAGGTAGTCATGCAATAGGACAAAGATGGACCGGAAATAATGGTTCTAAATTGGGGGAAGGACGATTTTAATATGATAAGGCAGGATCTGGCTAAAGTGGATTGGGATCAGCTACGTGTAAGAAAATCCACATCAGAGCAGTGGGCGTCTTTCGGAATGGAAATAGAGAGAGTACAACGCCAACATGTTCCCGTAAAGGTCAAGGGTGGGACCAACATGCCCAGGGAACCCTGGACGTCAAGGGTTATACAAGAATGAATTAGGAATAAAAGGGAGGCTTTTGGCAGATACAAACGACTGAAAACAGTGGAAGCCCTAGAGGAGTATAGAAAGTGCAGGGGGTTACTTAAAAAATAAATTAGGAGAGCGAAAAGGGTAATGAAATAACACTGGCGGGCAAAATAAAGGAAAATCCCAAGTTGTTTTATAAGTATATTAAGGGCAAGAGGATAACCAGGGAAAGAGTAGGGCCCATTAGGGACCCAAGTGGCAAACTGTGTCTAGAGCCGGAAGATGTGGGTGAGGTTTTAACAAATATTTTGCATCTGTGTTCACTATGGATAGGGACGATGTAGGCATAGAAATCAGGCAGGGGGATTGTGATATACTTGAACAAATTATTATTCAGAGGGAGGGGCACTCGCACCTTTAGCAGGCTTAAAAGTGGATAAATCCCCAGGCCCAGACGAGATGTATCCCAGGCTGCTGTGTATGGCTTGGGAGGAGATTGCACGGGCTCTGACACAAATTTTCAGAACCTTTCTGGCCACAGGGGAGGTGCCAGAGGACTGGAGGATATCTAACGTAGTACCGATTATTCAAGAAGGGTAGTAGGGTTAAACCAGGGAATTACAGGCCAGTGAGCCTGATATCAGTGGTAGGGAAGTTATTGGAAAAAATGTTGAGGGACAGAATTTGTCTCCACTTGGAGAGGCAATGATTAATTAAGGACAGTCATCATGGTTTTGTCAGGGAGAGATCATGTCTTACCAATTTGATTGAATGTTTCCATGGGGTGACTAGGTATGTGGATGAGGGTAGTGCAGTTGATGTAGTCTACATGGACTCCAGTAAGGCTTTTGACAAAGTCCCGCATGGGAGACTGGTCAAGAAGGTAAGAGCCCATGTTATTCAGGGCAATTTGGCACATTGGATCCAAAATTGGCTTAGTGGCAGGAGTCAGAGGGTGATGGTCGAAGGTTGTTTTTGTGACCAGAAGCCTGTGTCCAGTGGTGTACCGCAGGGATCGCTGCTGGGTCCTTTGCTGTTTGTAGTGTATATTCATGATTTAGATATGAATGTCGGAGGTATGATCAGTAAGTTCGCAGATGACACGAAAATTGGTGGAGTGGTAAATAGCGAGGAGGGGAGCCTCAGGCTACAGGACGAGAGAGACGGTTTGGTCAGACGGGCAGACCAGTGGCAAAGGGAATTTAATCCTCAAAAGTGTGAGGTGATGCATTTTAGGAGGACTAACAAGGCAAGGGAATACACAATGAATGTTAGGACTAAAGGAAGGACAGAGGATCAAAGGGATCTTGGTGCGCATGTATATAGATCCCTGAAGGCTCCGGAACAGGTAGATAAGGTGTTAAAAAGGCATATGGGATACTTGCCTTCATTAGCCGAGTCATAGAATATAAGAGCAGGGAGTTTATGATGGAGCTGTACCAAACGCTAGTTAGGCCACAGCTAGAATACTGTGTGCAGTTCTGGTCGCCACACTATTGGAAGGATGTGATTGCATTGGAGAGGATGCAGCGGAGATTCACCAGGATGTTACCTGGGCTGGAGCGCTTCAGCTTTGAAGAGAGACTGGACAGGCTGGGGTTGTTTCCCTTAGATAAGAGAAGGCTTAGGGTGGACCTGATTGAGGTGTACAAAATTATGGGGGGCATGGATAGGGTAGATAGAAAGGAACTTTTCCCCTCAGTAGAGGGGTCAATAACCAGGGGGCATAGTTTCAAGGTAAGGTGCTGGAGCTTTAGAGGGGAATTGATGAAAAACGTTTTCACCCAGAGGGTGGTTGGAATCTGGAGCTCACTGCCTAAAACGGTAGTAGAGGCAGGAACCATCACAACAATCAAGAAGCATTTAGATGAGCACTTGAAACGCCATTGCATACAAGGCAACGGACCAAGTGCTGGAAAATGGGATTAGAATAGATAGGGCTTGATGGCCGGCGAGGACACGATGAGCCGAAAGGCCTCTTTCTGTGCTGTATAAATCTATGTCTCTATGACTATGGCTATGAGGTAATGAATCCGGGATTTTCCGATAATCCTCCCTCTGTGTGGGAGGCCACGCTCGGGGAGGGAACTTCTGTAACCTCAGCAAAAACGGTCGAGGAAGTTACACCTGAAATATTTGTAGACACTGATTAATTGGAAATAAAGCGAGAGACTCCCCTCTCCCATAAATTAGTTATGCAGGAACGGTGCAGAATAAACTTTAATTTTTTTCAAACCATACTGTGGGAAGGATTTTACAGCAGCAGTCATCGCCGTTTCCAATTCTCTTTTGCAATTTACGATTCAATCTGCCCCAACTATACTTTCAGGTATTGCAGGCCCGATAACAACAACTCGCTGTACAAAAAATTGTTTCCTCATGTCGCGTCTGGTTCTTTTGTCAATTACCTTGAAATTCGCAGAAGAGTTTGAACAGGGCGGGTCAATATGATTGGAGCTATTTGCTTGTGTAGCGGATAAAGAAAGACATTGACTGGTTGGGCGGAATGGATTGTTTCTGTGTTATAACAGCGCTGTATTTCTGTGTACATTGAGGTCTCACGGCTTAGCATTAGTATTCGGACCCTTGGAAAATGATTCGGGATCTCACGGTGTTAGAGCACTGGGGCAAGACCTGGGATCAGGGAGCACTGGGGATGTGGCCTATAGATTTGTGTACAGAGAGACCGGCTCTGGAGTTAGGTATTTGGGGCAAATATGAAAAGTGGCTGTCTGAGATCCAGAAATTCGAACAACTGAGAATGTACATGTGTCTTGGAAAGGTTTATTCATCTATTCCGAGGTTAAAATATATTAATGTAAACCTAGGTTTTTGAGACGTGCTGAGGCTTTGAAGTTTATCCTTCATGCAAGGCAATAAAATAAATATTAAGAAAAATGCAATCATTAGATTTAATGCTGTTGATGCTGAAATGAAGTTTTTATTTTTTATTTTGAACCTCATTTTGGAGATCAGACATTTCAGATACTGAAAAAAGGCAGGCATTATTTTTAAGAGCTCTTTGATTAATTTGATTGGTTCATCAAAAGATTCGTTCCTGTGCCGGCTCTGTGAAAGAGCCTCCATTTAGTCCCACTCCTCTGCTCCTTCCCCGAAGCCCTGCACATTTATCGCTTCAAGTATTCATTCAATTTCCCTTTTCAAAGTTTTTGTTGAAACTGCTTCTACCACCCTTTCAAAGCACAGCATTCCAGATCATAGCAACTCGCTGCGAGAGACAAATTCACCTCATCTTCCCTCTGATTCAATCGCTAATTATCTTAAATATATAAATTTTCACATATCTTGATATTATATTATTATTTGTGGTCAGAAATCCAGGTAAATTGCAGTTTGGGAAGCGGAGATGTGGATTTGGCTTCTCTGTGGTACAGGCGGAGGAGCTGGGGTGTTCAAACTGAGTCTCTACAGCAACACCACTGGAAGGAGCGTGCAATTACATCATGGCCTGTCATACAGGAGGTATCCTAATAAATGTGAAGAGAATGGAGGAAATGATTGGAGATGCACAAATTCCAATAAAGGACAGATAAACCTCACACCTTGTCGGATCTCCCAGAATCATCCTAAAGCACTTCACACAGATTATTTTGGAGGGGCAGTGAGTATTATGCCTGCACACCACCAGCAGCAGTTATGTTATCAGGTATGGGTGTAATGATGCAGTACAATAAAGGGATTTGTGCAAGTGACATTTGGCGGGGCAAATGACAAGCTTCTTCACGATGGCCTCATTCACGTATCTCCAGGGCAGTCCTCAGTTGCCGCATCTGTCAGTGCTTTCCAGTAGCTCAGCATCTCGGAGGGTTTCACTCCGTGAGAGGTCACGAGTTTCCGAAAGTCGCAAATAGAAAACGGGACCTTTGAATTGTAGAATGCTTGCCGCGAGTGGATTTACACCGGCTCTATCTTCAACTTAGCCACGCAGAGAGCGACGAAAACATCCTCGAGTTTCAATCTGGGGACGATATTCGAAACGGTCCAAACTCGGCAGGCGACATCTGTCGACAGCACGTACCCAGTGCCAGAGCAGAATGGCGGATACGTTTCCAGAGGGTATTCCTGTTCACTCACGTACCATTTACTGGATTTGTCCCTGTTGGGTCTTGCATTTCTCTGTATGTAGCCGGTGAAGATATTCCTGCGAGTGGTTCGTGACAGGAGGAGGTTTCTCAGATAATCAGCGTTGACAAACATGTCTGAATCGGTTTTCATCACAAAGGAGGCGGAAGGACAAAATCGGCTCACCCATTCCAGGCCCATCAGCACCTTGGTGGTCAGGTTGTAATAAGTGTCGCTGAACTCTTTCTGTATGATGTCTTTGTGCAGCAAACCTTCCTCTAGCAGATGCTTCTGATGCTCCCGGCTGTACCCAAGCAGGAAGTAGGTCACTACCCTCTTGCCATGTGATGTCCGCTCTCTGCCCCAGGTCTGGCGAATGGCCGAGCGAGCCTCGAACTGGTCCTGGGCGCTGGTGACAAGAAGGACCAGGAATGGGGGACCGACGTCACGCCTGCTTTCGGGTCGCATTAAGAAGGAGCCGTCATTTAACTCTGGCTAATGCCAATAGTCAGAAATGTTGCGGCTTAAATATCCGAGTAACATATATATCAGCAAAATGGTCACACAAACAAATGAACATTTGTGGTACGTCATTAGGAACACCATATTGCACCAGAAAATATCCTAATGTTTAAGTCAGCTGTAAAACAAAAGAAACAATTTGATTTTGGTAGATTCCGGGTAATTCAAGGGGAAAACTTTGCAGTTAAGATTATTGGCTCGATTAGTAAAATAAAGGTCTGATGGTAGAAACAGTGGATGTCCAAAGTTAGAACGAGTGGTGTACCAATGCTAAAAACAGTGGAGGTCCAATGCTAAAAACACTGGAGGTGCAAAGCTAGCAACAATAGAGGTCCATAGCAAGAAACCGTGGCGATCCAAAGCGATAAACAGTCGAGGTCCAAAGCAAGAAACAGTGAAGGTCCAAAGCTAGAAAGAGTGAAGGTCCAAAGCTAGAAAGAGTGAAGGTCCAAAGCTAGAAACAGTGAAGGTCCAAACCTGGAAAGAGTGGAGTACCAAAACTAGAATCTGCGAAGTTCCAAAGCTAGAAACTGTGAAGGTCCAAATCTAGAAACTGTGAAGGTACAAAGCTAGAAGGAGTGGAGGTCCAAAGCTAGAAACAGTGGAGGTCCAAAGCTAGAAACAGTGGAGGTCCAAAGGTAGAAACAGTAGAGGTAAAAAAACTAGAAACAGTGCAGGTCCAAAGCTAGAAACAGTGGAGGTCAAAAGCTAGAAACAGTGGAGGTCCAAAGCTAGAAACTGTGAAGGTCCAAAACTAGAAACTGTGAAGGTCCAAAACTAGAAACTGTGAAGGTCCAAAGCTAGAAACAATGAAGATCCAAAGCTAGAAAGACTGAAGGTCCAATGCTAGAAACAGTGGAGGTCCAAAGCTAGAAACAGTGGAGGTCCAAAGCTAGAAACAGTGGAGGTCCAAAGCTAGAAACAGTGGTGGTCCAAAGTTAGAAACAGTGGAGGTCCAAAGCTAGAAACAGTGGAGGTCCAAAGCTAGAAACTCTGAAGGTCCAAAGCTAGAAACAGTGGAGGTCCAAAGCTAGAAACAGTGGAGGTCCAAAGCTAGAAACTGTGAACGTCCAAAGCTAGAAACAGTGAAGGTCCAAATCTACAAACAGTGGAGGTCCAAAGCTAGAAACTGTGAATATCCAATGCTAGAAACAGTGAAGGTCCAAAGCTGGAAAGAGTGGAGGTCCAAAACTAGAAACTGTGAAGGTCCAAAACTAGAAACCGTGAAGGTCCAAAGCTAGAAACAATGAAGGTCCAAATCTACAAACAGTGGAGGTCCAAAACTAGAAACTGTGAAGATCCAAAACTAGAAACTGTGAAGGTCCAAAGCTAGAAACAATGAACGTCCAAAGCTAGAAACAGTGGAGGTCCAAAGCTAGAAACAGTGAAGATCCAAAGCTAGAAACAGTGAAGGTGCAACGCTAGAAACAGTGGTGGTCCAAAGCTAGAAATAGTGGAGGTCCAAAGCTAGAAACAGTGGAGGTCCAAAGTTAGAAACAGTGAAGGTCCAAAGCTAGAAACAGTGGAGTTACAAAGCTAGAAACTGTGAAGATCCAAAGCTAGAAACAGTGAAGGTCCAAAGCTAGAAACAGTGAAGGTCCAATGCTAGAAAAAGTAGAGATCCAATGCTAGAAACAGTGGAGGTCCAAAGCAAGAAACAGTGGAGGTCCAAAGCCAGAAACAGTGGAGGTACAAAGCCAGAAACAGTGAAGTTCCAATGCTAGAAACAGTAAAGGTCCAAAGTTAGATACAGTGGAGATACAAAGCTGGAAACAGTGAAGGTCCAAAGCTAGAAACAGTGGAGATCCAAAGCTAGAAACTGTGAAGATCCAAAGCTAGAAACTGTGATGTTCCAAAGCTAGAACCAATGAAGTTCCAAAGCTAGAAACAGTGGAGGTCCAAAGCTAGAAACATTGAAGCTCCAAAGCCAGAAACAGTGGAGATACAAAGCTGGAAACAGTGAAGGTCCAAAGCTAGAAACAGTGGACGTCCAAAGCTAGAAACAGTGAAGGTCCAAAGCTAGAAACAGTGAAGGTCCAAAGCTAGAAACAGTGGAGGTCCAAAACTAGAAACTGTGAAGGTCCAAAGCTAGAAACAATGAAGGTCCAAAGCTAGAAACAGTGGAGGTCCAAAGCTAGAAACAGTGTAGCTCCAAAGCTAGAAACAGTGGAGATACAAAGCTGGAAACAGTGAAGGTCCAAAGCTAGAAACAGTGGACGTCCAAAGCTAGAAACAGTGAAGGTCCAAAGGTAGAAACAGTGAAAGTCCAAAGCTAGAAACAGTGGAGGTCAAAAACTGGAAATTGTTAAGGTCCAAAGCTAGAAACAGTGGAGATCCAAAGTTAGAAACAGTGAAGGTCCAAAGATGGAAACAGTGAAGGTCCAACGCTAGAAACATTGCTGGTCCAAAGCTAGAAATAGTGGAGTTCCAAAGCTAGAAGCAGTGGAGGTCCAAAGCTAGAAACTGTGATTGTCCAAAGCTAGAAACTGTGAAGGTCCAAAGCTAGAAACAGTGGAGTTTCAAAGCTAGAAACAGTGAAGGTCCAAAGCTAGAAGGAGTGAAGGTCCAAAGCTAGAAAAAGAGGAGATCCAAAGATAGAAACAGTGGACGTCCAAAGGTAGAAACAGTGAATGTCCAATGCTAGAAAAAGTGGAGATCCAATGCTAGAAAGAGTGGAGCTCCAATGCTCGAAACAGTGGAGATCCAAAGCTAGAAACTGTGAAGGTACAAAGCTAGAAAGAGTGTAAGTCCAAAGCTAGAAACAGTGGGGATCCAAAGCTAGAAAGAGTGAAGGTCCAAGGCTAGAAAAAGTGGACGTCCAAAGCTAGAAAGACTGAAGGTCCAAAGCTAGAAAGAGTGGAGATCCAAAGCTAGAAACATTGGGGTCCAAAGATAGAAACAGTGGAGATACAAAGCTGGAAACAGTGAAGGTCCAAAGCTAGAAACAGTGGAGCTCCAAAGCTAGAAACAGTGGAGATACAAAGCTGGAAGCAGTGAAGATCCAAAGCTAGAAACAGTGCAGGTCCAATGCTAGAAAGAGAGGAGATACAAAGATAGAAACAGTGGACGTCCAAAACTAGAAACTGTGAAGGTCCAAAATTAGAAACCGTGAAGGTCCAAAGCTAGAAACAATGAAGGTCCAAATCTACAAACAGTGGAGGTCCAAAACTAGAAACTGTGAAGGTACAAAGCTAGAAAGAGTGTAAGTGCAAAGCTAGAAACAGTGGGGATCCAAAGCTAGAAATACTGAAGGACCAATGCTAGAAACAGTGGAGGTCCAAAGCTAGAAAGACTGAAGGTCCAAAGCTAGAAACAGTGGAGGTCCAATGCTCGAAACAGTGGAGATCCAAAGCTAGAAACTGTGAAGGTACAAAGCTAGAAAGAGTGTAAGTGCAAAGCTAGAAACAGTGGGGATCCAAAGCTAGAAAGACTGAAGGACCAATGCTAGAAACAGTGGAGGTCCAAAGCTAGAAAGACTGAAGGTCCAAAGCTAGAAACAGTGGAGGTCCAAAGCTAGAAACAGTGGAGGTCCAAAGCTAGAAACTGTGAACGTCCAAAGCTAGAAACAGTGAAGGTCCAAATCTACAAACAGTGGAGGTCCAAAGCTAGAAACTGTGAATATCCAATGCTAGAAACAGTGAAGGTCCAAAGCTAGAAAGAGTGGAGGTCCAAAACTAGAAACTGTGAAGGTCCAAAACTAGAAACCGTGAAGGTCCAAAGCTAGAAACAATGAATGTCCAAATCTACAAACAGTGGAGGTCCAAAACTAGAAACTGTGAAGATCCAAAACTAGAAACTGTGAAGGTCCAAAGCTAGAAACAATGAACGTCCAAAGCTAGAAACAGTGGAGGTCCAAAGCTAGAAACAGTGAAGGTCCAAAGCTAGAAACAGTGAAGGTGCAACGCTAGAAACAGTGGTGGTCCAAAGCTAGAAATAGTGGAGGTCCAAAGCTAGAAACAGTGGAGGTCCAAAGTTAGAAACAGTGAAGGTCCAAAGCTAGAAACAGTGGAGTTACAAAGCTAGAAACTGTGAAGATCCAAAGCTAGAAACAGTGAAGGTCCAAAGCTAGAAACAGTGAAGGTCCAATGCTAGAGAAAGTAGAGATCCAATGCTAGAAACAGTGGAGGTCCAAAGCAAGAAACAGTGGAGGTCCAAAGCAAGAAACAGTGGAGGTCCAAAGCTAGAAACTGTGAATATCCAATGCTAGAAACAGTGAAGGTCCAAATCTACAAACAGTGAAGGTCCAAAGCTAGAAAGAGTGGAGGTCCAAAACTAGAAACTGTGAAGGTCCAAAACTAGAAACCGTGAAGGTCCAAAGCTAGAAACAATGAAGGTCCAAATCTCCAAACAGTGGAGGTCCAAAACTAGAAACTGTGAAGATCCAAAACTAGAAACTGTGAAGGTCCAAAGCTATAAACAATGAACGTCCAAAGCTAGAAACAGTGGAGGTCCAAAGCTAGAAACAGTGAAGGTCCAAAGCTAGAAACAGTGAAGGTGCAACGCTAGAAACAGTGGTGGTCCAAAGCTAGAAATAGTGGAGGTCCAAAGCTAGAAACAGTGGAGGTCCAAAGTTAGAAACAGTGGTGGTCCAAAGCTAGAAACAGTGGAGTTACAAAGCTAGAAACTGTGAAGATCCAAAGCTAGAAACAGTGAAGTTCCAAAGCTAGAAACAGTGAAGGTCCAATGCTAGAAAAAGTAGAGATCCAATGCTAGAAACAGTGGAGGTCCAAAGCAAGAAACACTGGAGGTCCAAAGCAAGAAACAGTGGAGATCCAAAGCTAGAAACAGTGAAGGTCCAATGCTAGAAACAGTGGAGATCCAAAGCTACAAACATCGCATGTCCGAAGCTAGAAACTGTGAAGGTACAAAGCTAGAAACAGTGGAAATCCAAAGCTAGAAAAAGTGGAGAACCAAAGCAATAAACAGTGGTGGACCAAAGCTAGAAACAGTGGAGCTCCAAAGCTAGAAACAGTGGAGGTACAAAGCCAGAAACAGTGAAGGTCCAAAGCTAGAAACAGTGGAGATCCAAAGCTAGAAACTGTGAAGATCCAAAGCTAGAAACTGTGATGGTCCAAAGCTAGAACCAATGAAGTTCCAAAGCTAGAAACAGTGGAGGTCCAAAGCTAGAAACATTGAAGCTCCAAAGCTAGAAACAGTGGAGATACAAAGCTGGAAACAGTGAAGGTCCAAAGCTAGAAACAGTGGACGTCCAAAGCTAGAAACAGTGAAGGTCCAAAGCTAGAAACAGTGAAGGTCCAACGCTAGAATCAGTGGAGGTCCAAAACTAGAAACTGTGAAGGTCCAAAGCTAGAAACAATGAAGGTCCAAAGCTAGAAACAGTGGAGGTCCAAAGCTAGAAACAGTGTAGCTCCAAAGCTAGAAACAGTTGAGATACAAAGCTGGAAACAGTGAAGGTCCAAAGCTAGAAACAGTGGACGTCTAAAGCTAGAAACAGTGAAGGTCCAAAGGTAGAAACAGTGAAAGTCCAAAGCTAGAAACAGTGGAGGTCAAAAACTGGAAATTGTTAAGGTCCAAAGCTAGAAACAGTGGAGATCCAAAGTTAGAAACAGTGAAGGTCCAAAGATGGAAACAGTGAAGGTGCAACGCTAGAAACATTGCTGGTCCAAAGCTAGAAATAGTGGAGTTCCAAAGCTAGAAGCAGTGGAGGTCCAAAGCTAGAAACTGTGATTGTCCAAAGCTAGAAACTGTGAAGGTCTAAAGCTAGAAACAGTGGATTTTCAAAGCTAGAAACAGTGAAGGTCCAAAGCTAGAAGGAGTGAAGGTCCAAAGCTAGAAAGAGAGGAGATCCAAAGATAGAAACAGTGGACGTCCAAAGGTAGAAACAGTGAATGTCCAATGCTAGAAAAAGTGGAGATCCAATGCTAGAAAGAGTGGAGGTCCAATGCTCGAATCTGTGGAGATCCAAAGCTAGAAACTGTGAAGGTACAAAGCTAGAAAGAGTGAAGGTCCAATGCTAGAAACAGTGGAGTCCAAAGCTAGAAAGACTGAAGGTCCAAAGCTAGAAAAAGTGGAGATATAAAGCTAGAAATAGTGGTGGACCAAAGTTGAAACAGTAGAGCTCCAAAGCTAGAAACAGTGGAGGTCCAAAGCTAGAAACAGTGAAGATCCAATGCTAGAAACATTGGGGTCCAAAGATAGAAACAGTGGAGATACAAAGCTGGAAACAGTGAAGGTCCAAAGCTAGAAACAGTGGAGCTCCAAAGCTAGAAACAGTGGAGATACAAAGCTGGAAGCAGTGAAGATCCAAAGCTAGAAACAGTGCAGGTCCAATGCTAGAAAGAGAGGAGATCCAAAGATAGAAACAGTGGACGTCCAAAGGAAGAAACAGTGAATGTCCAATGCTAGAAAAAGTGGAGATCCAATGCTAGAAAGAGTGGAGGTCCAATGCTCGAAACAGTGGAGATCCAAAGCTAGAAACTGTGAAGGTACAAAGCTAGAAAGAGTGTAAGTGCAAAGCTAGAAACAGTGGGGATCCAAAGCTAGAAAGAGTGAAGGACCAATGCTAGAAACAGTGGAGATCCAAAGCTAGAAAGACTGAAAGTCCAAAGCTAGAAACAGTGGAGGTCCAAAGCTAGAAACAGTGGCGGTCCAAAGCTAGAAACTGTGAACGTCCAAAGCTAGAAACAGTGAAGATCCAAATCTACAAACAGTGGAGTTCCAAAGCTAGAAACTGTGAATATCCAATGCTAGAAACAGTGAAGGTCCAAAGCTAGAATGAGTGGAGGACCAAAACTAGAAACTGTGAAGGTCCAAAACTAGAAACCGTGAAGGTCCAAAGCTAGAAACAATGAAGGTCCAAATCTACAAACAGTGGAGGTCCAAAACTAGAAACTGTGAAGATCCAAAACTAGAAACTGTGAAGGTCCAAAGCTAGAAACAATGAACGTCCAAAGCTAAAACAGTGGAGGTCCAAAGCTAGAAACAGTGAAGGTCCAAAGCTAGAAACAGTGAAGGTGCAACGCTAGAAACAGTGGTGGTCCAAAGCTAGAAATAGTGGAGGTCCAAAGCTAGAAACAGTGGAGGTCCAAAGTTAGAAACAGTGAAGGTCCAAAGCTAGAAACAGTGGAGTTACAAAGCTAGAAACTGTGAAGATCCAAAGCTAGAAACAGTGAAGGTCCAAAGCTAGAAACAGTGAAGGTCCAATGCTAGAAAAAGTAGAGATCCAATGCTAGAAACAGTGGAGGTCCAAAGCAAGAAACACTGGAGGTCCAAAGCAAGAAACAGTGGAGATCCAAAGCTAGAAACAGTGAAGGTCCAATGCTAGAAACAGTGGAGATGCAAAGCTACAAACATCGCATGTCCGAAGCTAGAAACTGTGAAGGTACAAAGCTAGAGACAGTGGAAATCCAAAGCTAGAAACAGTGGAGATCCAAAGCAATAAACAGTGGTGGACCAAAGCTAGAAACAGTGGAGCTCCAAAGCTAGAAACAGTGGAGGTACAAAGCCAGAAACAGTGAAGGTCCAAAGCTAGAAACAGTGGAGATCCAAAGCTAGAAACTGTGAAGATCCAAAGCTAGAAACTGTGATGGTCCAAAGCTAGAACCAATGAAGTTCCAAAGCTAGAAACAGTGGAGGTCCAAAGCTAGAAACAGTGAAGGTCCAAAGCTAGAAACAGTGGAGGTCCAAAGCTAGAAACAGTGTAGCTCCAAAGCTAGAAACAGTGGAGATACAAAGCTGGAAACAGTGAAGGTCCAAAGCTAGAAACAGTGGACGTCCAAAGCTAGAAACAGTGAAGGTCCAAAGGTAGAAACAGTGGAGGTCAAAAACTGGAAATTGTTAAGGTCCAAAGCTAGAAACAGTGGAGATCCAAAGTTAGAAACAGTGAAGGTCCAAAGATGGAAACAGTGAAGGTCCAACGCTAGAAACATTGCTGGTCCAAAGCTAGAAATAGTGGAGTTCCAAAGCTAGAAGCAGTGGAGGTCCAAAGCTAGAAACTGTGATTGTCCAAAGCTAGAAACTGTGAAGGTCCAAAGCTAGAAACAGTGGAGTTTCAAAGCTAGAAACAGTGAAGGTCCAAAGCTAGAAGGAGTAAAGGTCCAAAGCTAGAAAGAGAGGAGATCCAAAGATAGAAACAGTGGACGTCCAAATGTAGAAACAGTGAATGTCCAATGCTAGAAAAAGTGGAGATCCAATGCTAGAAAGAGTGGAGGTCCAATGCTCGAAACAGTGGAGATCCAAAGCTAGAAAGAGTGAAGGACCAATGCTAGAAACAGTGGAGGTCCAAAGCTAGAAATACTGAAGGTCCAAAGCTAGAAACAGTGGAGATCCAAAGCTAGAAATAGTGGTGGACCAAAGTTGAAACAGTAGAGCTCCAAAGCTAGAAACAGTGGAGGTCCAAAGCTAGAAACAGTGAAGATCCAATGCTAGAAACTTTGGGGTCCAAAGATAGAAACAGTGGAGATACAAAGCTGGAAACAGTGAAGGTCCAAAGCTAGAAACAGTGGAGCTCCAAAGCTAGAAACAGTGGAGATATAAAACTGGAAGCAGTGAAGATTCAAAGCTAGAAACAGTGAAGGTCCAATGCTAGAAACAGTGGAGGTCCAAAGCTAGAAAGACTGAAGGTCCAAAGCTAGAGACAGTGGAGATCCAAAGCTAGAAACAGTAGATGTCCGAAGCTAGAAACTGTGAAGGTACAAAGCTAGAAATAGCGTGGATCCAAAGCTAGAAACAGTGGAGGTCCAAAGCTAGAAGCAGTGATGGACCAAAGCTAGAAACAGTAGAGCTCAAAAGATAGAAACAGTGGAGTTCCAAAGCTAGAAACAGTGGAGCTCCAAAGCTAGAAACAGTGGAGATACAAAGCTGGAAACAGTGAAGGTCCAAAGCTAGAAACAGTGAAGGTCCAAAGTTGGAAACAGTGGTGGTCCAAAGCTACAAACAATGAAGGTCCAAAGATAGAAACGCTGAAGGTCCAAAGCTAGAAACTGTGAAGGTCCAAAGCTAGAAATAGTGGAGTTCCAAAACTAGAAACAGTGAAGATCCAAAGCTAGAAACAGTGAAGTTCCAAAGCTAGAAACTGTGAAGGTCCAAACCTAGAAACTCTGAAGGTCCAAAGCTGAAACAGTGGAGGTCCAAAGCTAGAAAGAGTGGAGATCCAAAGCTAGAATCAGTGGAGGTCCAAAGCTAGAAACTGTGAAGTTCCAAAGTTGGAAACAGTGGTGGTCCAAAGCCACAAACAATGAAGGTCCAAAGTTAGAAACGCTGAAGGACCAAAGCTAGAAACTGTGAAGGTCCAAAGCTAGAAACAGTGGAGTTCCAAAACTAGAAACAGTGAAGATCCAAAGCTAGAAACAGTGAAGTTCCAAAGCTAAAAACTGTGAAGGTCCAAAGCTAGAAACTCAGAAGGTCCAATGCTGAAACAGTGGAGGTCCAAAGCTAGAAAGAGTGGAGATCCAAAGCTAGAATCAGTGGAGGTCCAAAGTTAGAAAGAATGGAGATCCAAAACTAGAAACGGTGGAGATCCAATGCTAGAAACTGTGAACGTCCAAAGCTAGAAACTGTGAAGGTCCAAATCTAGAAAGAGTGGAGGTCCAAATCTAGAAAGAGGGACGTCCAAAGCTAGAAACAGTGGAGGTCCAAAGCTAGAAACAGTGGAGCTCCAAAGTTAGAAAGAGTGGAGGTCCAAAGCTAGAAACAGTGAAGGTCCAAAGCTAGAAACAGTGAAGATCCAAAGCTAGAAACAGTGGAGATCCAAATCTAGAAACAGTGATGGTCCAAAGCTAGAAACAGTGAAGGTCCAAAGCTAGAAACTGTGAAGGTCCAAAGCTAGAAACAGTGAAGGTCCAAAGCTAGAAAGAGTGGAGTTCCAAAGCTAGAAACAGAGAAGTTCCAAAGTTAAAAACAGTGAAGGTCCAAAGCTAGAAACAGTGAAGATCCAAAGCTAGAAACAGTGAAGGTCCAAAGCTAGAAACAGTGGAGATCCAAAGCTAGAAACAGTGGAGGTCCGAAGCTAGAAACAGTGGAGATCCAAAGAGAATTCGGCGTCCATGTACATAGATCGTAAACATTTCATGGACAGGTACAGACACGAATCAAAAAGACTAATGAAATGCTGGACGTTCTATCTAGAAGACTAGAATAGATGGGGTCGAAGTTATGCTACAACTATACGAAGCCTTCGTTAGGCCACACCTGGAGTACTGTGTTCCGTTCTGGGCACCACACCTTCGGAAGGTCAAAACGGCCATGAAGGGATTGTAAATGTTAATTTTAAATCAGAAATTGACAGATTTATATTATATGGGGTAAAGGCGGGTATACGGAATTAGGTTCCAGATCGGCCATTATCTCATTGAATGGCGCAATAGGCTCGAGGGGCCAAATGGCCTACTCTTGCTCTTATGTTCCTAGTAGGAAGCCGATACCATTCTTATAATCATGATTACTGTTTAGATGTAACAACTGAGGAAATATTGTAACATGGGTTGTCATTTGGGCATTGCGTTATCAAAGCAAATTTCGTTTCTCTCATAGGATCATATAATCTTAGAAGAGTACAGCACAGAAGGAGGCCATTCGGCTCATCGGGTCTGTGCCTTATCTGAGGAAGGATGTTCTTGCCATGGAGGGTGTGCAGCGAAGATTCACCAGACTGATACCTGGGATGGCAGGAATGACGTACGAGGAGAGATTGGGTCGATTGTGCTTATACTCGCTGGAGTTCAGAAGAATGAGAGGAGATCTCATTTAAACTTATAAAATTCTAACAGGGCTAGACAGACTGGATGCAGGAAGGATGTTCCCGATGGTGGGTGAGTCCAGAACAAGAGGTCACAGTCTAAAGATAAGGGGTAAGCCATTTAGGACAGAGATGAGGAGGAATTTCTTCACCCAGAGAGTGGTGAACCTGTGGAATGCTCTACCACAGAAAGCAGTTGATGCCAAGTCAGTAAATATATTCAAGAGGAGTTAGATATATTTCTTAAGGCTAAACGTATCAAGGGATATGGGGAGAAAGCAGGGACAGGGTACTGAGTTTGGATGATCAGCCATGATCTCATCGAATGGCGGAGCAGGCTCGAGGGGCCGAATGGCCTACTCCTGCTCCTATCTTCTATGTTTCTATGTTTCTATGTGTCGGCTCTTTCGCAAAGCAATCTAGTTAGTCCAACTCCCCCGCCCTTTCCCGATATCCCTGCTATGTTTTTCTCCTTCAAGCTTTTTTCCAATACGCTTTTGAAGGCTACAATTGTATATATATTCACCCCGTATCAGGCAGTACATTCCAAATCCAAACCACTCGTTGCGAAAAAAGTTTTTTACTCAAGTAGCTTCTGTTTATTTTGCCAATCACATTTAATCTGTTCCTTCTGGTTGTCGATCCTTCAGCCTTTGTAAACAGTTAATTTCCATTTACTCTATCTGAACCCTTCATGATTTTAAACACCTCTATGAAATCTCCTCTTGTTCTTCTCTGCTCTAAGGAGAGCAAACCCAGCTTCTACAGTCTAATCACGTAACTGTATAACCTTTATCCCTGTAGCCGTTCTAGTAAATCTCTTCTGTAACCTCTCCAAAGCCTTCAAGTCATTCCTAAAGTGTTGTTCCCAGAATTGGATACAGTTCTCCAGCTGGGGCCGACCTGATGTTTTATACAGGTTTAGAATATCTTCTTGGCTTGTGTACTCCATGGCTCTATTTATACAGCTAAGGATACCTTGTCCTTTATTAACTGCTTTGTTAACTTGTCCAGTCCAACCATTTATGAAAACTCCCCCAGGTCTCTCTGTTCTTGCACCCCCTTTAACATTGTACCGTTTAGTCTGTATGGTCTCTCCTCATCCGCGTACCAAATTGTTTCACCTCAGACATTCTTCCGCTGAATTTTATCTGTCATGTTACCGTCCTTCCACCAGTCTGTCTATGTTCTCTTGAAGTCTAAAACTATCTTCCGCACTGTTTACTACACTTACAAGTTTCGTGCTGTCTGAAAATTTCGAAATTGTGCACAGTACCTCCAAATCCAAGTCATTAATGTGAATCAAAAACAACAGTGGTCCCAGTACTGAAACTTGGGGAACGTCACTATATACCTGCCTCCAGTCCTAAAAACAACCATTCACAACAACTCTCTACTTTCTGTCTCTTAGTCAGTTTTTTTTATTCATGCTGCTACTGCCCCTTTTATCCCTTGGGCTTCATTTTTGCTAACAAGCCAAATTATTTGTATTTTTTTCAACCGCGTTATAGAAGTCCATATACACAGAATCAACTGCACTGTCCTCATCAACCCTCTCTGTTACCTCTTCAACCAACTTAATCGAGTTAGTAAAACACGATTTCCCCTTAATAAATCGGTGCTCAGTCTCCTTTTTTAATCTATGATTGTCTAATTAGCTGCTAATATTCTCCCGGATTATTGTTCCTAAAAGCTTCACCGCCATCGACCTTAAACTGACTGGTGTGTAATTGCCAGGTTTATTTTTCTCCCTTTTTTGTAAAATGGTGTAAGATTTACAATCGTCCAGTCCTTTTTGGCAGCACCCCGTCTCTAAGAAGGATTGGAAGATTGTGGCGAGCTCCTCCGCAATTCCTACTCTTACTTCACTCAACATCCGAGGATGCATCCCACCCGGACCGGGTGACTTATCCACTCTAAGTACCGCCAGCCTTTCCAGTACCGCATCTTTATCTACTTGTATCTCACCCAGTGTTCCAGCAGCCTCCTCGTTTACCATATCTTTGGGAAAGTCCTCTTCCTTGGTAAACACCGATGCAAAGTATTAATTTACTACCTCAGCCATGCCTTCTGCCTCCACCGATAGGTCTCCATTTTGGTCTCTAATCGGCCCCACTGGTCCTCTGACAATCATTTTACTGTTAATATGCCTATAGATGACCTTTGCATTCCCTTTTATGTTAGCCGCCATTCTATTCTTGTACTGTCTCTTTGCTCCTCTTATATCCTTTTTCAATTCTCCTCTGAACCTTTTTATATTCAGCCTGAATCCCCTTGTATTATCAAGCTGACATCTGTCATACGCCCCCTTTTCTGCTCCATACTACTCTCCAACACCTTCGTCATCCAGTGAACTCTGGCTTTGGTTGGCCTTCCTTTCCCACTTGTAGGAATGTATTTGGACTGTTCCCGAACCATCTCCTCTTTAAAGGCCGCCCATTGCTCCATTACATTTCTGCCTGCCAATATTAGACTCCAATTTACCCGCGCCAGATCCCTCCTCAGTTCACTGAGAGTAGCCCTTCCGCAGTTAAGGTTCGTTTCAATTCTAGATTGTACCTTGTCCTTCTCCATAACGAATATACAACTTATGATATAATTATCACTCTTCCTGAGATTCACTCCAACTGTAACATTATCCACTTGGCAAAGTTCATTCCCCAGGATTAAACCCAGCAATGCTTCATTTTTCATTGGGCAGGAAACATACTGAGCTATAAAATTTTCCTGCAAACACTTCAGAAATTCCTCCCGTTCACTGCCCTTAACACAATCACTGCCCCATTCAATACTGGTTTAGTTAAAGTCTCGCATTGTCACTTGGCTATAGTTCTTGCGCAGCTGAGTAATTTATTTTCCAAATCTGCTCCTCAAACTCATTCAGCAGAACCTCATTCCTAGTTCTACCTATGTCCCTGCTTCCTACTTGGATCATGCATACTGTATCCTCCCACTCTCACTCAAAATTATTCTCCAGCCGCGAGGAGATATCCTTAAACGTGGCACCGGGCAGGCAACAAAGCCTTCGGAACTCGCTGTCGCAGCTACAATGAGCAGACGCAATCCTCCTGACTCTACTGTCCCCTAACACTGCAACATTCCTTTTCACTCCCCCCACTTGAATGGCCTCCTGTGTCATGTTGCCATGGTCAGTTTGTTCATCCACCCTACAGACTTTGCCTTCATCCACAAAGGCAGCAAGAACCTCATACCTGTTGGACAAGGGCAAAGGCTGACGCTCCTCCAGCACTGCACCTGGTGTCATCTGACCTGCCTGCATTGCAGTCACACACTCCCAGCCATGACCACTAACCAGAACTGTACCACTACCTAACCTAAGAGTTGCGACTACCTCCTGGATCAAATTGTCCATATAGCACTCCCCTTACCGGATGTCCCACAATGTCTGCACCTCAGACTCCTGCTCAACAACTCTGAGCTGAAGTTCCTCAAGTTTCAGGCACTTACCACAAAACGTGGTTGTCCGGGATCACAATGCTCTCCACTAACTCACACAAGCTGCAGTTGCGGCACTCCACGTGCACTGCACTCACTTTATAAACTTGTTTTATTTATATAGTGAACTAAAATTTATGCTTTTAATTATCTTAGCTTATAGTTTTGCTGTAGCTAATTGCTAGATCTAGTTTAAGTTCTATGTAGATAAAATTAAAAATGTACCTGTAACATAAAGCACTCCAAGTATTGGAGGCAAAAATCAACACCTCTTTCCCTCTCTGTTCCGAATTCCCAAACTCTCCAAATTCCCTAATTTAACACTCTGATTAAAAGCACTCTCTTAAAGAATACTCTGTACAAACCACTTGGAAATTAAAAAGGTAACTTTCTAAGAGAGATTGATCTCCGAGCACAGGGCGACTTTCCATCACAACTGTGATCTCTGGTACCATTAGGAACATAGGAACAGGAGTAGGCCATTGAGCTCCTCGGGACTGTTCCAACTTTCAATGAGATCGTGGCTGATCTGCGACCTAACTCCACATACCCACCTTTTATCCATATCCATTAATACCGTTGGTTAACAAAAAGCTATCAATCTCCAATGTAAGATTAACAATTGACCTAGCATCAACTGCCCTTTAAGGAAGAGAGTTCCAAACTTTAACGCCTTTTGTCTGTAGAAGTGTTTCCAAATTTCACTCCTGAAAGGTCTGGCCATAATTTTTTGACTATGCCCCCTAATCCATGAATCTCCAACCAGCAGAAATAGTTGCTCTCTATTTACCCTATTTGTTCCCCTTAATATCTTGAAAACTTCGATAAGATCAACCCTTAATCTTCTAATTTCTAGGGACTACAACCGCAATTTGTGTAATCTCTCCTCGTGACTTAAACATTGAATTCCGGGTATCATTCTGGTAAATCTACACTGCACTCCCTCCAAGTCCAATATATCCTTCCTAAGGTGTGCTGCCCAGAACTGCTCACAGTACTCCAGTTGTGGTCTAACTAGGTTTTTGTACAGCTGCAGCATAACCTCTACCCCCTTTTATTCTACTCCTCCAGATATAAAGGCCAGCATCCATTAGCCGTTTTGATTATTTTCTGTACCTCTTCATGACATTTTAATGATCTATGAACCTGGACCCTCTCGTGTCTTTGGACCTGAACTATTTTTAGCTTTCACCATTTTGATAAATACCCGGTTCTATCCTTTTTAGCTCCAAAGTGGATGACTATTTGGATTTTAAGAAGGGCTTTGATAAAATCCCACATACGAGGTTAGTGTGCAAAATTAAATCGCATGGGATTGGGAGAAATATACTGGCATGGGTTGAAAATTGGTTAACAGGACAGGAAACAGAGAGTAGGAATAAATGGGTCTTTTTCGGGCTGGCTGGCGTTGACTAGTAGGGTAGCGCAATTATCAGTGCTGGGCCCCAGCTATTCACAATGTATATCAATGATTTGGATGAGGGAACCAAATGTAAAATTCCCAAGTTTACTGACGAGACGAAGCTTGCTGGAACAGTGAGTTGTGAGGAGGATGCAAAGAGGCTTCAAGGCGTTTTCGAAAAGTTGAGTGAGTGGGCAAATACATGGCAGATGCAGTATAACGTGGATAAATGTGTTGTCATTCACTTTGGTAGGAAAACACTGAAAGGCAGAGTATTATTGAAAATGTGGTTGATTGGGAAATGTTGATGTACAAAGGGACCTGGGTGTCCTTGTACACCAGTCACTGAAAGCAAACATGCAGGTGCAGCAAGCAGTTAGGAAGGCAAATGGAATGTTGGCCTTCATTGCAAGAGGATTTGAGTACAGGAGCAAGGATGTCACACTACAGTTATACAGGGCCTTGGTGAGAACACACCTGGAGTACTGAGGGCAGTTTTGGTCTCCTTACCTAAGAAAGGATATACTTGCTAAAGAGGAACTGCAGCGAAGGTTCACCAGACTGATTTCTGGGATGGCAAGACTGTCGTACGAGGAGGGATTGGTTCGACTAGGCCGTTATTCACTAGAGTTTAGAAGAATGAGAGGGGATCTCATTGAGGATCTCATTGGGAAAAGGGGAAGTGCAACCAGATCTGGGAGTCCTTGTGCACCAACCGCTGAAGGTAAGCATGCAGGTGCAGCAGGCGGTTATGAAGGCAAATGGTATGTTGGTCTTCATAGCGAGAGAATTCGAGTACAGGAGCAGTTGTACAAGGCCTTGGTGAGACCACAATTTGAGTATTGTGTACAGTTTGTTCGCGTTATCTGAGGAAGGATGTTCTTGCCATGGAGGGAGTGAAGCGAAGATTTACCTGACTGATACATGGGATGGCAGGAATGACGTATGAAGAGAGATTGGGTCGATTAGGCTTATATTCGCTAGAGTTTAGAAGAATGTAAGGGGATCTCATTGAAACTTATAAAATTCTAACAGGACTAGACAGATTAGATGCAGGAAGGATGTTCCCGATGGCGGGGGATTCCAGAACCAGAGGTCACAGTCTAAGGATAAGGGATAAGCCATTTAGGACTGAGATGAGGAGGAATTTATTTACCCAGAGAGTGGTGAACCTGTGGAATTCTCTACCACAGAAGGCAGTTGAGGCCAATTCATTAAATATATTCAAGAAGGAGATAGACATATTTCTTAAGGCTAAAGGGATCAAGGGAAATGGGGAGAAAGCAGGGACAGGGTACTGAATCTGGATGATCAGCCATGATCTCATTAAATGGCGGAGCAGGCTCGAGGGGCCGAATGGCCTGCTCCTGTTCCTATCTTCTATGCTTCTGTGAAACGTATAACATTCTGACAGGGCTGGACAGATTGAATGAAGGGAGCATGTTTCCCCTGGCGGGGGTTCGAGAACGTGTGCTCATAGTCTCAGGATACGAGGTAGGACATTCAGGACTGAGTTGAGGAGAAATTTCTTCACTCAGAGGGTGGTTAACCTGTGCAATTCTCCACCACAGAAGGCTGTGGAGGCCAAGTCACTGAATATATTTAAGAAGGATATAGATAGATTTCTAGACACAAAGGCATCAAGGGGTATGGGGAGAGAGCGGGAATATGGTATTGATATACAGGATCAGCCATGATCGTGTTGAATGGCGGAGCAGGCTCGAAGGGCCGAATGGCCTACTCCTGCTCCTATTTTACTACGATTATTTTTCTAAAATCGTTCCTGTAATTTTTTGCTGTTTTTTTTAAAGTGGATAAATCCCAGGCCCAGACGAAATGTATCACAGTCTGCTGTGTGAGGCAAGGGAGGAGATTGCAGGGGCTCTGGTACAAATTTTCAGATCCTCTCTGGCCGCAGGGGAGGTGCCAGAGTACTGGAGAACAGCTGACGTAGTGCCATTATTCAAGAAGTGTAGTAGGGATAAACCAGGGAATTACAGGGCAGTGAGCCTAACATCAGTGGTAGGGAAATGATTGGAAAACATTCTGAGGGACAGAAATAGTCTCCACTTGGAGAGGCAAGGATTAATCAAGGATAGTCAGCATGGCTTTGTCAGGGTGAGATGATGTCTGACCAATTTGATTGAATTTTTAGAGGAGGTGACTGGGTGTGTGGATGAGGGTGCAGTTGATGTGGTCTACATGGACTCCAGTAAGGATTTTGACGAAGTCCCGCATGGGAGACGGGTCAAGAAGGTAAACGCCCATGGGATCCAGGGCAACTTGACACGTTGGATCCAAAATTGACTTAGTGGCAGGAGGCAGAGGGTAATGGTCGAAGGTTGTTTTTGTGACTGGATGCCTGTGTCCAGTGATGTAGCGCAGGGATCGGTGCAGGGTCCTTTGCTGTTTGTAGTGTACATTAATGATTTAGATATGAATGTAGGAGGTATGATCAGTAAGTTTGCAGATGACATGAAAATTGGTGGGGTGTTAAATAGCGAGGAGTGAAGCCTCAGGCTACAACACGATATAGACGGGTTGGTCAGATGGGCAGAACAGTGGCAAATGGAATTTAATCCTCAAAAGTGTGAGGTGATGCATTTTGGGTGGAATAACAAGGCAAGGGAATACACAATGAATGGTAGGACCCTAGGAAGGGCAGAGGATCAGAGGGACCTTGGTGTACATGTACATAGATCTCAGAAGGCAGCAGGACAGGTAGATAAGGTGTTTAAAAAAGCTTGTGGTATACTTGCCTTCATTAGCCGAGGCATAGAATATAAGAGCAGGGAGTTTATGATGGAGCTGTACAAAACGCTAGTTAGGCCACAGCTGGAATACTGTGTGCAGTTCTGGTCGCCACAATATAGAAGGGATGTGATTGCATTGGAGAGGATGCAGAGGAGATTCACCAGGATGTTACCTGGGCTGCAGCGCTTCAGCTATGAAGAGAGACTGGACAGGCTGGGGTTGTTTTCCCTAGAGCAGAGAAGGCTGAGGGGGGACCTGATTGAGGTGTACAAAATTATGAGGGGCATAGATAGGGTAGATAGAAAGGAACTTTTCCCCTCAGTAGAGGGGTCAATAACCAGTGGGCATAGTTTCAAGGTAAGGGGCAGGAGGTTTAGTGGGGATTGGAGGAAAAACGTTTTCACCCAGAGGGTTGTTCGAATCTGGTACTCACTGCCTGAAAGTGTGGTAGAGGCAGGAAACCTCACAACATTCAAGAAGCATTTAGTTGAGCACTTGAAACGCCATAGCATACAAGGCTACGGACCAAGTGAGGAAAATTGGATTAATATAGACAGGGCTTGATGGCCGACACGGACGCGATGGGCCGAAAGGCCTCTTTCTGTGCTGTATAACTATATGACTCTATGACTATGACATGGGGGGCAAATCAAATTACCACTAATGATGTGCAGGGCGAACTATTGGAATGCATGCAATTTGGTTTTCCTGAATCAGTATGTGGAGGAACCAACCAGGGAACAGGCTATTCTGGATCTGGCACAGTGTAATGAGAATGG
Organism: Squalus acanthias; assembly: GCA_030390025.1. Lineage (NCBI taxonomy): Eukaryota > Metazoa > Chordata > Chondrichthyes > Squaliformes > Squalidae > Squalus > Squalus acanthias. The sequence continues at coordinate 147,173,246 of CM059431.1, read as the reverse complement.
GCTAATCAATAATCCTGCGTTAAAGGGGCCTTTAGGGACAAGTGACGATAATATGATTGAATTTTATATTAAGTTTGAGAGTGATGTAGTCCAATCTGAAACTATGGTCTTCAATATAAACAGAGGAAACTACACGGGTATGAGGGGCAAGTTTTCCATGGTAGATTGGAAGACTACTTTAAAAAGTAAGAAGGTGGACATACAATGGCTAACATTCAAGGAAATAATGCATAATTTGCAACAAACATATATTCATCTAGGGCATAAATACACAAAATGAAAAGTGGTCCAACCATGGCTAACAAAATAAATTAAAGCTATTATTAAGTCAAAGGAGGAAGCTTATAAAGTTGCCAGAAAAAGCGATCAGTATGAGGATTGGGATCTTTTTAGAAATCAGCAAAGGGGACCAAGAAATGGATAAAGAAAGGGGAAATGGAATATGAGCACAAACTAGCGAAAAATATAAAAACAGATGGTAAAAGCTTCTATAGGTATGTGTAAAGGAAAAGACTGGCGGAGGTAAATGTAGATCCTTTACATTCAGAGACGGGAGAATTTATAATGGTGTAACAGGAAATGGCTGAGAAATTAAATAAATACTTTGTTTCTGTCTTCAAGGAGGAAGACAAGAAAAACGTTAAAGAAATACGAGAAAACCAAGGTTGTGGCGAGAATGAGGAACGTAAAGAAATTATTATTAGTAAAAAAACAGTACTAGCAAAATTAATGGGACTAAAATTCGATAAATATCAAGGACCGGATGACCTACTTCCTAGGGTTTTGAAAGAGGTGGACATTGCGATTGTGGACGCATTGGTTGTCATCTTCCAAAATTCTATAGATTCTGGAACGTTTCCTGCAGATTGGAGGATAGCAAATGTAACCCCGCTATTTAAGAAAGGAGGGTGAGAGAAAACGGGGAACTACAGACCGGTTAGCCTCACATCATTAGTTGGGAAAATGCTGGAATCTATTATAAAGGATGCAATAACTGGGCACTTAGAATCTAATAGTAAGATAGGGCGAGTGGGTCAGGGTGAGTGCGGGACATACGGGTGGGTCAGGGTGAGTGCGAGACGTGCGGGAGGGTCATTGTGAGTGCGGGACGTGGGTGTGTGTCAGGGTGAGTGCGAACGTGCGGGAGTGTCAGGGTGAGTGCCGGACGTGCGGGTGGGTCAGCGTGAGTGCGGGATGTGCGGATGCGTCAGGACGAGTTCGGGTTGGTGAGGGTGAGTGCGGGATATGCGGGTGTGTCACTGTGAGTGCCGGTGGGTTAGGGTGAGTGCGGGACATGCGAGCGGGTCAGGGTGAGTGCGGGACATACGGGTGTGTCAGTGTGAGTGCGGGACTTGCGGGAGGGTGATTGTGAGTGCTGAACGTGGGGGTGGGTCTGGGTGAGTGAGGAACATGCGGAAGGGTCAGGGTGAGTGCGGGACGTGCGGGAGGGTCATTGTGAGTGCTGGACGTGGGGGTGGGTCTGGGTGAGTGAGGAACATGCGGGTGGGTCAGGGCGAGTGGGTGATGTGCGGGTGAGTCAGGATGAGTGCGTGACGTGTGTGTGGTCAGGGTGAGTGTGGGACTTGCGCGTGTGGGTCAGGGGAAGAGCGGTATGTGTGGGGGGTCAGAGTGAGTGTTGGATGTGCGGGTGTTTCATGGGGTGAGTGCAAGATGTGCGGATGGGTCAGGGTGAGTGCGAGGCGTGCGGGTTATTCACAGTGAGTGCCAGACGTGTAGTGGGGTCAGGGTGAGTTCTGGATGTTCGGGTAGGTCAGGATGTGGGTGTGGGACGTGCAGTTGGATCAGCTGGTGAGTGAGGGATGTGCATTTGGGTCAGGTGGTGTGTCAGGAATACGCCGGTTGGTCAGGTGGTGAGTGAGGAATGTGTGTTTGGGTCAGGTGGTGTGTGCAGGACATGCCAGTGGGTCAGGTGGTGAATGAGGGATGTGCGGGTGGGTCATGGGGTGAGTATGGGGTATGCGGGTTGTTCAGAGTGAGTGAGGGATGTGCGTGTGGGTCAGTGGGTGACTGCAAGACAAACGGGGGGTTCAGTTTGAGTGCGGGTGGTTCAGGGTGAGTGAGGGATGTGCGGGTGGGTCAGGGTGAGTGCGGGTGTTTCAAGGTAGGTACGTAGCGTGCGGGTGGGTCAGGGTGAGTGCGGGTGTGTCAGGGTGAGTGAGGGATGTGCGGGTGGGTCAGGGTGCGTGCGGGTGTGTCAGGGTAGGTACAGAACGTGCGGGTGGGTCAGGGTGTGTGCGGCACGTGCGGATGGGTCAGGGTGAGAGAGGGACCTGCGGGTGGGTCAGGGTGTGTGCGGAACGTGCGGATGGGTCAGGGTGAGAGAGGGACCTGCGGGTGGGTCAGGGTGTGTGCGTGACGTGCGGCTGGCTCAGGGAGCGAGTGCGGAATGTGTCGGTAGGTCAGTTTGTTTGTGGGAAGTGCGGGTGGGTCAGGGCAAGTGCGGATGAGCGGGTGGGTCAAGGTGAGAGCGGGACGTGCGGGTGGGTCAGGGTGAGTATGGGATGTGTGGGTGGGTCAGGGTGAGTGCGGGACCTGCGGTGAGGTCAGGGTGAGTGCGGGATGTACGAGTGGGTCAGGGTGAGTGCGGTATGTTGCGGGTGGATCAGGGGTTGAGTGGGGGACGTGCGGCTGGGTCAGGTTGAGTGCAGGACGTGCGGGTGGGTCAGGATGACTGCGGGAAATTCAGGTGGACCAGGGGTTGAGTGCGGGATGTGTGGTTGGGTTAGGGTGGGTGCAGGACGTGCGGGTATGTCAGGGTGAGTGCGTGACGTGTGGGTGGGTCAGGGTGAGTGCGGGACGTGCGGGTATGTCAGGGTGATTGCGGGACGTGCGAGGGGGTCAGCGTGAGTGCGGGACGTGCGGGGGGGTCAGGGTGAGTGCGGGACGTGCGGGGGAGTCAGCGTGAGTGCGGGACGTGCGGGTGGATCAGGTTGATTGCAGGATTGCGGGTGGGTCAGGGTGAGTGCTGGACGGGCGGGGGGGTCTGGGATTGAGTGCCGGTGTTGCGGGTGGGTCAGGGTGAGTGCGGGACGTGCGGGGGGGCGCAGGGTGAGTGCGGGACGTGCGGTTAGGTCAGGGAGAGTGCGGGAGCGGCGGTTGGTTCAGGGTGAGTGCGGGATGTTCGGGTGGGTCAGGAGTTGAGTGCGGGGTGTGCGTGTTGTTCAGAGTGAGTGGGATACTTGCGGGTGGGTCAAGGGCTGAGTGCGGGACATGCGGGTGGATCTAGGTTTGAGTGCCGGAGGTGTGGATGGGTCAGGGTGAGTGCGGGACATGCGGGTGCGTCAGAACGTACGAACATAAGAATATAAGAACTATGGCTGCTTCGCCATTCAATAAGATCATGGCTGATCTTCGGCCTGAACTTCACTTTCCTGCACTATGCCCTTATCCCTTGATTCCTATGCAGTCCAAAAATCTATCTATCTTAGCCTTAAATATACTCAGCGACTGAGCAGCCACCGCACTTTGGGGCAGAGAATGCCAAAGATTCACCCCGCTATGAGTGAAGAATTTGCTCCTCATCTCCGTCTTAAAAGGCACCCATTATCCTGAGGCTGTGGCCCCTAGTTCTAGAATCCCCAGCCAGGGGAAACAATCTCTCAGCATTTATCCTGTCAATACCCATTGAATTTACGAGCCTGATTTTGCGGTTGGAGGCTACCCATGAGCGGATGCCTCCAAATCGCTAATAAACTGTGAACCTACCTGACGGTACCGGAGATTCGACGTCTCGCACTCCTGGGCCTGCAGGTGTATGCCTGCTTAGAGGCCCACGTATCTCAGGGGCGCAAGCGGCTCGTAAACTTCCCTGGGGTCAGGTGGGCGGCCCAACCAATCAAAAAGAAGGATTCTCAGTTTGCTTATGCCGATACCATTTACGTACAGAATCCTCATAGGCATACCAGGAATCCCATAAAAAATACATTTTCACAACACTGAAATTAAAAAAAAGATTACATGTTTAACTTTAATTAATATATATTTGAATTAAACATTTAAAACAAAAATTTTAATTTTTGAAAAATAAATCTAATCATTTTTCAAGGTGCCAAAAATAACCTAAACTTATTTTACTGGTTTTTTGAAGTTTAAATGATTTAAAAAATATTTTAATATTTATTTAAACCCTTACGTGGGTAAAATCAGACCTTACCCCTGCTTTTACCAGACATAAGAATGTCACGGGCATTTGCTGGGCAGTAGTTGGGCAAGTATCCCAAAGCTGCGCCAGTGAATGTCAGGTGGATTCTAGCAGCTCGCAAGTTCCTGGTGTTCGTGCATGCGTGGGCCTATATGTTTCAATGAAATCCCCTCTAATTCTTCTAAACTCCAGAGTTTATAGGCTCAATCTCCTCAAGCTCTCCTCATACGTCATCCTCTCATCCCAGGAATAAATCTAGGGAACCTTTGTTGCACCGACTCTATGGCCAGTATATCCTTCCTTAAATAAGGAGACCAAAATTGTGCACAGTTCTCTCGGTGTGGACTCTCAAGAGCCTTCTACAGTTGTAGAAGGATTTCCTTACCCTTGTACTCCAAACTTCAAGCAATAAAGGCTAACATACCATTTGCATTTCTAATTGCTTGCTGTACTGCATTCTAACTCTCCGTGTTTCTTGTACTAGAGCACTTAAATCTCACTGAACACCAATGTATAATAGTTTCTCACCATTTAAAAATATTATTTTTTTCTATTCTTCCTGCCAAAGTGAATAACCTCACATTTCGCAATATTATACTCCATCTGCCACCTTATTTCCCACTCACTTAAACTGTCTATATTCCTTTGCAGGCACTTTGCGAACTTCTCACATCCTACTTTTCCACCTAGTTTTTATCGTCAACAAACTTGTATAAATTGCACTCGGTCCCTTCATCTAAGTCATTAATATAGATTGTAAATAGCTGAGGCCCAAGCACTGATCGTTGCGGCAACGCACTACTTACAGCCTACCAATCTGAAAAATGACTGGTTTATCCCTACTCTCTGTTTTCTGACTGTTAACCAATATTTTATCCGTCCTAATACATTACTACCAACCCCATGTGCCCTTATATTTCTGAATAACCTTTTATGTGGTACCTTATCGAATGCATTTTGGAAATCCAAATACATTACACACACTGGTTCCCATTTATCAACCCTGCTTGTTACATCCTCAAACACTTTAATATATTTGTGAAGCACAATTTTCATTTCATAAAACCATGTTGAATCTGCCTAATGATATTAGGATTTTCTAAGTGCCCTGTTACGACTTCTTTAATAATGGATTCCAGAATGTTAACGCCGACTGATATCTGGCTAACTGGCCTGCTGTTCCCTGTTATCTCTTTCCATCCTTTCTTGAATAGCGTGGTTATATTTGCAACCTTCCAATCCACTGGGACCGTTCCCGAATCTAGGGAATTTTGGGAGATAACAAACAATGCATCCACTATCTCTGCAGCCACCTCTTTTAGAACCCTAGGATTTAGACCGTCAGGTCCAAGGGATTTGTCAGCATTTAGTCCCATTAGTTTCTCAAGTACTTTTTCTCTACTGATACTAATTAGTTTAAGTTCCTCGCTCTCAGTAGTCCTTTGGTTCCCCACTATTTTTAATATCCTTTTTTGTGTCTTCTACTGTGAAGCCAGATAGAAAATATTTTTCAAAGTCTGTGTCATTTCTTTGTGCCCCAATATAATTTATCCTGACTCAGCGTCTAAGGGTCCAACGCTTACTTTTGCTACTCCCTGCCTTTTTACACTGTAGTTTAGTTCAACAGTGTTTTTTTCTGTTCAATATTTCGAAGTATATGGTTTACACAGCGGTGACAAGAAATGATATTAAATACAAAGAGCGTTGCACTAAGTACAGTCAGAGGTTAATTTTAACTTTGGACTATTGGGCAACGCGTTGGCATAGTGGTTAGCACTGTTGCCTCACAGCGCCAGCGACCTGGGTTCGAATCCAGCCCCGGGTGACTGTCTGTGTGGAGTTTGCACATTGTCTGTGTGGGTGTGCTCCGGTTTCCTCCCACAGTCCAAAGATGTGCGGGTTAGGTTGATTTGGCTATGATAAATTGACCCTTAGTGTTACGGGGATAGGGTGGGATATGTGTCGGTGCAGGCTCGATGGGCCGAAATGGCCTCTATCTGCATTGTGGGATTTGGTGGATGGTGTAAAGTGACGAAATCGAATTACCCGCCCACTTACACCACTCCCGATTTTCCTATCCATTTATATCAACGTAAGGGGTGATCGGGCCGGGTGCCAGTTCAATATTCCCAATGAATTCAGCAATTCAATGTATGAATGTTCTTGCGTGAAACAGTTATCAGTGCAATTAAATAGGAAGTGACCGGACAGCAGGATTCGCATTGCTCAGAAAGGCCACAATAATGGTTGAAGGTACAACAAAATGAAGTACTTTAGCGCAACAGATGTTGCACAAATTGTACCTGTCACACCTGGAGTGTGGGTGAAATGTTACAATCTACACCATCCACGACTGGAGAGCAGATCAGTGCCGCAGGCTATACCCGTTCTTCCTGGAGTATAGATGAACGGGATATGCGCACGGAAATGGAGGTAACCCTTGTGACATGGGCTGGGAAGTAGGGGACATAGTACGGGTATAAAGAACCTTCTCTGATTGGCGGGATGTGACAAGTGATGTTCCCCAGGGATCTGTACTAGGGCCTCAGTTTTCACCTTATATATTAATGACTTGGATGAAGGAAGAGAGAGTTGTTTATCCAAGTTTGCATATTGCACGAGGTCAGCAGGTTCAGTGGGTTATGTAGATCGGAGCAGGAAGTTACAACAGGACACAGAAAAAATGAATGAATGGCCAAGAGTGCGGCAGGCGGAGTTTAATGACGGAAAGTGACCCGAGAAAGAAAAGTCGGAATATTTTCTGACTGGCGAGAGACAAGGAGCCGTGGGGGGATTTAGGTGCCCATGCACACAAATGCTAAAAGCTGGTGCACAGGTACAATATATAATCAAAAGGGTTAATGAAATGTAAGCCTTTAACTCAGGGGTGCTGGAATACAAAGACGAGGAAGTGATGCTTCACTTTCTCAGAGCCTTGGTCAGACCGCACCTGGAGTACTGCGTTCGGCTTTGGTCAGCAAACCTGCTGGTGTGCGAAATCGAACGGGATGCTCAAAGAAACACACGTTCTGCAGTTAACGGCGTGAGCTTTGTAGCACTCCCTAAAACCCAAAGAAAAACATAACCATAAGACCATGGGGGTAAAATTCAAATTCGACGGAGGGGAAAAACGAAGAGTAGCGGATTGGACGCCCGTTGTACACATATCGCTTGTATTCTGACCCGGATCAGTCCATTCCCTGGGGTTTATATCCCGGACCATCCCTTGTATTGTGACACGGTTCAGTCCATTCCCTGGGGTTTATATCCCGGACCATCCCTTGTATTGTTACCCGGTTCAGTCCTTTTCCTGGGGTTCATATCCCGGACTATCCCCTGTATTGTGACGCGGTTCAGTCCATTCCCTGGGGTTTATATCCTGGACTATCCCTTGTATTGTGTCCCAGTTCATCCATTCCCTGGGGTTTTTATACTGGACCATCCACTGTATTGTGACCCGGTTCAGTACATTCCCTGGGGTTTATATACCGGATCATCCCCTCTGTTCTGATCCGGTTTAGCCCATTCCCAGGGGTTTATATCATGGACTATCCCCTGTATTGTGTCCCGGTTCAGACCATTCCCTGCGGTGTACATCCCGGACCAATCCCTGTTAAACTGTAAAGCCCCTCGCTGTGATATAAATCCTTGGCTGAGCAGCCGCGCTGTCAGGCCGTGTGCTGAATGGAGCCGAGTTCCCTCATTCACAGAGCGCGGCCCCTGTGACGAGAGGAATGATCCTGTTTCTTACCGTCACTCACACACCGGCCTGCGATGCCCGCCACAAGAGGCAAACCCCGCCCACTGGGAATCCCCGGATTCACGGCAGGAGCGACACTGCCCAAACGCGGGAGAGCAAGGGTGCGATAATGCGCTTCCGGGGGAATGAAAGGGAGCGACAGTGCGCTTGCGCGGTTGAACAAGGGAGCTACAGTGCGCTTGCGCCGGAGGGCTAGGGAGCGACACTGGGCCTCCGCCAGAGAACATTGCCGCTGTGCAAGCTGTCATATAAGTGATTGGCATAAAAAGATCTAGGGACTGAATGAGCTCCTCTTATTTCTATCTGTCTGTGGTATTTTACTGTCCGATATTTCTACCATGGGTTAATTATCTGAAGCCAATATTAGCAATCATTTACATGAAGGCTCTCTCGACACAGTTTTAAGTTGAAGACCGTGTCTTATTTAAACAGCACTAGCAGATTATCTGCCTTTAGTACCGGCGAGTGAGTGGTTATACTGGAACTTTGATATCTGAGGTATAACAGAAAGTGAATGCGACGTGGCCAGCAGTAAGCGTGAAGCTTACAGGAAGTGTTCCATAAAAATGGGACTTTTAATTCATTAGCAGTGAATCTCGATGACCTTGCTCATACTTAGACAGATGGACTGGAAATTGTTTGAACTGCGTTTGTTGGAAGAGGCCAGAATGGCAGTTGAACAAGTGCGAATGATCACTGCACCGCCCCCAGTGCTGGAAGGCTGAATAACATGTGGAACAATATTTTCCCTTAAAAAGGTATTGAAACAGGCATAATCAATATAAGAAGTGTTATTAAGTCACGGAAAGAGGAAATCTTACGAATTATATAAACTACTGTTCCGAAACAACAGCCCTATATTCTTTAGTTTACTGTTATAGACTTCCTGTTAAAAATTACTCCAGTTATCCAGAAAATGTTCCTACTCCTGGACTGCCGACTACACGGACAGGAGTTTACACTGAATGTTTCACGGTTTTTTGGATATAATTGGGAGCCAACGCCACATGTACTGAGATCTGACAGATTGTTACCCTGGCAATAGAGGAAATCACTCAGCGAAACTTACTGAAAACGGAAGTAACAGAACCAACATTACATGTTCGGAGTTTAATTAAGAACATTAACCCTGAACATTCAGCCAGTGTTTCTAACCATAAAGTTACGATTACAATAACGGATTTTACAGCACCAGACCTGACACTGCTGGTTTACTGAATCCACCCTCAGTTCCAGTTGTACAGAACATTAAGCAGCGCCGCATCTACAGAAATACATCAAAAAAATAGTCACATTGTTGGAAATCGACCACTTCTGCTTTGAAAAACGAACTACCTTAAACCATCCAAATACGTACTTGTTAAGAATTACCATTTAAAATGCTGCTAAACTAATGAGCTCGATGGCAAATAATCTTATAGTTACCTTCTTTACACATCCGAAATGTTACAAAAGTTGAATAAACGACATTTCAGAAAAATCCATTAGAGTTTAAAGGGTTGAAACGTTGTCTTTTTGTTCCTGTTGAAAGCAGGTCCCCACAACAATCAGTTGTTGTTTTGAACGAGCACGGAAATGAATCTAGAAAGTACAGGGGCAAACACCGCTCTCAGTTTAATAAAAAGAACCCATGAAAACCGCTCACACAAACACAAATATGTAGTTGTATTTCATTAGGTCCTTGTCAACAGACTGATTAATACTAATATCGGACATAGCTCTAGTTTTTAATATATTACAAGTCCCCATGTCTGTATTGATCAATATTACAATCGGACATACATGCAGCTTTCGATGTCTTGTCATTTCTGATGCCTGCAGTTAACACTATATCACAAACCTCTTCCTCTGCAGTTATCAAACTATTGCAATTCATCATGCCTCTAGTAATCATTATATTACAATTCAACACACCTTTAGTTATCAACAACAAATTGCATTTATATAGCACATGAAACGTCCAAAGGTGCATCGCAGGACTGTTATCAAACAAAGTTTGACCTATAAGGAAATATTAGCACAGGTGACCAACAGCTTGCTCAAAAGGGTAAGACTTAACATCTAAAGGCAGAGATATTTAGGGAGGGAAATCCACAGCTTAGGGCCCAGGCTGCTGAAGGCACGGCCTGTCAAAGGTGGAGCGATGAAAACCGGTGCCAGAATTGGAGGGGTGCAGAGAACTCGTATTTTGTGGGCAGAAAGGTGGTTAGAGGGAAGGGAGGAGCGAGGATATGGAGGTCTTTGAAAACAAAGTTAAATAAATTTTAAATGGAAACGTAACTGGATCATCAGTCAATGTAGGTTAGCGAGCACAGTGTTGATGGATGAACGGGAATTAGTGTAAGTTCGGATATGGACAGCAGAGTTGTGGATGAGCTCAAGCTTACGGAGGGTGAATTGTGTGACGCCAACCAGGAAGAATTGGAATAATCGAGCTCAGAGATAACAAGGGCATGGATGAGGGCTACAGCATAAGATGAGCTGAGGCAGGAGCGGACACGGGTGATGTTATGGAGGTGGAAATAGGCGCACCTGGTGCGAAAATGGGGTTGGAAGCACATTTCAGCGTCAAATAGGGCGCCAATCAATAAATTGAAATTTTCCATGCCGGATTTATGATTATATTACAATTGAAGATATCTTTCGTAATCAATAAATCAAAATTGTCAACGTTTGTAGTTATCAATATATTTTCTGATCATTTTAATTTTTTTTGAATGAATAATTTATTCTGTCTGTGATAGGCCGCGCTGCTCTTTCAGATTGGTCTGTGCATCATGTTCAAAGAATTGAATATGATGTTTTCGAATCAATTTTTCCCCTTGATTTGTCACCAGATCTGAGCCATTTTAACATTGAGATCTGATGGTGTCGGTGCAAGTTCAGCCCCACCTAATAAACAGAGACGTGTTTTTTTCTTACCTTTTTCCCCAGTAGAAGCTCTTTGAATCGGAAGGGTTCTCTCTGGTTGGTGCTCTCACAAGCCTGTGCTGGTTCACCTGCTATTGTTCCACAGTCGACAATCCCTGTTTACTTCTAGATGTGGACCTTTCTCAATCACTCCATCATTTACCAGGAGAGCTAATTATGCGAGGGCAGAAAAATAGATCATTATTGACCGTGTGAAGTAGAATGTAAGGTATTTTTTTTGTTTTATTATTCGTAAAATCGAAAATAATTGAAATGTAAATAATTGAAAAAAATATATAATTATTTTATGGAACAAGCATTATGGGTGAAATTAATTTTAAAGCCGCTGCTGTTACAACATGTGAATTATTCATTCTTCAGTCCACAGTTAGAGGCTCCACATATAACAGGTGCGCATTTCCCAGCATTCGCCTAGGATTTGCGGACTTTCTCCGCTTTTTAAATCAATGGCCATTCCTATATATTTTTGGCAGAAGTCCATTCAGGACTCACCCGCCCAGTCACAAAGGGATTTTTTTTCTCTCTCGTGTTTTGCTTTCTTCAAGTGGCAGAGAGTACTGATAAATAATATATTCACCTCATACACACTCAGCATTGTCCTGAGCTATCATCAGTTCCAATACTGAACCTCAGTCCGCCGCTCCAGGTGACACAACACAGCCGTTTTACTAATTTATTCACTGCTGTTTCCTGCCTTCTCCCCAGTGACGGGCCTGTCCATTGCTCGGTCCTTCTCCACAGTGACGGGCCTGTCCATTGCTCGGTCCATCTCCCCAGTGACGGGCCTGTCCTTTGCTCGGTCCTTCTCTCCAGTGACGGGCCTGTCCTGTGCTCGGTCCCTCTCCCCAGTGACGGGCCTGTCCTGTGCTCGGTCCCTCTCCCCAGTGATGGGAGTGTCCTGTGCTTGGTCCTTCTGCCCAGTGAAGGGCCTATCCTGTGCTCGGTCCCTCTCCCCAGTGACGGGCCTGTCCTGTGCTCGGTCCTTCTCCCCAGTGACGGTCCTGTCCTGTGCTCAGTCCTTCTCCACAGTGACGGGCCTGTCCTGTGCTCGGTCCCTCTCTCCAGTGACGGGTCTGTCCTGCGCTCAGTCCTTCTCCCCAGTGATGGGAGTGTCCTGCGCTCGGTCCCTCTCACCAGTGACGGGCCTGTCCTCTGTTCAGTCCTTCTCCCCAGTGATGGGAGTGTCCTGTTCTCGGTCCTTCTCCCCAGTGACGGGCCTGTCCTGTGGTCAGTCCTTCTCCCCAGTGACGGCCCTGTCCTGTGCTCAGTCCTTCTCCCCAGTGATGGGAATGTCCTGTGCTCGGTCCTTCTCCCAGGTGACGGTCCTGTCCTGTGCTCAGTCCTTCTCCCCAGTGATGGTCCTGTCCTGTGCTCAGTCCTTCTCCCCAATGACGGCCCTGTCCTGTGCTCAGTCCTTCTCCCCAGTGATGGTCCTGTCCTGTGCTCAGTCCTTCTCCCCAGTGACGGCCCTGTCCTGTGCTCAGTCCTTCTCCCCAGTGACGGGCCTGTCCTGTGCTCATTCCTTCTCCCCAGTGAATGGCCTGTCCAGTGCTCAGTCCTTCTCCCCAGTGAAGGGCCTGTCCTGTACTTGGTCCTTCTCCCCTGCAACACCGCTCACTTCCCAACAAAACCCATCTCATTGCTCTAAATTACCACTCAGTTTTACCTGAAGATTCTGCAATAACTGAAATAATTCCCCAGCGGCGTCCAGTGAAATAATCGCAACGCCCGATTTCTGCCCTGTTCAATGCTGCGGTTTATGAGAATCTGTGTCTATCTACAGTTTACAGCAGGGAATCCAGTGCTGGATCTGACGGATTGCCATGATAACAGTAGGACCGAGAGCTGCCTTGATCCACCGCCTCTTCCGAATCAGGGCCGAGTATTTCTGTTCTACTCTGTCACTTTCCTCAAATCCACGGCCCTCCCGCCAGGGATTCCTATAAATCCCCAAAGTTCGGACGGAAATGCAACTTTTGTTCTCTGAGATTGAGACAAACCCATATTGTCTGGTCTCACTGGACCTATCCTCCCTGTTACACACTGTCTGATCTCACCGGCCCCACTCTCCCCGGTTTACAAATTGTCTGATCTCACTGGGCCCATCATCTCTGGGTTACACACTGTCTGATGTTACTGGGCCCATCCTCCTCGGGTTAAACACAGTTGATTAGTGATCTGGGTAAAGATAAGCAGAGTGCGTCAGTAAGAGACAGAAACATTAATACATGTAATAGGGCATTCGTGACTAAAGCGACATTAGGGAAATATGGAAAAAAGTTAAAGCTAAAGATGCTATATCTGAATGCACGAAGCATTCACAACAAAATAGATGAATTAATAGCGCATTAGAAGTAAATAGGTTGAATTTAATTGCCATAACAGAGAACTGGTTGCAGTGACCAAGGTTGGGAACGAAATATTGCAGGATATTTGACTTTTAGAGGAGACAGGCAGAATCGAAAAGGAGGACTGGTAGCCCTAATAATAAAGGAGTGATTAAAGACTGTAGAGAGAAAGGAACGTGGATTGGAAAAAGAAAATGTAGTATCAGCTTGGGTGGAGCTAAAAAAAAACGAGGGCAGAAAACATTAGTTTTGAGTAGTCTAAAGGGCATCTAACAGTGCTTATAGTGTCGAGCAGAGTGTCAAACAGGAAATTGGTAATGCATGTAACAAGGATAATAGAGTAATCATAGGGGATTTTAACTTTCATATAGACTGGGTGATCCAAATTTGCAGAAATAGTGCTGAGGTAGAGTTCACGGAATGCATTCAAGATAGTTTTCTATATCAGCATATCACAGGACCTACGAGGGAATTGGCTATTTTAGATATAATACTGTGCAATGAGACCGTGATAATTAATAACATTGTAGCAAAGGAGCCTCTGGGGATAATGATCGTAAAATAATAGAATACTGTGTTGAGTTTGAGAGTGATTTAGTTATGGCCGAAACTAGGGCCATAAACCTCAACAAAGCAAACTACATAGGTATGAGTGGCGAGTTGGCTAAGGCAGGTTGGGAAACTAGATTAAAAGATATGACAGCAGAAAAGCAATAACAAACATTTAAAGAAATAATTCAAAATTCACAACAAATATACATTCCCTTCAGGAATTAAAAAAATACGAGGCGAAAAATTGTCCAACTGTGGCAAACATGAGAAATTAAAGATAGTATTAGATTAAAGGAAGAGGCATATAATGTTGCCAAAAAGTGTAGTAATCCTGCGGATTGGGAGGATTTTTGAATTTAGCAAAGGAGGACCAAAAAATTGATAAAGAAAGGGAAAACAGAAATGAGCGTCAACTAGAGAAAGACTTAAAAACACACTGTAAAAGCTTCTATATGTATGTAAAAAGGGAAAGATTAGCGAAACTAGACGTGGGTTCCTTACAGGCTGATATAAGAGAAATTATAATGAGGAATAAGGAAATGGCAGCGAAATTAAACAAATACTTTGTGTCTGTCTTCACGGAAGAAGACACAAAAACCTGCAGGAAATAGTGCAGAACCAAGGATCTCGCGAGAATGAGCAAATTAAAGAAATTTGTTTCAGTAAAAAAAGGAAATATTAATGGAACTGAAAGCCGCTACATCCACTGGACCTAATGGACCACATCCTAGGGTTTAAAAAGACGTGGGTATAGAGATAATGGATGAATTGGCTGTCATCTTGCAAAATGCGACAAATTCTAGAACGGTGCCGGCAGATTGGAAGGCAGCAAGTGTAACCCCACTATTTAAGAAAGGAGGGAGAGAGAAAACGGGGAACTACAGACCAGTTAGCCTGGCATCAGTAGTAGGGAAAATGCCAGAATCTATTATTAAGGATGCGGGAACAGGGACATTAGAAAATTAAAATAGACATCGGCAGAGTCAACAAAGATTTATGAAAGGGAAATCATGTTTCACGAATCTTTTGGGAGTTTTTTGAGTTTGTAACTAGCAGATTAGATAAGGGGGAACTAGTGGATGTGTTGTATTTGGATATTCAGGGGCATTTCATAAGGTGCCGCACAAGAGGTTATTAAACAAAATTAGGGCTCATGCGATTAGTGATAATGTACTAGCATGGATTGAGGATTGGTTAAAGGACAGAAAACAGAGAGTAGGAATAAAAGGATAATTTTCGGGTTGGCAGGCTGTAACTAATGGGATACCGCACACAGACTGATCTCACAGGGCCCATCCTCCCCGGGTTACACACTGTCTGATCTCAATGGACCCATACTTCCTGGGTTACACACTATCTGGTCTCACGGGGAACATACCCCCCCACACCCCCCCACCGCACCATGTTGTACATTTCTGATCTCACTGGCAGTTGCATTGTAACTTGTGCAACTCTCCAAACCCTCAGCTCCAAAACCATGTGTTTAATTTGGTATTTCTCCTCATAGTGAAAGTCCGGCCGCCTGACAGTTCCGCATTTTCACTCACCCAGGCGGAAATGCTAATTTTCTCTCCACGGTGCTGACACTGTTCTATCTCACTGACCCCATCCTCCATCCCCGGACCATCCCCGTCTCATGACCAGTTCAGTACATTCCATGCTGCTTATGACCTGAAGCATCCCATGTATTATGACCCTGTTCAGTCCATTCCCTGGGGTTTGATTCCGGAACCATCCACTGTATTATGACCCGGTTCAGTCCATTCTCATGGGATTTATATCCCGACCTTCCCCTTTATTATGACGAGGTTCTGTCCATTCCCTGGGATTCATAACCCGAACCATCCTCTGTATTATGACCTGGTTCCGTCCATTCATTGGGGTTTATATCCCGGCCCACCCCCTGTGTTATGACCCTTTTCAGTCCGTTCCCTGGGGTTAATGTTCCGGACCTTCCCCTGTATTCTGACCCGGTTCAGTACATTCCCTGGGGTTTATATACCGGACGTTCCCCGTAATCTGACCTGGTTCAAAACATTTCCGTGTGATTTATATCCCGAAACAAATCAGCTACACTTTAAAGTCACTCGCTGTGATATAAACTCTGGCATGAGCAGCCGCACTGCCAGGTCGTGAGCTGAATGGAGCCGAGTTCCCTCAGTCACAGAGCGCAGCCCCTGTAACCCGGGCAACGATCCTGTTTCTTACCGTCACTCACACACCGGCCCGCGCCGCCCGGCACACAGAAAAACCCCGCCCACCCCGAATCCCCGCATTAAAGGCAGCGACACCCCTGTCCCCCGGAGAACGGTCCTGCTCCTTACCGTCTCTCACAGTTCGCCCCGCGCCGCCCGGCGTAAGAGGTAAACTGACCCGTGACTGGGAATCCCCGGAAAAACGGCAGGGAGCAATACTGCGCCTGCGTGGGAGTAAGGGAATAATACTGCGCCTGCGCAACAGAGCCAGGCTACTTTGCTCTCATTAAGATATTGGCGGAACAGGATTGAGTGCCTGAATGGCTTCCACTTGTTCCTATCTGTCTATGGTCTTGTACTGTCCCATATTTCTATCATGTGTTAATTATCTGGAACCAATATTAACGACCTATCAAATAAAGGCTATCTCTCAACAGTTGTAAGATGAATAAGCGTGTCTCGTGTAATTAGAACTAGCAGATCCAATGCCATTTGGAAACAGTGAAAGGGTTCACGAGAACTGGGATGTCTGAGGGGTAACAGGAAATTAATGTGACAGGAGATTAATTAACTGTAAATGTGAATCTTACAGGAAGTTTGCTTTACAAACAAGAATTAATTAATTACTGGTGAATCTCGAAGGCATTGCTTAAACTCAAACTGATGAACTGGAATATCTTTTCACTGCGTCTGTAGGAAGAGGCCAGAACGACAGGCGGACATGTGTAAATTTTGGAAATTGTGCGAACACCTGGAGCAATATTTACTTTTCAAAAAGAGGTTAAAACAGGCTTTATCAATATAAGAAACATTAGTAAATTATAGCAAGAGGAAGTATTACGAATTATGTGTACCTATATAACCTACTGTTCCAACACAACAGCTTTATAATCTTATTTTAATAATTTGGCCATTGTATTAAAATTATTCCAGAAGATGTCCCTACTCCTGGACTGCCGACTGCACAGACAGGAGTTTACACTGAATGTTTCACGGTCTTTCAGATGTAAATTTTAGCCAAGGTCTCCTGTGCTGAGAACTGACAGTTTGTTACCCTGGCAACAGAGGAAATCGCTCAGCGAAAATAACTGAACATGGAAGTAACAAAACCAGCATCACATGTTCGGAGTTTATTTCAGAACATTAACCCTGAACCTTCAGCCAGTTTTTCTAACCATGAAGCTGCGATTCCAATAACGGATTTTTACCCCACCAGACCTGACACTGGGGGTTTACTGAATCCACCGTCAGTTCCAGCTTACAGAACATTAAGCTGCGTCGCATCAACATAAATACATTAATAAAATAGTCACATTGTTGGAAATAAACTCCATCACCTCTGAAAATCTAATTGTCTTAAACCATCTAAATCTGTTACTGTTAACAGTGACCAATTAAATTGCTGCTAAAATATTGAATTCGATGGCAATACATTTGACAGTCACTGCCTTTACACACCGGAATGTTATAACATTTGAATTTACAAGTCATTCATGAAACAGCAGTTCCTGTTTAAAGAACTGAAACATCTTGTTTTTATTTCCTGTTAAAGTAAGATCCACACAATAATCGCGTGACTGTGTTGAAAGAGAAGGGAAACAAGTCTAGAAAGTATGGGGACAAACACCGCTCTCAGTTTAATAGCAAGAACCCTCGGCCGAGGCAGGGAGCTGGATCAGGAGAACACCGAGACCGCGTCTCTCCGGGTAATTAGTCCAGGTCTCTGGATTACTTGGACAGTAACATAACCACTATGCTACCGGACCACTAATATTGTCATTATGTGCGGGAGATTGGATCTGTGGTCCTGGCTGTGCAGCACCCGAACCCCCGCACATCTGGAGCTGGCGCTAATCGCCAGGTGTAACCTGAGATCAGTGAATTTCAATCAATTCCCTGTGCTCCAAGGACCAGTACATGTCGGCCTGGGAGCTACTCGGAGGGCGGGATCCTGAATACCCGGGCTCGACACTGAGGGGGCGGGAGGCGTGGGGGGTCGAGATGGGGGCTCAGCGGCCGCGTTTGGAGTCCGGTCGTGTGGGATTTTTTTTGTCAACCCGCCGCCACGCGACCTTAGAAGATTTCTGGTCTGTCAAATCTGAACAGACCCGACACGCCGCGGCGAAGGAGGCAATTTAGGTCATTATGACGTTGTTAAGAGGCACTTCAAAAGAATTTTGAGCTCAGCTTCAGAGTTTCCCCGTCGGCCACTGGGTCCACGCTGCTCGGGGATCACGTCAGGTAAGCAGTGCGGGATTTGAAGGGCCATGGAATCATCTCATTACTTGAAAGCTGGAAATGTGCTGTAAAAGCTCCCACCTCACAGCTGTTCACTTTCAAAGCTCAGAAGTTGTTGCTTCCTGCATTTGGAAGACAGATTGAGCTTTTTGCAGGTTGACAGTTTTTGGAGTAAACGCTGTATCCAGTGTCACAACATTGGAACAACCTCTCTCACCATTGACAGATCACTTCGGTTATCTCAGCTGCACCTGCAATCTGTTACATAAGCATCGGTGGCATGGAAACTAACTGAACAAGGCCCTCAGAAACCCAACAAGTTCAGCCCCAGCATCACCAGCACCAACAACAACGCAAATCTTCTCCACAATCAACTGATGCTGCCCAGGACAAAGGACATCAGCACCCGACCTCACTGCTTCCCGGGAGGCCAGAGAAGGCGTCACAATGGCCAGATTTACTTCACTTGACGCTGCACACCCTGGCTGCCACATGATGCGCCAGGTTGCCACCAGCCCACACCAACACCATAAAGCATCCCGACAATGCCCAAGCCATTCCTGTCACACTCAAAAGCATTGCGGGGGTTACCGTTATGTCTCACCATTCACTGCAACTCACTAATTCACTTCCAAAGGTGCACACAAATCTGTCCGGGAACGGAAAGAGTTGGAAAAAAAATGAATGTTTGACAGCACATTAACAGAAACTTCACTTCAACATTGGATAAAACTCACAAGTGCCTACCGTTGCGTGTTATAAGAACATAAGAAAATGAGAAATAGGAGCAGGAGTAGGACATTTGGCCCTTCGAGCCAGCTCCGGAATTCAATAAGATCATGGCTGATCCTCTATCTCATCTCAACTTTCCTGAATTATCCCCATATCCCTTGATTCCCTTAATATTCAAATATCTCTCTTGAATATACTGAACGACTGATCCTGCAAAGCCCTCTGGGGTAGAGAATACCAAAGATTCACTACTTTCTGAGTGAAGACATTTTTCCTCATCTCAGTCGTAAATGGACGACCCCTTATTGTGAGACTGTGACAACTGGTTCTAGCCTCCCCAGCCAGGTGAAACATCCCTAATCTACCCTGCCAATTCCTGTAAGAATGTTGTATGTTTAAATGAGATCACCCATCATTCTGCTAAACTCTAGAGATTATATGTCTAGTCTACTCAATTTGTTCAAATAGGACAATCCCCCCATCCCAGGAATCAGGCTGGTGAACCTTCGCTGCACTCCCTCTGTGGCAAGTATATCCTTCCTTAATAAAGGAGAACGAAACTGTACACAACATTTCAGGTGTGGTCTCACCAGGGCCCTACATAATTGCAGTAAGACGTCTTTACTCTTAAACTCTAATCCTCTTGCAATAAAGACCAAAATACAATTTGCTTTCCTAAATGCTTGCTGTACCTGCATATTAACTTTCAGATTTTCGTGTTCAGGGATACCCAGGTCCCTCTGAATAGAAACATTTGCCAATCTCTCATAATTTAAAAAATACACTACTTTTCTATTATTTCTAAAAAAGAGGGTAACTTCACATTTATCCACTTTATATTCCATTTGCCATAATCTGGCCCACTCAGTTAGCTTGTCTATAACCTCTTGAAGCCTACTTGCATCCTCCTCACAACTTACATTCCAACCCAGCTTTATATCATCAGCAAACTTGGATATATTACATTTGGTCCCCTCATCAAAATCATTGATATAGATTGTGAATAGCTGAGGCCCAAGCACTGATCCTTGCGAGATCCCACTAGTTACCTGATATAACTGAACAAATTAGTATTGAAAGGGAGGAGGTGCTAGCGGCTTTAGTGGGCTTAAAAGTGGATAAAACCCCAGGCACAGACGAGATGTATCCCAGCCTGCTGTGTGAGGAAAGGGAGGAGATTGTAGGGGCTCTGACACAAACTTTCAGAACCTCTCTGGCCACAGGGGCGGTGCCAGAGGACAGGAGGACAGCTAACGTAGTACCATTATTCAAGAAGGGTAGTAGGGATAAAACAGGGAATTACAGGCCAGTGAGCCTAACATCAGTGGTAGGGAAATTAATGGAAAACATTCTGAGGGAAAGAATTATTCTCCACTTGGAGAGGCAAGGATTAATCAAGGATATTCAGCATGGATGTGTCAGGGGGGGATCATGTCTAACCAATTTGATTGAATTTTTCGAGGAGGTGACTTGGTGTGTGGATGAGGGTAGTGCAGTTGATGTAGGCTACATGGACTTCAGTAAGGCTTTTGACAAAGTCCCGCATGACAGACTGGTCAAGAAGGTAAGAGCCCATGGGATCCAGGGCGATTTAGCACATTGGATCCAAAATTGGCTTAGTGGCAGGAGGCAGAGGGTGATGGTCGAATGTTGTTTTTGTGACAGGAAGCCTGTGTCCAGTAGTGTACCGCAGGGATCGGTGCTGGGTCCTTTTCTGTTTGTAGTGTACATTAATGATTTAGATATGAATGTAGGCGGTATGATCATTAAGTTCGCAGATGACACGAAAATTGGTGGAGTGGTAAATAGCGAGGAGGGAAGCCTCAGGCTACAGGACGATATAGACGGGTTGGTTAGTGGGGCAGAACAGTGGCAAATGGAATTTAACCCTGAAAAGTGTTAGGTGATGCATTTCGGGAGGACTAACAAGCCAAGGGAATAAACAATGAATGGTAGGACCCTAGGACCCTAGGATGTACAGAGGTTCAGCAGGATCTTGGTGTGCATGTACATAGATCCGTGAAGGCAGCAGGACAGGTAGGTAAGATGGTTACAAATTAACATGGGATACTTGCCTTCATTAGTCGAGGCATAGAATATAAGAGCAGGGAGGTTATGATGGAGCTCTACAAAACGCCTGTTAGGTCACAGCTGGAATACTGTGTGCAGTTCTGGTCGCCACATTCTAGGAAGGATGTGATTGCATTGGGAGCGTGCAGAGGAGATTCACCAGGATGTTACCTGGGCTGGAGCGCTTCAGCTATGAAGAGAGTCTGTCAGGCTGGGGTTGTTTTCGTTAGAGCAGAGAAGGCTGAGGGGGAATCTGATTGAAGTGTACAAAATTATGAGTGGCATCGATAGAGCAGAAATAAAGGAACTTTTCCCCTTAGTAGAGGGGTCAATAACCAGGGAGCATAGTTTCAAGGTAAGGGGCAGGAGGTTTAGAGGGGATTTGAGGAAAAACTTTTTCACCCAGAGGGTGGTTGGAATCTGGAACTCGCTGCCTGAAAGGGTGGTAGAGGCAGGAACCCTCACAACATTCAATAAGCATTTAAATGAGCACTTGAAACGCCATATCTTACAAGGCAACAGACCAAGTGCTGGAAAATGTGATTAGAATAGACAGGGCTTGATGGCCGGCGTGGACACGACGGGCCGAAGAGCCTACATCTGTGCTATATAACTCTATGGCTCGAAGACTAAAATAAAAACAGAAAATGCTTGAGACACAGAGCAGGTCAGTCAGCATCTGTGAAGAGAGAAACAGAGTTAACGTTTCAGCTCGATGACCTTTCTTCAGAACTGGAAAACAGCAGGTTTGGGACTAGGAAATGGGGAGGGGATGAAATAACTCGATGACTTTCTATGTTACAGCCTGCCAACCCGAAAAGGACCCGTTTATTCCTACTCTCTCTTTTCTGTCCGTTAGCCAATTCTCAATCCAGATTCGTATTTTACCCCCCTATCCCATGAGCCCTAATTTTGTTTAATAACTTGTTGTGCGGCACCTTATCGAATGCCAGTTCTCACCTGAGTTATTGGCGGAACAGGATTGAGGAACGGAATCGCTTCCAATTGATCCTATCTGTCTTTTGTCTTGTATTGTCCGGTACTTCTCTCATGTGTTAATTATCTGGAAGCAATATTAATATTCTATCGCATAACGTCTCTCTCTAAACAGTTGTAAGGTGAAGAAACGTTTCTCCCGTAATTAGAACTCGCAGATCCACTGACATTTGGAACGAGTGAAAGGATTCACTAGAACTGTGATATCTGAGGTGTAACAGGAAATGAATGTGACAAGAGAATAGTTGGGCCAACAGTAAATGTGAACGTTACAGAATGTGTGCTTTAAAAACAAGAATTAATTCATTACTGATGAATCTCGATGCCATTGCTCAAACTCCAACTGAGGAACTGGAATGTCTTTTCACTGAGTTTATAGGAAAAGGTTAGAACGGCAGGCGAACATAAGCAAATGTTGGAACATGTGCGAACACCTGGAGCAATGCTCTCCGTTGAAAAAAGTGGTTGAAACAGGATTTATCAATATAAGAATCATTATTAAATCATGGCAAGAGGAAGTATTACGAATTATGTGTATCCATATAAACTACTGCTCCAACACAACAGCTTTATAATCTTATTTTAATGTGATGGCCATTGTATTAAAATTAATGCAGAAGACGTCCCTACTCCTGGACTGCCGAATACACACAAACAGGAGTTGACACTGACTGTTTCACGGTTTTTCGGATCTAAATTGGAGCCAACGCCTCTTGTGCTGAGATCTGACAGTTTGTTACCCTGGCGACTGAGGAAATCACTCACTGAAACTAACTGAAAACGGAAGTAACAAAACCAGCATCACATGATCGGAGTTTAGTTCAGAACATTAACCATGAATATTCAGCCAGTGTTTCTAACCATGAAGCTGCGATTCCAATAACGGATTTTTTACTCCACCAGACCTGACAGTGCGGGTTTACTGAATCCACCGTCAGTTCCTGCTATGCAGAATATTAAGCAGCGCCGCATCTACAGAAATACATCGATAAAATAGTCACATTGTTAGAAATAGACCCGTCACCTCTGAAAATCTAATTGACTAAATCATCGAAATCTGTTACTGTTAACAGTGATCATTTGAATTGCTGCTAAAATACTGAATTCGATTGCAAAACATTTTTCAGTCATCTTCTTTACACATCGGAATGTTATATCATTTGAATTTACAGGTCATTTCATGAAACTCCAGTTCCTGTTTAATGAATTGAAACATCTTGTTTTTATGTCCTATTGGAATAAGATGAACACAATAATCGCGTGACTGTGTTGAAAGAGCTGGGAAGTAAATCTAGAAAGTATGGGGACAAACACCGCTCTCAGTTTAATAACAAGAACCCTCGGCCGAGGCACGGAGCTGTATCAGGACAACACCGAGACCGCGTGTCTCCGGATCTTTACTCCGGGCCTCTGGATTACTAGGACAGTAACAGAACCACTGTGCTACCGGACCCCTAATATTGTCATTATGGGCGGGAGATTGGATTCTGTGGTCCTGGCTGTGCAGCACCCGAACCCCCGCACATCTGGAGCTGGCGCTAATCGCCAGGTGTAACCTGAGATCAGTGAATTTCAAACAATTCCCTGTGCTCCATGGACCAGTACATGGCGACCTGGGAGCTACTCGGCGGGCGGGATCCTGAATACACTGAGGGGGGCATTTTTCGCTGGGTTAGCGGGCGCATTTGGTGTCGGGCCGGTGGGATTTTTTTTGTCAACCCGCCGCCAAGCGACTTTCCCTGAAGTCGACTCTGTCAACTCTGAACAGACCCGACACGCAGCGGCGGGGGAGGCAATTTAGGTCATTATGACCTTATTAAGAGCCACTTAAAAATAATTTTGAGCTCACCTTCAGAGTTTACCAGGTCGCCCACAGGTTTTACGCTGCTCGGGATCACGTCAGCAAAGGACGACGGGAGTTGAGTTACCAATGAAAAGATCTCTTTACTTGACAGCTGCAAATGTGCGATAAAAGATCCCTATTCAGAGCTGTTCACTTTCCAAGCTCAGAAGCTGTTGCTTACTGTGTTTGGAAAACAAATTGAGCTTTATGCAGCTGGCGAGTGTTGGCAATAATCGCTGTATCCAGTGTCACCTCATTGAAACAACCTCACTCACCATTGACAGATCGCTTCTGTCATCTGAACGTCACCTGCCATCTATTATATCAGCAGCAGTGGCATTGAAACTAGCTCAACTTTGTATTCAGAATCCCACCACGATCAGCCCCAACACCAGCAGTATCAGGAATACCAGCAGTACCACGCGACACTTCACTTTGAAAGGAAGAATGTTTTAATAGAAAAACAGAAAAAAAAATGGTGAGAAACTTTCAAATGTTGGTGTTCAGAGAGATTTGGGTGTCCTCGTGCAAGAAACACGGAAAGCTAGCATGCAGCTACAGCAATCAATAAGGAAGGCAAATGGCATGTAGGCCTTTATTGCAAGGGGGTTGGAGTATAAGAGTAAGGACGTCTAGCTATAATTGCACAGGTCCTTCATGAGACCACACCTGGAGTACTGTGCACAGTTTAGTTCACCTCATCTAAGGAATTATATATTTGCCTTGGAGGCGGTGCAACGAAGGTTTACTAGATTGATTCCTGGGATAAGAGGGCTGTCCTCTGATGAGAAATTGTATAGAATGGGCCTGTACTCTCTGGAGTTCAGAAGAATGAGAGGTGATCTCATTGAATCATGCAAGATTCTGAAGTGGATTGTCAGGGTAGATGCTGAGAGGATGATTCCCCTGGTTGGAGTTTCTAGAACTAGGGGACATACTATCAGGATAAGAGGTATCCCAATTAAGACTGAGATGAGGAGGAATTTCTTCACTCACACCGTTGTGAATATTTAGAATTCTGTTCCCCAGAGGGCTGTGAATGCTGAGTCTGAGTATATTCAAGGCTGAGTTAGATAGATTGTTGGACTCTAGGGGAATCAAGTGATATGGAGATCGGGCGGGAAAGTGGAGTTGAGGTCGTTGATCACCCATGATCTTATTGAATGGTGGAGCAGACTCGAGGGGCCGAATGGCCTACTCCTGCTCCTATTTCTTACTATTTTTGTTCTTAACACCAGCATTCTCCGCAATTTCCTTATGAAGCACAGGGCATCAGCCCCCGACTACTTTGCTGCCCGGGACGCCAGGGATGACCTCACCATGGGCAGATTTACTTAACTTGACGCTGAACACCGTGGCTGCCATATGATGCACCAGGTTGTCACCATCCCACAACACCACCATAAAGCATCCGTACAATGGCCAATCCATTCCTTTCACACTCATCACCATTGCGGTGGGGGCGGGGGTACCATTATATCTCACCATTCACTGCAACTCACTAAGCCACTTCCAAAGGTGCACAAAAATCTGTCCAAGAATGCAAGGTTTTGAAAATAAAGATTTCAATGTTTGACAGCGCATGAACAGAATCTTCACATGAGCATTGTTTAAACACATAAGTACCTACGCTTGTTTGTTGTTAGTTGGTATGATTGGGCTAGGACGAGGGTGAATGTGAGGTGTGCCTAGTGAGATGGGACGTGATAATGTAGATAGAGAGTGATGGGTGGAGGTGCAAGGTAAGTTGGTGTGAGTAAAGATGTGCAGGAGTAAGGTAGGGAAGGCAGAGGGATGGGGATGTGATGAGTGGCACAGCAGGATGAGTTTGAGTGTGACTTTGCAGTAACGGTTCGTGATCTGCTGAGAACATTGAAAGGTTTGCCCCACTGCAGCCTAGTCCTCCTGACGACAGCCCTGCTTGTGCCCTTCTGTGCAATGTGCAACCAGGCTGCGTTGATATCCTGGGGAGGACTCTACCGCCCATTGGAAGCGAAGAGGATCTCCCTGCGTGCTGTGACTTCCTCTATAAGCATATGTATGGAGTCATAATAGGGCCTGGGTGCAGCCGTGCACCTCTGTGCAGTGATTTTCAGTGTTTGCCCCACTTCAATGCAGTAGAACACGAACAGCACATCTGTCAAAATCAAGTTGTGCAAGGTCCATTTCAGAAAACAGTTTGATGACATGTCATTAAATGACGTCATCAACAACGCTTCCTTCAATTGGGCGGAAATGCGCTGGGCGGGCTTAACAAGCCAATCAGCGTAAAATAATTTTGGAAAGCGGACTGGATTCAGCAGCGAGGTAGGCGAAATCATGCGAAAGGCCTGACATGTAGGGCCACTTCATGTATTGCTGTGAGCCTCTTGGGCGAGCGGGATACTGAATATCAGGGATAGACACTGACCTGCAGGGCAAGTAAATATCTACCTGCGAGCTACTCGGGCGGATCCCTGAATATCCGTGGCCGACACTGACTTGTAGGGCAAGTACATATCTACATAAGAACATAAGACGGAAAGAAATGGGAGCAGGAGTAGGCCTTTCAGCCCCTCGAGCCTGCTCCGCCATTCAATAAGATCATGGCTAATTTTGGACCTCAATTTCCACTTTCCTGCACTACCACCGTATACCTAGATTACCTTAATATCCAAAAATCTATCGATCTCTGTCTTGTATATGCTCAACGATTGAGTCTCCACAGCCCTCTGGGGTAGAGAATACCAAAGAATCGCTAGCCTCTGAATTAAGAAATTTCTCATCATCTCAG
Source organism: Squalus acanthias (assembly GCA_030390025.1). Classification (NCBI taxonomy): domain Eukaryota; kingdom Metazoa; phylum Chordata; class Chondrichthyes; order Squaliformes; family Squalidae; genus Squalus; species Squalus acanthias. The sequence goes on along the minus strand of CM059431.1, from coordinate 147,146,646 downwards.
TCCTCAATCACCGACCCCTTATTCTGAGACTGTGACCTCTGGTTCTAGACTCCCCAGCCAGGAGAAACATCCTCTCTGGATCTAACTTTTCAATCCCTGTAAGAATTGTGTAAGTTTCAATGAAATCACCTATCATTCTTCTAAACTCAAGAGAATATAGGCCTAGTCTACTCAATCTGTCCTTATTGGACAATCCCCCCATCCCAGGAACCAGTCTCGTGAAACTTCGTTGCACTCCCTCCAAGGCAAGTATATCCTTCCTTAGGTAAGGAGAGTAAACCTGTACACAGTACTCCAGGTGTGGTCTCAACAGGGCCCTTTATAATTACAGTAAGACGTCTTTACTCTTATCCTGTTATAATACACGCCAACATACCATTTGCTTTCTTAATTGCTTGCTGTACCTGCATGTTAACTTTCAGTGATTATTTCAGGCGGGCGGGGCCCTGAATATCCGGGTCAGACACTGACCTGTGGTGATGCTGGGGAAAATTAGAAAGACGTGGGCACTTAAAGAAAAATAGAGAGCGTATAATCTACTATTAAATTTTTAAGATATCTCAATGTAGGCCAAGGTATTGGGAAGAGTCCTCTACTCTTCCTTCAGTAGAGCCGTGCGATATTTCCCTTCTACTTGTAGAGGCAGAGGGGACCTGGATTGCTTTTTTCATTCGAAAGACGACACATTCGACAATGCAGCACTCCCTCAGTCATTTCCGATTATGTGCTCAAAACCTTGGTGTGGATCCTGAAGCTACGATCGTCAGACTCGAGAGTGACACTGGGCTTGTCCGGGAAATGGAACCTGGTAAGTTAAGACGACTCAACAGTGTCATGTATCAGAATGTTTCAAGCTATTCCCCAGGCTCGCTCACTCACGAAAATCCCTCAAATAAATACAGTTCACCTGTTGCCTTTCATTCAGGCCCTTGCTAGAAGGTGATTAATATTACATTGGATATACCTGTAGTTTGAATATGTTACATTTCCCCATATCTGTGTGATCAATATTGCATTGGATATAGCTGTAGTTTTAATATATTGCAATTCCCCATGTCTGTGGTGATCAATATTACATTGGGTATACCTGTAGTTTTAATATATTGCAATTCCCCGTGTCTGCGGTGATCAATATTACAAATGGATAAACCTGTAGTTTTAATATATTACAATTCCCTATGCCTGAAGTGATAAATATTACAATTGGGTTTACTTGTAGTTTTTAATATTTTACAGTTCCCCATGTCTGTGGTGATCAATGCAGCACAATGGGATATTTCTGTAGTTTATAATGTTTTATTATTTTATCATTCCTGATGCCTGCAGTCATCACGGAAATTGAAATGGGACGAGTAGCTAAGACACCAGATACCACAATAAAAGAGAAAGATTGACCCACGCATTACTGTACAATAAACAATGATTATGGGGAGAGTTAGAGTCCTAAAGGATTAAACGTGATGTAAACATGTCAAGTGTGGCATCAGTTTGGTGGAATATTGTTATAGTTTGTGCAGCCCAAGGTAGCCGAATAGTATAAGAGTAGAATATTTTCCCTCCAAAAGTTAGTGTGCTCCCGTGGATAGTCGGAATTCCTTTCACTGTAACGATATTCCATGAAACATACACAGATTGATCAGCTTGAACGGGACTTCGCGGTGGAAATAGGTTGTGCTACTTGCTTGCCATTAATTGAAATACTCTTGTAATTCATTATTGAAACAAAATATAATGAATCCATTTGTTGTAATTCCTGTCGTTTCATTCTAACTCCCGCATCTCTCAAAGCCATCAGCACCGGGGCTATGGTTTAGTTTGGTGTTTTTCCTCACAGTTGATGCCCAGGCACCTGAAACTTCCGCATTTTCACTCATGTTGGCAGAAGAACAACATTTTTTCTACAAACTGCAGAAAAACCCACACAAACCTCCAAGCCGGGACCATCCCTGTATTATTACCCAGTTCAATACATTCCCTGGTGTTTATATCCCGGACCATCGGGTGTTTTATTGCCCTGTTCAGTACATTCCCCTCGGGTTTATATCCCAGGCCATCCGTTATTTTATTGCCCAGTTCAGTACAGTCACAGGGGTTTATATTCCGCACAATCCCCTGTATTATGGCCCGTTCAGTATATTCCCCTGGGGTTTATATCCCTGACCATCCCCTTTATTATGACCCTGTTCAATACTTTCCGCTGAGGTTGATATCCACGACCATCACCTGTATTATGGCCAGGATTGATACTTTCTCTTGGAGGTTATATCCCGGTCTGTATTATGGCCCGGTTCAGTATATTCCTCTGTGGTTTATATCCCAGTCCATCCCATGTATTGGGACCCTGTTCAGTACAGTCCCTGGGGTTTATATCCTCGACCATCCCCTGTATTATGACCCGGTTCAGTACAATCACCTGGGGTTTATACCCCAGTCCATCCCCTGTATTATGAGCCCGTTCAGTACAGTCCCTGGGTTTTATATCCTGGACGATCCCCTGTATTTTGACACTGTTCATTAAATTCACTGTAGTTTATATCCCCGATCATCCCCTGTATTATGAGCCGGTTCAGTACAGTCCCTGGGGTTTATATCCCGGCCAATCCCCTGTATTATGAGCCGTTTCAGTATAGTCCCTGGGGTTTATTTCCCAGCCAATCCCCTGTATTATGAGCAGGTTCAGTACAGTCCCTGAGGTTTCTATCCCCGACAATCCCCTGTATTATGAACCGGTTCAGCACAATCCCTGGAGTTTATATCCCAGAAAATCCCCTGTATTATGAGCCGGTTCAGTACAGTCCCTGGGGTTTATATCCCGGACAATCCCCTGTATTATGACTCGGTTCAATACATTCCCCGGGAGCTGATGCTGACAGCAATCTGCCCTCCGTGATCCTGCTGGTCGCGGTTCAATAAGCTAAACGGCCTCCTGTGAAACTGAAATAAATGATTATGGAGACTGGAACAGGATTACAGGTCGTATCTTAAGGTTGGTGAGTGAACATTAAACGGACAGAAGGCTCCAATCTCCGCTCTGCAGAGCTTGGCCTGCTGAACTTTTCATCGGTATTTCGACAGAGAACAGTGGATAATTAGTTTAAGTTCACACTTTAACACGGATTTCTGTGTTAATTCCATCGGAGAAGACTGCAACAGCGCTCCCTGTGTTGGAGCCGAGTATCTCTGACAGCAGCTTCTGGATTTCCTTGTTGAACTGCGCATGTGCGGACGCCAGAAGTTGCCTTCAGTTTTACCCAGCAGCAATGGCCAGGGCTGGCAGCCTCGCCGTCATTACTACCGCTAATTCAGGGCCTATATGTGTAACTGGACTTGGTCGAACACAATAAACAGATTTGTAGTTGCAAATCATCTTTTGTGGTCAGAATCGAATTGCTTACAATCCTCAAACTGTTAATTGATATCGCGCTATTTTTACTCTGCACCTGCTGTGATCTGTGGGGATGGTCCATGTTCTGAGATGACTGAAGATGCAGTGTGAGGTGACAGAATGACCAGGTACCAATTCCCGCAGTGAGTTCCACTGGTAGAGCCGGACAGTGTAACTCAGTGAGGACAGGACGTTGCCTGTAGTGTAACAGAGAGACTCCGCGGGACGTTAACAGCATTCTGGGAAGTGCCTCTCTTTGGGCTGAATTATGGTGAGGCGGCCAAAGCTGCAGCTCGCTTTCTTACTGTGGTCGAACCAATTATTCCTTGTTACTGTTGCGCTCAATGTCCCTCTCTGTTAAACTCGAATCCCTGCTGATTTTATTGTGGATTTACTCTCTGTACCCGTACTGTCAGGGAATGAAGTCTTTGAATCCCCAGGTCTCGCTGTTCATCCTCGCCTTTCTTTCCATTAGGACCTTGTGCCCACCCCTTGTTATTCATACCAGAATGTCAGGGTAGAACAACTGTGAACAAATTGCAACTGATTCAAACTGGTGACATGTTCGGAATTAGTTGTAACAATGTCTGTCCAGGAGATCAAACAAAACTCCACAAATATCCTTTATATGTGACATATAAAGGTTCAGGTAAACTCCGACTGCTTAACATCAAACTGATATCGGAATTTTTATAGTATTTTTTTGCAAATCTGTTGCCTCAAATGTCGACACGATTAATTTTACATTAATTCATTCTTATTTTACATATTTGAACAATTTTATTTGGAAGACTGACTCAGGCCGGAATATCAATCAGGATTCATTTAGCCGCTAGCGGCAGAGCCAATCACACGCAACCTTCATTTTCCAATAATAAATTTTCATTTTAAGTAAGTACCTGTAAACAGAGATGACTGACATCACATTGGCGGTTTAATTCTCTATTCTCTCCATCATTAGACACTGATCCGGAGACAGGGCCCCGTTCTATTGGTCCAGGAGACAATGGGATCTGATGAGGAGACCGGAGTCTGCATCATTCTCACTAAACATCCAGAACAGTGACAAATACTTACGATGAAAGGCCCCTGATATTTTCTGCACTAATGAAAGTTGTATTCATCAATGAATCTGCCATGTTTTATTCCAGGACCTGCGGTGTGAGGCAGATGAAACTGATGCTCACGTTTTCTACTGCACAGCTGAAGCTCAATCATGACTGTTTTCTTTGAATGTTCAGGTTAAAAGATGCTGATTTACCAGAAAAAATTATGATCAGTCGACGAAAGAAGCGAGAAAACGCTAGGAAAGCAGATGTCAAACAGCTCCAGCAAAACAGAAGAAGTTACATAGAAATACCTAGAAATTAAAGGACAGGACAGGACAGTCCGTTCAACGTATCTATGCCGATTTTTATTCTACAGAAAAGCCTACTCCCACCCGACATCATCCAACCCTTTCAGCACATCCTCCTGTTCCTTTCTCCCCCAAGGATTTTTCTAGTTTCCCCTTAAATGCATCTATTCTATTCTGCTCGATGACTCCATGTGGTAGCAAGTTCCACATTCTAATATCTCTGGGTAAAGAAGCTTTTCCTGAATTTCCTACTGGATTTATTAGTGACTATCTTATATTTTAAACGTCTTTTGTTGAACTCCTCTACAAGAGGAAACATCTTCTCTACGTCTACCCGATCAAACCCATTCATAATTGAAAGACATCCATTAGGTCAGCCCTCAGCCTTCTCTTTTCCAAAGGAAAAAATCCCAGCCTGTTCAGTCATTCCTGATAGTTGCACATTCTCAGTTACGGTATCATCCTTGTAAACCCTTGTTGCCCCTTCTCAAGTGCCTCGATGCCCGTGTAGTAATATGGATACAGGAATTGGTCAAAGCAATCCCAGTGTGGTCTGACTAAGGTTCTGTATTAGTTCAACATAACTTCTCTGCTTTTGAATCCTGTTATCTTATAATGAGTTCCAGTGATTGGTTTACATTTTATACGATTGTTAACTTGCCTGGTTACTTTCAATGATTTGTGTATCTGTACCCATAGACCCCTTTGCTCTTCTCCCGCATTTAGACTCTGTTAAAAAAATGTTTTCTGAAACCTGTGAGGTTTCACACAAGAGCAATCCATTCTGTCACAACCCGAAAGAAAGCCCCTCTCCGCTGGAGCACGGGCTGAGATTGAGCTCAGATTAGAAAAGGAAGCTTTAGTTTGACTTCATTCCTTTTCATTCTTTAAACAATCTCAGAATCAGTGTCCAGGGAGATTGCATCACATTCTACAGCTCTTCACTGAATTTCCTCCGGGTCGCTGCCTGAATGCAGGTGTTTTTTGTAGGCACTCAAATACATCAGCTTAAATCCGGCTTGAGTGGCGATCTATACAGGGCTTGTGTAATCGCCTTGGGAATACATGGTGGTTATCATTCGGGTAGTTAAAACCTCACGGCAGCTGTGATCCACAAGAGTATATGTTTCTATGTTTCTATAAAACTGCCGGATATAGTGAAGAGTATAATGATGGATTTCCTTCGGTTCTCAATCTCCGAATCAGACTGATCCTCACTGCCATGAACCCGGATTGTCACTGCGGGGTTTACGGGCCACTAAAATACGTCTGACAGTCAAATAATTAAATAGTGCCGTCAAAATGTAGGGAAGCCATGGGACTGAGATAATACGGGCCAAGTTGCACGCAGCCCATGTGGGTAACGTAAGAAAGTCCGCAGTTATCCGGCAAACGCACTGTACATTGTTCTTTCTTCGCTCAGGTTCACGTGAAAGCTAAATGGGGACCCGCTTTCAATAGGTCCAGACAGAGACAGATAGAACAACGGCGGTCACAGTGCTCTTGGTGCAATAAAGTGCTTTGAACTTCCGGCAGCAGATTGCCACATATCGGTCACCAACTTTAACACGTTCAGTGTCGTTTCTGAAATTATTTTCAGTTATTTTAAATCAGGTTACTCCCAGCTGGAGGACTGGACACTCACATGAAAAGGCTTATTCCAGCTGATAAACCAGTTGGCTGTATTAATAAAATCGCACCAGATTACCACTGAAAAATACATCAAGGAATACTTTTTATCGGAAAGAAATATAAGGAAATGGTTAAGCTCTATGACGCTGCCCGATTGCTGTCAGGATTAGACTGACCGCTTGTTCGGAAGGAGTTGGGCACTGGGAGTGAGGCCCGGGTCAGGGCGATTACTGCAGGGGGAGATGCCTTCACCCGTCCTGTAGGAATAGGCTCAGCATCAGTACTGGGAGATTCCACTTTCCATTTGTAAATAATGGTTCAATTATGTGTTTTTAAACTGTCCGATAACCATTTCAACTATTTGCCTGAAGTCGATGTATCAGATAAAAGCAAAATACTGACCTGAGTCTATTTGTTAAATGACTGTAACTAATGCTATAATGATGTAGCCTGATTGACTCCCTGGTGAATTGATGTGAGGATAAATATAGGTTCCCTTCCATTGCCTCAGCCGTGCGCCAGTCAGAGTGTTTCAGCTACGACAGAATTCATCAATTCTCACAGAAAATGGGGCGATCAACTATTCTGCTGATCAAAGAGATTTACTACCCGATTCTCGCAGCCGTCGGTGCCCCCGGTGAGCCATTCTAACCTGTTCATTGTTAATCGGTGTTTACTTTCTTCCTGTTCTTACAACCTGTTGGATAAGGTAACGTGTTTCCCTGATGTCAGCACAGTCGGTAGTTATACGGACAAACTAGTGAATCGCCTGTCCACACTTTTCGTGTTCCCCTCAATCCTTACTCATGTTACGATGCACGTTGAAGGTCCAACACAAGGATTTTAGCGGATTTCCGGACCGTCTTGTCACTCCGTGCAGAGTGAGCGCTGCAGCAGCTCATTAGAATGTGTGGGAGGGTTTCCCATGTAATGGCTCCAATACTAATCCTGTTCTCACACTGCTCCGTGTTCATAATCACACTAAACGGAGTAAAATGCTCTCCACAGGAATCTCCTTATATATTTTAATCAGACACTGGAACATTAATTCTCTCCTCTCTCTTTCTTACAGCGAACTTGATGACAATTGTGATTCTCTCCCGAGGAAACTGCGGCCTTTCCAAGTGTATCTCTGTCTACATGGTGGCCATGGCAACAGCAGATCTACTGATCATGATCTTCAATGTAGTAGTGTATTATATTTTCAGTCATCACTTTCCATTTTCATTCCTATCCCAGACTCTCCTGTGTAAGTTCATTCTATATATGACTACTGTGAATCTCGATTTGTCTGTTTGGTTCACCGTCTCCTTCACATTTGACCGATTTGTAGTTATCTGCTGCCAGAAGTTTAAACCAAAGCATTGCACCGAGAGAACTGCGGTCGCGGTTATAACAACGTTCTCAGTCCTGATCGTATTAAAGGATATCCCCGTACTGTTTGCAGTTGAACCTCAGCAAATAATTAACAAGATGCAGTGGGGCTGCGGGTCAAGTGTGGCTTTTTTTTCCTCACCTCGAGGTATAGCCTACGTCTGGTTTCACAGTGCCTGGGTTGTTTGGCTTCCTTTTACTTTGATTGTCTTGTTTAATTATTTGACAGTCAGACGTACTTTAATGGCGAATAAAGCCAGAAAAGGATTCCGGGGTCACAGCAGGGAGAATCAGTGTGATCCAGAGACGGAGAACCAAAGGAAATCCATCATTTTACTCTTCACTGTATCAGGTAGTTTTGTACTGTTGTGGATGACAAATGCCGTGAGTTTGCTAATTACCAGACTGACAAACACGAATTATTATCGAGGCGACCGCACAGAGCCTGGATATATCGCCACTGAAACCGGAGCAATGTTGAAGTATTTGAGTTCCTGTCTAAACACGTGTATTTATGCAGCGAACCAGCGGAAATTCAGAGAAGAGCTGAAGAATGTGGTGAAATCTCCCTGGACACTGATTCTGAGATCAGCTGGAAAATGAGAGGAACAATAATCAAGTCAAATGCAAGCTTCTTCGTAACTGAAGCTCATTTTCAGCTCCTTTTCCACCGTAGAGTGTCCTTCTTTCTGGTAATGTGAAAAATGGGAGAGTTCTTGTGTGAATCTTTCTTCCATTTTGTAGCATGCATTTGATGTCTGCTTTACATTGGTTTTCTTCTTTCGTTGAGTGAACATAACCTATTCCTACAAAGTTAGCACATTTCAAGTTCAGGGATCAAAGATAACAATGATGAGGTGCAGCAGTGTGGTCGGACATGTGGGAAACAGAGGACTCCACCTCACACTGCAGGTACTGCGATCAGGCGCGCCACTTTAAAATCATCAATTTCAATTGGTTGCGAAACAATTAAAGGTCTTGCGATTGCGATATTGGTAACTTGCCTGGAAGTTTGGTGTGAATATCGCAGGCGCGGGTCTCTCTATCGGACTCCATTTCTCATTGACAAAAATAGTCACGTGATCAATGCTCGAATGGAGGAAGCTGTCGGAACTCGGCTCATCGATGTGACCTTTCTCCTGTTTTCCCAGAAAATGACTTAAAATCTCGAATATTCACTGTCTGGTGTATCTCACTCAGCACAAAGCACATCAGTCTGCTCTTGTTTTGTGCTGTCGATAAAAGTATCATTAGTAATATTATTGATATTCATTCTCAATCAGTCTCCCAAAAAAAATGTTGAAGTTATGTAAAAATTAATGATCATGCATATAGTTATTAACTATTACAATTGATGCAAATTTTCGTTAACATAAAACACTGCCAGAAATTTAGATAAAATCAAACTGATATTCAGAATTCTGTGTTTGGCTGAATATTTGCAGACGGTCAGAACAATCTCTGGTCATTAACGTCTTATTATTCGGTTCCACGTTGTTCCAAAAAGTAATTGAAAAATACCAACAAATTTGAATCAATTACAAATTGTTCATCGGTGATCTCGCCTGATTGAGCGAGAAACGCCATGGAACGGGAGCTGAAGGGTGTGGGAAGGAGCTAAAGGGTGTGGATGGACTGCGAGCGATAGGGATCCAAATACTGAATTCATAGAAACTGCGTTTTCAGGTGGATAAATCCATGAGAAACCCAACAGAAATGTGTGTTATAGGGACAGGGACATAGATCACAAGAATAATCAAGTGATGATGAATCTTTACAAAATGCTCGTGAGGCCACCTTTAGAACACCGGGTACAGCTTCGGCCCCTCATTGTGGAAAGGCCATTAAATCCACTGAGAGCGGGCAGTGTAGATGCACCAGGATGGTGCCATGGATCATAGATATACTGATAATAAGCGACAAGATATTGGGTCAACTTACGCTGGAGCAGCAGAAGCTAAGAGTATATTTAATAGAGCTTTGAAAAAGTATGAATAGTTTCCGCAGAGTGAAGAGGTATGGATCATTCCATCTAGTTGGTTAATCAGCGATAAAGGGCGATCGACTTAAAATGGTCACAAAGGACATGAGCAGAGAGGTTAGCAGAAACGTCTTTATTCAAAGAGTTGCTGGAGCATGGAATGTTTTGCCTCAGGGAATAGTTAAGGGAAAATTAGATGAATATTTGAAGCAGAGAAATCAAATGTCTGTGGAGAAAGTTGAAGAGAGTGCGGATAGTTTTTGATTGCTGTTTAAAAGAACCCGGTACAGATAGAATGGGTGATATGACCCACTCCCACCCAGTATCTATGGTTTTATAGAGTTACCTATGTTGGCCTCATTATCATTTAGTTTGTTTCTAAGATACCATCATCTCCGTTGAGATTCGATTAAACAAAACATTAAAAATAAACTGGTAGCAAGGAAGATCCCAGAGGTTCAATAGTCACCCTTCCCTTACAGGTTCCCATTTGTCGATAACCTACTTTCATTTTGTAATGAGCTGTCTGTGCAGTGCCAGATCTCCTACCCATCTCATAATTCCTCACCGTTTGTCGATGTGGAACCTTGTCCGTTGCTTCGTTAAAATCAGACTGGGTCATTCCAACTGCATTTCCCCTACCCTACAGGCCAGTGATGTGTTTCAGAAACTCCAGCAGGTTAGTTAAAGATGACACATCGCCCCTCAAAACAAAATAATTCCCTTTTGCATTGCTCCTCTCCCAGGTGCTCACCCATTGGATCTCCCCTGGCTTTACTTTAAACACTGCGATTATTTCAGCCGCTGTCAGATCCTCAGGAATCTTCTCTAATTCTGGAAACTTGCAAAAGTGTCAGTAAACCGTCACTCCTGTCAGTCCCCATTCCTCTATCTCGCGGTGTCTGGGTTCCTGGATTTCAGATTCCCATTGTATGTGTCTGAACAATGTAACTACATTTAGAAACCACTGTTGCAAGCACTCCTTCAATGATTCCCTTGTGTTCTACTCCGAATATTTACCAAACGGCCTTTGCAACTCCTTGCTATCTACCTGCTAGATTCGTTGGATAATTAAAAAGCTTTTTCTTAATCATTAACACTGCTCCCGACATAATGACTTGGAGCCCACTGTGCCTCCTATTATCTTTTAAATGGATTAATACATTTTTATTCCACCCCCACTAGCTCTTCCTCAACTACATTCCGCTTGTCTACTCCAGCGCTGGGATCTCCCAGACCAGCCCCACGGCCGCAATCTCACGCGAACTGCGGGCGAATTATCAGAAAATTATTGAAGCGTTTCCTCAGCTTTCATTCCATTTACATTAATGGGCGGGCAACATAAGCGATCTAGAATCATAGAATCAGAAAGCACATAAGGAGGCCATGCGGCCTATAGTGTCTCACGCTGCTCTCTGAAATTTGTCCAACTCCGCTGCTCTTTCCCCACAGCCCAGCAACCCTTTACTTTTCAATTAAATATCCAGTTCCCTTCTGAAAGTTGCTATTTTTATAAGGGTGACAGCAGTGGCTCTGTGTTAGCATTCTTGCCTATGAATCAGATGGCAGTGGGTTAAAGTCCCGCTCCAGAGACTTGAACACAAAATCTATGCTGACACTTCAGTGCAGTGCTGAGTGTGTGCTGCATTGTCGGAGCTAACGTCTTTCGGATGGGACATTAAGCCAAGCTCTCAGCAAGACATAAAAGAGCCCACAGCACTATTACGAAGAGGAGCAGGGGAGGGCTCCATAGCGTCCCGGACAATATTCATCCCTCAAACAAAACTAAAACAGATTATGTGGTCATTATCTCATTGCTCTTCTGAGATATTGCTGTGCACAAATTGGCTGTCCCGCTTCCAACATTACAACATTGTCCACACCTCAAAAATACTTATTTTGCTGTAAAGCGCTTTGTGACGTGCTGAGGTGGTGAACCGTGCTGTATACAGGCAAGTCTTTATTTTGTTATTATTGAATCAGCTTCCATGACCCTTTCGGACAATGCATTCCAGATCAGAACAGTTCGCTATTGAATTAAAAAACTCATGAACTCCTCTCTTGTCCATATGCCAATTACTTACTATTGATTATCAAGACGTGAATAAGTACACATCCTCGGCAGCCCTCACCAGATAACCTCATGTGTCCCTCGGCGAGCTGTATGTTTAGTTTTTGAAATATCGAATGATTTTTGTTCAATGCACCTAACCCCTGAATGCCAATAGACATTTGCATTTACATTCCGTGAGCAACACTTATACTTCGAACTGTTGACCTCAGGGTTTCCACTGCTCACCTGCTCTAGTCCATCAGTTACTGAGCAAGGTGTTACACAGGTCATGCCGACCGGAGGCCCTGGTCGAGTTGGTAGAGGATATATTGCTCCATACGGAAACTACTGAAGAGCATTGCACTTTGCTCAGAGAATGCTTGGTTCTATAATGGGATAGCGGGATAAAATAAACTCAAAGAATGCTGGGTTAGTACAGCCCATAGTGCAGTATCTAGGAGTGGTTGCAGAACGTGATGTACATAAGTTCAGTGAAGATAAAATTAAGATCATAGGTCAAATCCGATTCCCTGTTAAAATCCACCCCCCCCGCCCCCCCATGGCCAGTGGCAATGGTGAGGCAGAGCAGCTAGCCCAGGAGTTTGAGAGTGCCGCAAAACTTTGGGATCCGCCAAGTAAGCCTTCCAGGGCCAGGTAAATAAAGTTTGAAGTGAAACATTTTCCTTTAGCCCTTTCAAGGGTGCAGGTTAAGGACCCTTGGGTTAACTCAGTCCAGGCAATCATTAAAGATTAGGGTTCATGGCCCAAAGATGACTTGAACAGAAAGGACAATTTTACAGCACAGGATAACTTGTAAATTAATCAGGGAAAACGGGTAGTCCCGCAGTCACCCCGTAATGAGCTCATCCATTGGGCCCACAACTGTATTGGGCACCACAGGTTGACAGCTAGTTCAAAGCCTACTGCAGTCGGTGTGGTGGCCTTGTAAGGATCAAACCCTGAATGCCATTGTTAATGACTGTTTTGTGTTTAGAAGCGTTTCCTAATTGCACTCCTGAAAAGCCTGGCTCTAATTTTTAGATTATGCTCCCTAGTCCTAGAATCCCCAACCTGCGGAAATAGCTTCTCTCTATCTACCTTATCTGTTCCTATTCATATCTTGAAAACGTCAATCAAATCTCTCCTCAACCTTCTAAATTCTAGGCAATACATTCCTAATTTGTGTAATATTTCATCCTTGGAATCTGGGTATCATTTTGGTAAACCTACGCTGCACTCCCTGCAAGGCCATCATATCCTTCTTAAGGTGTGGTACCCAGAACTGCTCACAGTACTCCAGGTGTGGTCTAAACAGGGCTTCGTATAGCTGCATGACAACTTCTACCCCCTTGTATTCTAGACCTCTAGATATAAATGGCAGTATGCTATTGGCCTTTTTGATTATTTTCTTTACATGTGCATGATATTTGAATGATCTATCTGAGACTGTAATGATGCAGGGCAAGCAGTGAAGGTCCTTTAGTGACGCTGGTTCGCCAAGAGTCCGGATAGCTCTATTGGTAGAGTATCAGACCTTTAATCGGGGAGTCCAGGGTACAAATCCTCATCCCCCACATTCATGCACTAACGTAAAACTTAGCTTATTTAATAATGGCAACAGGAGTGCACCATTTAGGCCTTCGATTCTGTTCTGCCATTCAATGAGATCTATGACCCAACTCCCTTTGCACCAGATTCCTTAATACCTGTGGTTAACATCAGTCAAAGTTTAACAATTGACCCAACATTAACTGCTGTTTGTGGAAGTGAGATACAAATTTCTACCACCCATTCCATGGAGAAGTCTTTCCTAATTTCACTCCTACAAAGGTTTGGACCTAACCTTTCGGCTGTGTCCCCTAGTCCTAGACTCGCCAATTATCGGAAATAACTTATCTCTATCGAACCTATCAGTTCCCCTTAATATCGTGAATACTTCAATTATATCATTTCTTAAGCTTCTAAATTCCGGTGATTACAACCCTAGATTCCTTAATACCTTTGGTTAACAATAATCCATCAATCTCAGGTTTAAAATTGACAATTAAGCCAACATTAGCTGCTGTTAGTTGAATTGAGTTACAAATTTCTACCATCCATTCCATGTAGAAGTGTTTCCTAAATTCACTCCTGTAAAGGCTTGGATCTAATATTTAGTCTGTGGCCAATTATCGGAAATAGCTTCTTTCTCTCTACCCTATCAGTTCCCCTTAATATCGTGAATACTTCAATCATATCATCCCTTAAGCTTCTAAATTCCAGTGAAGATAACACTAGCTTTTTGTAATCTCCCATTGTAATTGAACCCTTGGAATCTATGTATCATTCTGATAAATCTGCGCTTTACTCTTTAATCCTAATGCTACCTTCCTAAGGTGTGATGCCCAGAAGTGAACACAGTATTCCAGGTGTGGTCTAACCAGTACTCTGTATAGCTGCTGTATAATTTCTCCCCCTTATATTGTAATCCTATTGATATAAATACCACCTCTTAATTAGACTTTTTGATTATTTTCTGTACCTGTCCATGACAATTTAATGATAAATGTAGAGTGCCACGTAAGTGGGCGCGGTGGCCAAGCGGCAAGGCGTAAGTCTTGTAAACGGAAGAGCGCGGGTTCGATCCCCGTCCATGCCTCGGCTATTTTTGAATAATTCAGGCGATGCTTTCCAAACGACACGTCCCTTGTCCAGCCGCTCCATTTCTACAGGACACAGAATGCTAACAGACAAATGGCTTATGGAATTTAATACAGAGAAGTGTGAGGTGATGCATTTTAGCAGAAGGAACAGGGACAGGCAATATACACTTAATTGGACAGTTCTAAAGAATTTGCAGGAACAGAGTGACCTGCGAGTTAATGTGCATAGGTCCCTGAAGGTGGCAGGACATAGAGAGAGTGGTTAGAAAAGCATATGGGATCTTGGCCTTCATAAATAGAGGTATTGAGCACAAAAGTAGAGAAGTTATGCTGAACCCTTATAAAATGCTGGTGAGGCCACAACTGGATTATTGCGTCCAGTTCTGGTCACCACACTTTAGGAAGGATGTGAAGGCCATTGAGAGGGTGCAGATGAAATATACTGGAATGTGTCCAGGGATGGGGGGTCTTAGCTACAAGGACAGGTTGGAGAAACTAGTTTTGTTTTCATTGGAGCAAAGGAGGCTGAAGGGTAATTTGATAGAAGTGTAAAAGGTTATGACGGGTTTGGATAGGCTAGACGGGGGACGTCTGTTCTCACTAGTTGATGGTACAAGGGCTAGGAACACATATTTAAGGTTTTGGCCAAGGGATACAGGGGGGGGACCTGAGGAAAAATAATGTACGCAGCGAGTGGTGAAGACCTGGAATTCGCTGCCGATGGATGTGGTGGAAGCAGAGACACTCAATGATTTCAAGGGGAGAATGGATAGGCACTTGAAGGAAATAAACTTGCAGAGCTACGGGGATACAGCCGGGAAATGGGACTGACTGGATCGCTCTACAAAGAACCGGCACGGACTCGATGGACCGAATAGCCTCCTTCTGAGCTGTTATGGTTCTGGCATAGCATAATTTTTCCCCGTTATATTGTAATCCTATAGATATAAAGACCAGCATTCAATTTGCCTTTTTGATTATTTTCTGTACATGTCCATGACAATTTAATGATAAATGTACATGGACCCTTAAGTATCTTTGGACATCCACTGGTTCCAGGTTTACTTCGTTTAGAATGTATTCTGATCTCTCTTTATCTACGGTTCACTCTTTAAGGCTAATACTTCCTTCCTAATGTGTGGTGCCCGGAACTGAATACAGTCTAACCAGCACTTTGTATTGCTGTTGCATAACTTTTCCCCTGATACTGTAGTTTTCTAGATATAAATATCAGCATTGCATTAACCTTTTTTGATTATTTTCTGTACCTGTGCATGCTATTTAATGATATATGTACATGGAACCTTAAGCCTCTTTGGACCTCCACTGTTTCTAGCCTCTCACTGTTTATCACTCTGATCTATCTTATTTGGGTCCAAAGTCGATAATCTCATATTTGCCCAGGTTAAAAATCATTTGCCAAAGTTTTGTCCAGTCAGTTAATCTATTAATATCTCTTTATAATTTCATGCTTCCATCTACATCTACATATACATCTATATCGGCAAACTTGGATATCTGGTTTGGATATGCGGCTTATTAAGAAGATGGAAACCCATGGCATGAAGTGGAAAGTGGCGGATGGCTACAAAATATGCTCAGTGATAGGAAGCAAATGGTGGTCGTGGATGGATGATTTTTCAGACAGGGAGGTAGTTTGCGTGGTGCTCCCCAGGGTCATTTTGTGTACATTACACTTTTCATTTTTTATAAACAACATATGCAGCAACATTACACACTTAGCAGATGATACGAATCTAGGAAAAGAAGTAGATAGTGATGAGGGTACTTACAGGCTTCAGGCTGACAGAGCAAGGATGGTGAAATGGGAAGAAGAACAGATGGAGCTCAATGCGGAGAAGTTTGAAGTGTGGCACTTTGGGAGGACTAAAATGGAATAACATGGTACTATAAATGGCACAATATTGAAAAGTTTAAATGAGCAGAGGAACCTTGGTGTCCATACACACAAATCCTTAAATGTGGCACGGCAAGTTGAAAAGTTGGTTAAAAATTACATGTTTTAATTGGGTTTATAAATAATGGAATAGAATATAAAAGGAAAGCGATCATGCGAGAATTTTATAATTCACTGGTAAATCCTCAGCTGGAGTATTGTTGGCAATTCTGAGCGCCACCCTTCAGGAAAGATGTGAAGGCCTTATAGAGTGAACAGAAGAAGTTTACCAGGATGTTACCAGGGATGAGGAACTTCAGTTATGAGTAGAGGTTGGAAAAGTTAGGACTATTCTCAGAGGCCCAAACAGTCCCCGTCCACCACCAGCCTCCTCCGCCTGGCTGAAAATGTTCTCACATTGAAAAACTTCTCCTTTGACTCCACTCACTCTCTCCAAATTAAAGGTGTTGCTATGGGAACCCGCATTGGTTCCAGCTATGCCTGCCTTTTCGCGGGATAGGTGGAACATTCTTTGTTCCAGTCCTAATCATGTCCCCTCGCTCAGCTCTTTTTCAGCTACATTGATGACTATATCGGTGCTGTTACCTGCTCTCGACCGGAACTAGAAAATTGCATTCACTTTGCTTAAAATTTCCACCCTTCACTCACCTTCACATCTCCATCTCAGACTCTACCCTTCCCTGGCTTGACTTCTCTGAATCCATCTCAAAGGGATAGGCGATTGACAAACATTCGCATTCAAACCCACTGACTCTCACAGCTACCTCTACTACACTTCCTCCCACCCCTATTCTTGTAAGGACTCTATTCCATTCTCCCAGTTTCCCTATCTCCGCCGCATCTGCTCTGACGATGACACCTTCCATATCAGTGCTTCCGACATGTCTTCATTTTTCCTTAACGAGGATACCCCTCTACTGTGGTTGACATGGCCCTTGACCGAGTCCGTTCTATTTACCGCACTTCTGCTCTCACCCATTCCCCTCCCTCCCGGAACCAGGATAGGGTTCCCCTTTTCCTCATCTTTCACCCCACCAGCCTGCACATTCAACGGCTCATCCTTCATCATTTCCGCCTGCTCCAGCATGATCCCACCACCAAAAAGATCTGTCCCTTTCCTCCCCTTTCAGTAGTCCCAAAGGACCGCTGCCTCCACGGCACCCTAGCCCACTCCTCTATCACCCCCAACACCCATTTCCCTTCGCCCGGCACCTTCCCGTGTAAGCACAGGAGATGCAAAACATGCCCTTTTACCTCCAGCCTTCCCACTGTCCGGGGCCCATAATACTCCTTCCAGGTGAAACAGCGATTTACTTTTAATTCTTGCAATCTAGTATACTGTATTCACTGCTCACGATGCGGTCTCCTATACATTGGGGAGAACAAACACAGATTGGGTGACCGCTTTGCGGAACACCTCCGTTCATTCCGTAAGGTTGACCACGAGCTTCCGGTGGTCTGTCACTTTAATTCTCCGCTCCTCTCCCACTCTGACCTCTTCGTCCTCGGCCTCTTACACTGTTGCAATGAAGCTCAAATTAAGCTCGAGCAACTGCACCTCATCTTTCCATTAAGCACTTTAAAGCCTTCCGGACTCAATATAAATTCCACAATTTCAGACCATAAACTCTACCCCAATTTTTTTTCCATTTTTTTTTCTCTCTCCCACATGGCAGCCTGCTTTCATTCTGCCAGTGCCATTTACACTTCATCTAGAGCCATCATTTTTTTCTTAACTTGTCCCATTACCATCTCCTTTTGCCTTGCATCATCTGTTAATCTCTTTTAAGTCTCTTAATCTCTCCTGCCTTCCATTTTATCACAGACCTTCCCTTTTGTTCTTTCCTCCCCTCCCTCCTTTCCCAGCCCTTACACTTGCTTAACATCTGGTAAATCTCCAGCTTTTTCCAGTTCTGACGAAGTGTCATCGTCCTGAAACGTTAACTCTGTTACTCTCTTCACAGATACTGCCTGACTTGCTGAGTATTTCCAGCATTTTCTCTTTTTCCGCCTCTGGTTATGCTCCATCAGTGGTTTGTTACTGTGGGCGGAGCTGGAGTTGGCAGCTGATATTGTGAGTGTAATCAGTCCCTATAAACAGGGGCACGGAAAGAAAACAATAATCTAATATTAAAGTAAGTAATTCAACCAAATGTCATGAATGGTAAATATATTCAAATTAAATATATTGGTAGTCGCAAAATTAGTCCCATTGATTTTGAGTAACAGATTCCAGAATTAATGAATCATTTTGATATTAAAAGATTCTCGGAGTGAGCATTAACTCAGGAAGGTGGAGAGACCAATGTCGAATCAGCATCACACTGACTGCGACTCGAGAAAAGGTCGCTGGTTTGACAGAGCAGATCTGATGGGCCCAACACTCTCATTGAACAAGACGGGATTATTCAGGAAGCATCATTAATGATTGGAAAGGCGAGCAGCTCCACTGAGAATTCCATCAGTACAAGATTTGTTCAAGGTGGGAGTCTAACAAGCTATTGGGTGCCGTCTAATTTCTGGCAAAAGGCTTGACATTAATACGGCAATTTGACCGGAGAGTCACTGGGATGTAAAGCTCGCCTATACCTCGCCGGGAAGTACTAGATACTTATTGTACAGGGATTTCTGTCCGGTATTCATACCATGCCTTAAGTGAGATGGTCTGCTTCATTGGATAGTTTCAGAGAAGCTGCACTCTGCATTGGTCACATGCTGTATCTGAGTTCGCTGTGCTTGATGAACGATAATATAGTGAGATTTGCACTGTATCTAACCCCTGTCTGCCCACCCTGGGAGTTTCAGATGGGACAGTGTTGAGTGAACTTTGCTCTCTGCTTATCTATACTGTACCTAACTTGGGAGTGTTTGATGGGACAATTTAGAGGGAACATTACTCAGCATCTATCTCGTGCTTGACTTGAAGTGGGAGTGTTTTATGGGCACTTTAAATATGTTTTACTCTGTATGTAAGCCATGCTATTCCTGACCTGGGAGTGTTTGATGGGACGGTGTAGCGGTTGATTTAATCTGCATGTCTGTCGTGCCGAACCTGGACTGCGAGTGTTTGATGGGACAGTGTAGACGGAGCATTAACTATTATTGCCCATGATTTCCCCTCCAATTATTGTTCATATGGCCCCAACCATTTATAGCCCTGACGATCCCTACAATGTGCCTCTGACGCCCCTTCCTATTACAGGGAATAGACTAGTTTTAGAACACAGATGAGGTGGTTGTTATATCTTCATCAACGCAACATTACCTCAAACACATTTCACTGTCGAGAAAGGAGGGAGACGCACTACTTGATATTATGTGAGGGAGTTTTTGGGGTGTATAAATCAAAAGATGGACATTTGGGCCATTAAAAAGTGGGATCTCATATTTGGAGGATGGGACGGAGAATGAGTAAGGGGTAATTTTGCGTGGTTGTGCTCCTTGCCTGGGATTCAGTAGATTGTGCGGGTCGGAGACGGGACTGAATGAACAACATGTGTTCATCCCCAGTGAGACTGCACAGCAGGAACAGAGCATGGTTATGTGACCCTGCGGCAACTCGACTGGGCGGAGCTCCGGCTGCTTTGTGACATTGTTACTGGCTGCTGTATGATTGGCTCCTGGCTCCTTTATGATATCACCTGGAGTCAGGTTTCCGCCCCTGGTTATGCCCCATCAGTGGTGAGTTGTTGTGGGCGGAGCTGGAGTTGGCAGCAGATATTGTTAGTGAGTACAGCCCCTATAAATAGGGGCAAGGACAGAAAATAACATTTAATAATAAAGTAAGTTATTCAAACAAATATAATTAATTGTAAATAAATTCAAATTTAATATATTCAGACTCGCAAAGTTAGTCCCAATTTATTCCGATCACGGTTTATGGAATTAACATGAATCATTTTTATACATTGGTGGTTCCTCGGAGTCAGCAATATCTCAGGACGGTGGAGAGAGAGAGAAGGCGAATGATCACCACACTAACTGGGATCGGAGAAATGTCATTGGTTTCACACAACATATCTGGTGTTAAAATGGCCCCCAGAATCAAAGACAGGATAAAACAGAAAGCTTCAGCAATGATTTCATAGATGGGGAACTTTGCTGAGAATCCAATCAGTGCAGGATTTTGCCGAGCTGAAAGTCGAACACGGTGTCAGCAGTTGTTCAACATTTTGCCGGAATGCTCGGCCTTTGATGTCGCAATTTGACTGGGGATTGACTCGTGTGTGAATCTTGCCCATATCTCACCTGGGAGAGTTTGTAAAAAAAAAATACCTCTAAGCCTGACATGGTCATCATTCCCACAACTCTTGTTTCCCGTGTGCCGTGTTATTCTGTTCCTTTTTTTTGTCTGTTTAAATGTACACGGAATTTTATCCTGTATCCGTACCGTGCTGTACCTGAATTGATTTGCTTCATTGGATAGTGTCAGAGGAGGTTACGCTGTATTGAACAGATGCTGTATCTGAGTTGACTGTGCTTGATGAACCAAAATACAGCGAGATTTACACTGTATTTAACGCCTGTCGTACCTGCCCTGGGAATATTTGACGGGACAGTTGAAAGGAAGCTTAATACTGTATCTAATCCGTGCTGTACCTGCCCTAGAAGTATTTGATGGGGCAGTGTAGTGGGAGCTTTACTCTGTATCTAACCCGTCCTGTACCTGCCAAGGGAGTATATGATGGGAAAGTGTAGAGGGTGCATTGCTTTGTATCTAACCCGTCCTTTACCTGCAGTGGGAGTGTTTGAGGGAGACTGTAGATGGAGCTTTACTCTGTAATAAACCCGTGCTGTACCTGCCCACGAATGGTTATTTTTGCACGTTGTAGATAGAACTTTACTCTGTGTCTAACCCATGCCGTACCTGCCCAGCGAGTGACTGATGCTTCAGTGTTACCGTATATCTTACCCGTGCTACTCCTAACCCGATGATTAAGCCACGTGATTCTACTGATGATCCCCCTACATGTTGTCTCTGATGCAGCTTATTGTAAAAGCGAGTAGACTACTTTAAGAACACAGAGGTGGTTGTAATATCACTGCCTCATTTCAGCAATATTACCTCAAACTACCTCTCACTGCCAAAGCATAAGTGAGACAAGCTGCCTGATATAGAGAAGGGGGACTTTAACTTTAAAATGTATAAACAAGTGGTGGACATGGGGTCCATTAAATAGTGGGACCTCGCATTTGGATGATGGGAGGGAGAATGCGTAAGGGGTAATTCTAGAGGCTGTGCCCCCTTCCTCTTGTCAAAGTAAATGAGGCCGGGGTCGGAGACAAGACTGAAAGCACAACATGTGTTCCTGGCCAGTGAGACTGCGCACCAGGAGCAGAGCATGGTCATGTGACCCTGGAACACATCGAGGGGGAGGGGCACCGGCTGCTTTGTGCCATCGTTACAGGCTGATGTGTGACTGTCTCCTGCATCCTTTGTGATGTCACCTGATCGTCGTTGGCTTGTTCACAGATGTGATTTCCAGTAAAAAAAAGTTAACATTTTAAAGTTTATCGTTTTCCATACAGACTGCAGCTTTTGACACATTTGACCCCCTGTAACCCCACCTCATTGTCTCAGTTGTATCTTGCTATGTCGTGGATGTGGTGCCTTCCTGGCTGACCTGATTGTTTATCTGCCGAGGTGTGACAAAAGGCAGTCAGGAGGATTAAATGTAGTCGTCTGCCATTGTACGCTTCACATGCATTGTTCTCTATCTATATATGCTTTGTCGATTTGTATTCATTTACTTCACCTGACGAAGCAGCAGCGCTCCGAAAGCTTGTGATTTCAAATAAAACTGTTGGACTATAACCTGATGTTCTGCGACTTCTCACTTTTGTCCACCCCAGTCCAACACCGGCATCTCCGCATCATGTCACCTGGAGACAGCTAACCGCCCCTGGTTACGCCCCATCAGTGATGTGTTACTGTGGGCGGAGCTGTAGTTGGCAGCAGAATTGTGAGTGAGTGTAGCCCTATAAATAGTGTCGATCAAAAGAGCTATTTATTATTAAAGTAATTAACTCAAACAATTTG
This sequence comes from Squalus acanthias, assembly GCA_030390025.1. Taxonomy (NCBI): domain Eukaryota; kingdom Metazoa; phylum Chordata; class Chondrichthyes; order Squaliformes; family Squalidae; genus Squalus; species Squalus acanthias. The sequence continues at coordinate 147,124,264 of CM059431.1, read as the reverse complement.
TAAATATTTTCAAACTAAATATATTTACACTCACAAAAATAGTCCCATTGTTTTCCTGTAACATAGAAACATAGAATCTAGGAGCAGGAGTAGGCCATTCGGCCCGTCGAGCCTGCTCCACCATTCAATACGATCATGGCTGATCATCCAAATCCAGTACCCTGTCCCTGCTTTAATCCCCACAGTACACATATCCCACCCTACCCCCGTAACCCCACGTATTTAATTCCCCCTAACATATTCCATCCTATCCCCATAACCCCACATATTTAATCCCCCCCTAACACTAAGGGTCAATTTATCATAGCCAAATCAAACTAACCCGCACATTTTTGGACTGTGGGAGGAAACCGGAGCACCCGGAGGAAACCCACGCAGACACGGGGAGAATGTACAAACTCCACATAGACAGTCACCCGAGGTCAGATTCGAACCCGGGTCCCTGGCGCTGTGAGACAACAGTGCTCACCACTGGTAGGGAGTTCCAGGATTTTGACCCAGCGACGATGAAGGAACGGCGATAAATTTCCAAGTCAGGATTGTGTGTGACTTGGAGGGGAACTTGGAGGTGGTGTTGTTCCCACGCGACTGCTGCCCTTGTCCTTCTAGATCGTCGCGGTCGCGGGTTTGTGTGTTGCTGTCGAAAACATCCTTCCTCAGATAAGGCGTCCAAAACTGCACACAATACTCAAGGTGTGGTCTCACCAAGGCCCTGTACAACTGCAGCAAGACACCCTTTCTCCTGTACTCGAATCCTCTCGACTATGAAGGCCAACATATCATCTGACTTCTTAAACGCCTGCTGCACCTGCATGCTGACCTTCAGCGACTGGTGCACAAAGACACCCAGGTCTCGTTGCACTTCCCATTTTCTCAATCTATTGTCGTTCAGAAAATAATCTGTCTTCCTGTTTTTGCCACCAAAGTGGATAATCTCGCATTTATCCACATTATACTGCATCTGCCATGAATCTGCTCAATCACCCAAGCTGACCAACTCATACTGGAGTTTCTCTGCATCCTCCTCACAGCACACACGCCCACCCAGCTTTGTGTCGTCAGCAAACTTGGAGATATTATATCTAGTTCCCTCGTCTAGATCATTAATATATATTGTGAAAAGCTGGGGTCCTAGCACCGATCCCTGTGGTACCCCACTAGTCACTGCCTGCCCTTTGGAAAAAGACCCATATATTCCAACTCTTTGCTTCCTGTCTGCCAACCAGTTCTCTGTCCAAGTCAGTACCGTTCCCCCAATCCCATGTGCTTGAACTTTGCACGCTAATCTTTTATGCGGGACCTTATCGATAGCCTTCTGAAAGTCCAACTACACCACATCCACTGTTTCTCCCTTATCTATTCTAACAGTTATATACTCAAAAAATTCTAGGAGATTAGTCAAGCATGATTTACCTTTTGTAAATCCATGTTGAATTTGTCCGATCCTGTCTCTGTTTTCCAAGTGCTCTCCTTTACATCTTTTATAATGGAATCTAGCATTTCCCACATTACCGATGTCAGGCTTACCAATGTATAATTCCCCGTTTTCTCTCGACAACCTGTTTTAAATAGTGGGGTTACATTAGCTACCGTCCAATCCATGGAAACTGTTCCAGAGTCTATAGAATTTTGGAAGATGACCAGCAATGCATCTACTATTTCTAGGGCCACTTCCTTAAGTACTCTAGGATGTAGATTATAAGGCCCTGGGGATTTATCGGCCTTCAATCTTGTCAAATTCCCTAACACCATTTCCCTACAAATACTGATCTCATTCAATTCCTCCCTCTCATTAGACCCTATGTTCACCGACATCTCTGGGAGTTTATTTGTGTCCTCCTTTGTGAAGATAGAACCAAAGTATGTATGTAATTGGTCTACCATTTCTTTGTTCCCCATTATAAATTCCCCTGATTCTGACTGCAAGGGACCTATGCTTGACATCACAAATCTTTTTCTCTTCACATATCTATAGATGCTTTTACAGTCAGTTTTTATGTTCCCTGCAAGATTACTCTCATATTCCATTACCCCCTATTAATTAATCCATTTGTCCTCCTTTACTGAATCCTAAACTGACCCAATCCTCAGGTTTGCTGCTTTTTTCTGGCCAATTTATATGTCCTCTCCTTGGATCTTATGCTATCCCTAATTCCCCCTTGTTAACCACGGTTGAGTCACCATTTTATTTAATTTTTGGGCCAAACAGAGATGAACAAATTCTGTAGTTCATCCATGCGATCTTTAAATGTTTGCCATTGCTAATCCACCGTCAACCCTTTAAGTAACGCTCCGCAATCCATCCTAGCCAACTCGCGCCTCATTCCATCGTAGTTTCCTTTATTTAAATTCAGGATCCTAGTCTCTGAGTCTTAATAAAGAATTGTATCATATTATGATCGCTCCTCAACAAGGGGCCTCGCACAACAAGATTGCTAATTAATCCTTTCTCATTACATAATACCCAGTCTAAGATGGCCTGAACTCTAGTTGGTTTCCTCGACATATTGGTCCAGGAAACCATCCCGTATACACTCTAGGAATTCCTACTCTACAGTATTGTTACTAATTTGGTTCCTCCAATCTATATGTAGATTAAAGTCACCCATGATAACTGCAGTGCCCTTATTGCACGCGTCTCTAATTTCCCGTTTAATGCCATCCCCAACCTCAGCATTACTGTTTGGGGTCTGTATACAACTCCCACTAACGTGTTCTGTCCCTTGTTATTTCTCAGCTATAACCATACCGATTCCACATCATCAGAGATAATATCCTTCCTTACATTTGTGTTAATCTCCTCTTTATCCATCAATGCTACCCCACCTCCTTTTCCTTTCTGCTTGTCCTTCCTGTATATTGAATACCCCTGGATGTTGAATCTCCAGCCTTGGTCACCCTGGAGCCAAGTCTCCGTAATCCCAATTATATCATATCAGTTTACATCTATTTGCGCATCTAATTCATCCACCTTATTACGAATGCTCCTCGCATTAAGACACAAAGCCTACAGGCTTGTTTTTTAACACTCTTAGTCGGTTTAGAATTATTATTTATTGTAGCCCTGTTTGATTTACACCATTGAGAAATAAATATATACAAAACACATTTGGAATGAAGGCAGTTGTCCCCCAATAAAGGAATAAATACTCCAGGTACATGGGAAAACTTTTGTAACATTTGAAACAATTGTAAACAGCATTTACATATAAAATAATCAAAGTAAGTTTGCATCCAAAATTGATAGACCCAATTATATACTAAATTATCGCAGTGATTGAACTTAGTTTTCCTTGGTGGTCTAATAGTTAGGATTCGACGCTTTCATTGTCTTGGCCTGTTATTATTTGCATGCAGCTGCTGTATGAAAAAAAAGCCTATTGTTTTAATTACCATTAATTAACTGATGACCTTCTTTTGCAGAATGAAAGAAATGATGACTAACCAAGAGTCGATCCTTCAAAAATGTTCTGTGATGAACTATTACCCACATCTCATTTCACACATAGGAGTCTGGTTTAAAATGTACATTGGTTCTGACACCAGTAATCTGGTGCAACTTTTGTTAAACTTAACAGGACCGGTAATTTGTCAAACAGTAATATTCTCTCACACAATTTTCCCGCCCGGGCCCGGGACATTCCGTGCGGCAGGCGAAGGTGATAACTGCTCCAGTCCGGAAACCAGTGCTTCACCGCACACACACTGTTCAGCGAGATGCTCAATTTCTCTTTCTGCAAATTCATCACTCATGAACCGACAATCCCCGGGTGCTGGTTTTCAGATTTACATCAGCAACCTTTTCAATAAATTCATGTCACCACGAACCAGCTCTCCTGCAACTGGTGCGGTCTCCCTTCCAGCCTTTCCCTGCCTTGTTTGTTCCTTAGTTTTCTGATTGTCATCGAGCTGAAACGTTAACTCTGTTTCTCTCTGCACGATGCTGCCTGACCTGCTGGGTATGTTGATGGAGTTAGATGAAGTAGGGTAGGAGGAGGTTCATGAGGAGAATAAAAACACGGGCATGGACCTGTTGGGCTAAATGACCTTTTTCCCTGTGTAAATGCTGTGTAATACTTTGTAATACAGCACATATATTCCCTCGTGCAAACTGCATCTACTTGAGCGATTTTTAAAGTGGTTCTGGGCTTCCACTGTTCAAATGTTTACCGTCGGTTCGCTGCTGGCGTAGACCAATTTCACTCAATGATCTTCTGACGCGGAGATGAGAGTGCTGAAACTGAGTCAAAGCTAGTCTGAACCGGGCACCTGTTGCTGTATTGTTGTGTGGGTTGTTTGGTTTTATCCTACTTTTTTCATTCAAAGTTATGAAAGTTCTTACCCTCGGTTGTTGAATAAAATTATCACAAATCTTCAATGACCGACACTCAACATTTTCTCAGTTTCCACACCCACATTCTCCAAATAGTGTCATGAATTCCATGAAAATATTCAAACCACTTTTATATTAATAGTAATTATAATCCAAGTTGCTCTGTCTTGATTAATCTAATCACATTCCAGTTGGAGTGGGTCTTTATCAATGATTTGGTTAAAGGTTTGTGCGTGAGGAAGATTATTTAAGTTTTTGTGGCACTTACACTTAACATTTAAACTTCAGTAATATTTGGCACACGCAGTTGGTGTAAGTGATCTGTTGCGACCCGGGAGCCGATGACTCAGCGACGGATTATTAATCAATTGCGTGAAGTTCGCGTGCATTTGAATTTCGCCCTAACTGGCATCAAGTCCCGTTCACCAATCGCGACTTTGCTCGCTGGCCTACAGTGTCTCCTGGTTAAGCAATGCCTCGATATCAAAATTCTCATCCTTGTTTTCAAATCCCATTTTACCTTCCGTTTTTAAAGTTACAATTGAATCGGCTTTCCCCGCCCTCTCACGCAGTGCACGCTCTGTCACCTAGATCGTAACAACTCGCTGAGTAAAGAACAATCTCCTCACACCACTTTACCAATTATCTGAAATCAGTGTCCTCTTGTTACCGGACCTCTTGTCAGTGGAAACAGTTTCACCATCTCTGCTCTATTACCCCGACACCCCCGTGTCCCCCATAATTTTGAACACCTCAATTAAATCTCCACTTAACCTTCTTCGCTCTAAGGAGAACAATCCCAGCTTCGAACGTCTCTCCATATAATTGAATTCCCTCATCCCTGGACATGATGCAAGGCGGAGGATTGGATAATATTGCCAGTTGGGAGCGGTAAGGTGCGAAAGGAACCAAAAAAGTAAACACAGTCACCAGCTTTGTGAATCTTTAGATCCGCTTCAGGAAACGGAATCAGAGGAGAATGAAGGGCGAACCGCCCGGTTGACCAGAGGCGGTTAAAGCACCGTTCCCTGGTTTCAGACGCTGGAACATTTCCTCTGATGTTATCGGTGACATTAACTGCTCTGAGACATTTAAAGGATTCTCGTTACTGCAGATCAGAAAATCAAACCAAACATCGGGTTCGGGACATTCAAAATACTTCGTAAAAAACAAGACGCCGAAAGGATGGAAGGGAGACCGCACCTCTTGCAGGAGAGCTGGTTCGCGATGCCATGGGTGTGTCTGCAGTGTGCGGGACCAGACAACTCGGTGTGTTCCCAATGAATGTCCCATTCTTTAATTTGGAAATGTAATACTGATAGTGAACAATTGCTATTCCGGTCGCAAAAATCTGAAACTTTATCTTGCTGACATCCTGGTTTAGGGAATCTTGCAGCGGTATGTCCGCTCGTCACTGTAACGCAATCGGTTAGCGCGTTCGGCTGTTAACCAGAATGGTTGGTGGTTCGAGCCCACCCAGGGACGAAAACTTTAACTTTGTTTTCCCCTTTACGATTCATTGCTGCACAGTTCCAGGATGTCAATGTGAGCTTTGACTGCAGGAAAATATTCCGCACACATTGCCAGCTGTGCTGTTTTCCAGTAAATACCACCCAAATACTTTTATGAGATCTCATTTCAAATCAAATGATAAAGACATGCAGTTGGATCATGTTCCTCCATCCAACCCGTTAGAAATATATTAAGTTATTTAGTTCAAATAAACTGATGGAAATTGATTCTGTATCTACATATATAGAACTGGAACACGCCATCGCACCGTGTGAGGATACATTGAATATGTGGCTTTTGTACAGCTGATATTAGGAAAACAATTTAAAACACGCTGGGCCATTTTAGTGATAATTTAGCTCCATCTAATAACTGTATTTTTTCAATGTAAAATGTTGTAAAACACTGCGGTCTGACAGCAGGCACATGCGAACATGATGCAATATTTGTGTAGACGTCATGCTCTGGAACTCCCTGCCTAAACCCCTCCACCTTTACCCCTCCCTCACCTCCTTTCAGACCCTCCTTAACGTTTGGGTCAACCCTCTTACTAGTTCCATATTTGTATAATATAATGAGCTAAAGCTGACGCCGATCAAAGGGGCTTAAAACACTAAGTATACAGAATGAGCTCACAAATATCAGGCGCAGTGCGGGTCTGGTCAACGTCAAACTCCTCCTTTCTAATTCAATAGAGGAAGAAGAGACTCAACGGGAGTCAGACGCCAGAAAGTTTAATAAATAGAACAACAAAAGACACAAATACGAGTAACATCTATTTCCAAATCTTATCAATGCAAATTTATTCCACTTTATATTAAAGCTGACTGCTAGGACTTTGAAAATGAGCAGCATGTGCTTTGTGTTCACTAGTGACTTGTATTCCTATGCTTGTCCTTCAAGTTTGCAATTAACTTTGTATTGGATATTGAAGAGTCTCGCATTTCAAGATGAGGGCACAACGCACCACGTGTAAAGCAACCGACTTGTATAATGACACATGGAGTTTGTCCAGCACCTGTGCTACCAGACCCTTTCAGCGGTAGATTGATGACAGAATTGCAGAGTAGGACAACAAAAATACTCCATCGTTATTGAAAGTTATCGATCATTTTTCTAAGTAAGGGACCTGTGCACAATGATCAATTGAAAAAATGTTTCACTATTTTAACCCTATTAATTCCATTCATAATTCTAAAAACCTCAATGAAATCAGCGCTTAACCTTCTATATTCCATGGAATACAAGCCTAGTTCATGTAATCTCACATCATAATCTAATCATTGGACCCTGGAAACATTCTGCTGGCTCTGTGCTGCACTGCTTCCGAGGCCAAAGTCTATAATTTCTGAGATGCCGGGCCCAGAACTGTACAGAGTCCTCCAGAGGTGGTCTAACCAGTACTTTGTACAGCTGTAGCAAAACTTTCTCCGCTTTGTTTAACTGCCACTGTAACAGATTATACAGTTTGTGTGATTGGATTGTATATACCAACTCGGCAAAATAAGGATTCGTTTGATCGAAATAAACTCTTTACAAAATTCGATTTGAAATCTATTCCACAAATAAATATTTTTTTTAACGAAACTGTGGAAGAATTCCGGGTTCAAGTTTCAGTGTCATTGAATCAGGGGAACTTCGTCAGTCACCGCACACTGTGCATCGACACGACAGAGGCTCCAACACCTCTGACAATATTGTTTTTCCAAATTCTCAGTTTTCAAAATGGAATTGGATACTTACTTGAAAGGGAAACATGTGCAGGTCTATGGGGAAAGAGCAGGGGAGTGGGATTAATTGGGGCCCTTTCAAAGAGCCGGCACATGCACGATGGGCGAATTACCTCTTTCTAAGTACATAAAAAATAGGAGCAGGAGTAGGCCATTCGGCCCTTCGAGTCTGCTTAACCATTCAATGAGATCATGGCTGATCTTCTGCCTCAACTCCATTCAGCGGCCCTATCGCCATATCCCTTGATGCCCTTACGAGTCAGAAATCTATCGACTTCTGTTTTGAATATACCCAATGACTGAGCCTCCACAGCCCTTTGAGGTAGAGAATTCAAAAGATTCACCATCCTCTGTGTGAATAATTTTTTTCTCATCTCATTTCTGAATGGCCTACCTTTATCCTGACGCTGTGGCCCCTGGTTCTAGACTCCCTAGCCAAGGGAAACATTCTCCCAGCATCTACCCTAACAAACCCTGTAATAATTTTATATGCTTCAAAGAGATCCCCTCTCATTCTTCTCAATTCAAGAGAATACAGGCCTAGTTTACTCAATCTCTTCTCATACGACAGTCCTGCTATCCCAGGAATCAACCTCGCGAGCCTTCGTTGCATTCCCTCTATGGCAAGTATATCCTTCCTTAAGTAAGAAGAACAAAATTGTACACAGTACTCCAGTGTGGTCTCACCAAGGCCCTATACAATTGTTTTAAAACTTCTTTACTCCTCTACTCAAATGCTCTTGTAATGAAGGTCAGCATACCATTTGCCTTCCTAATGGCTTGCTGCACCTGCACATTCACTTTCAGTGATTCGTGTACAGGAACACCCAGGTCCCTTTGAGCATCTGCATTCCCCAATCTTTCACCATTGAGGAAATACCATGCTTTTCTGCTTTTTTCTACCAAAGTGGATAACTTCACATGTATCCACATTATATTCCATCTGCCATGTTCTCGCCCACTCACTGAGCCTGTCGGGATCCCCTTGAAGCCTCTTTCACATCCTCTTCACAACTGACACTGCCACCTAGCTTTGCATCATCAGCAAATTTTGAAATGTTGCATTTATTCCCCTCCTCCAAATCATTGATATAGATTGTGAATAGCTGGGGCCCAAGCACCGATCCTTGTGGTACCACACTAATCACAACCTGTCATCCTGTAAAAGACCCGTTTATCCCTACTCTTTGTTTTCTATCTGTTAAACAATTCTCAATCCATGCTAGCATATTACCCCCAATTCCATGTGCCCTAATTTTGTTCACCAAACCTTTGTGTGGGACCTTATCGAAGGCCTTCTGAAAATCCAAATACACCACATCTACCGGTTCCCCTTTGTCTACTCCACTAGTTACATCCTCAAAGAACCCCAATAGGTTTGTCAAACAGGATTTCCCTTTCATAAATCCATGTTGACTCTGCCCAAGTTTCTAAGTGCCCAGTTGTTGCATCCTTTATAATAGATTCCAGCATTTCCCCAACTACTGATGTGAGGCTAACAGGTCTGTAGTTTCCCGTTTTCTCTCTCCCTCCTTTCTTATATAGTGGGGTTACATTTGCTATCCTCCATTCTGCAGGAACCGTTCCAGAATCTATAGAATTTTGGAAGACAACAACCAATGCGTCCACTAACCCAATGGCCACCTCTTTCAAAACCCTGGTATGTAGGTCATCCGGTCCTTGGGATTTATCGACTTTTAGTCCCCTTAATTCTGCTAGTACTGTTTTTTTACTAATAATAATAATTCTGTGCTGTGTCATTCTATGATTCTACTACTAGTTCAATTTCTGCCATTCTCTACAACGTTAATCAACAGAGCACCGAAATTCTATTTCTGTAACACTATTTCCTGAAGGGCAGCACGGATGGTTAGGTTCCCAAAATCATTCTTGCAGCCGTGTTTCTGTAGTGCAGTGGTTATCATGTTTGCTTAACACACGAAATGTCTCTGATTCGGAAACGGGCAGAAGCATTTTGAGAACTTGTTCAATTAAATATTAGGACAACAGAATAATTCATATTTGTGTTAAGATATTGAAAATATACAATATCTCACAGCTGTGTTACAATTTCTTCTTCTCTGTTCGGTTCTTCACACATTCAAACTGTACAGTTTCTCTGTATCTCTCTATGTAGTGTCGCTGCAGCTATAGAAAACCCTGGTTAGAACAAACCTGAAGTACTGTGAGCAGTTCTGGGCACGGCACCGTAGGAAGGATTGATTGGCCTTGGAGGCAGTGCAGCGTAGGTTTACCAGAATAATACCCGGACTTCAAGGGTTAAGATAAAAGGAGAGATTACACAAATGTGATTGTATTCACTAGAGTTTAGAAGGTTAAGGGGTGATCTGATTGAAGTTTTCAAGATATTAAGGGGACAGATAGGGTAGATAAAGAGAAACTATTGTCGTTAGCTGGGGATCCTCGGAGTAGGGGACATATTCTAAAGACATTTTAGTCGTGAAATTTGGAAACACTTCTACACATAAAGGGTGGTAGAATTTTGGAAATCTCTTCTGCAAATGACAATTGATGCTAGATCGATTGATTATTTTAAATCTGAGATTGAAAGCTTTTTGTTAATCAAAGGTATTAAGGGAAATGGGCCAAAGGCGTGTAGATGGAGTTAGGTTGCAAATCAGCCATGATCTAATTGAATGGAGGAACAGGCTCGAGGGGCTGCACGGCCTCCTCCTGTTCCTATGTTCTGATGCTCTCTCACTCGCTCCCCTCACCAGCCCTGAAGGTGCAGAAAGCTCCTCTCAAAGCTGCACATTCCGGCTGATATCAGTTGATTTGTGAGAGATGATTAAAGGATCCTGCAGCGCTGCCTCGGTCAACAGCAGCAGTTCTAAGCCGCATTTCAAACCCGGGCACAAGCCCATCAATGATTCGCTCTTCCCCAGCTCCAGAGTGAGTGAGGCCGGGTCAAGCAGCAAAATTCCGGCCCCGCACTCTCCAATCATCCGCTGCCTTTGGAAAGCAGCGAATGCAGGCTAAATCAGCGTGTTACTGCCCATCCCTGAATCCAAGCTGCCACGGCCCGGGCCAAATCTCCCCGTACAGCCAGCACAGGCTCCCGAAAATGCGGGGCGATTATATCCGGGTCACTCAGCCTTCTAGCAGCATTTCCAGATACCGGAGTGAGGGGAACTTTCTTTGGGCCTCAATGGGGAAACCCCGGGCGGAAACAATTTGTGGGAACTTGCTCCTCATGAACGTTTCTTCTCGTGTGAAAGGGGCTACAATCGTTTTAAATTTAACAACGGCTGCAGCAGATTCCTGGTGTCATAAGCACTGAACATTTATAACCAAACTCTTACAATACAGTGTGTAAAACGAGATAGGTAAATGTTCCGGACATGCAGAGCAGAAAAGCCATTACATTTTCAGTGTCAGTCGGCAAACATATTAGCATTTCGTTCAGTTGCAACAGATAGTAATGGGTTTATTGATGGAAATTAATGTAAGTATTCACTGTCTCACAGAATCAGTAAGGATAATGTGGACCCCTTCAAGATAGACGCAGACGACATTGAATTTGAAAATAATGAAATGGCAGCCATGTTAAACAATCACATTGTATCGGTCTTCAAATTAGAGGGAGAGGAAAAACTACCAGAGACATGGGGAAAAAGAAAACTCAATCATAGAGAGGGACTGACTGGATTTAATATGATAATTTCCAGCAGGCATTTGATAAGTTTCCTCACAAAAGACTGTGAGCAAAAATCAAAGCGCGTGGAATTTGAGGCAACGTATAGACATGGGCATGGAGGGAGGGGACACAGAGTAGTGATAAATGGTATGTACTCCAATTGGCAGGATGTGACTAGTGGTGTCCCCCTGGGATCTGGACTGGGGCCTCAGCTTTTCACTATATTGATAAATGACTTAGATGAAGGAATAGAGAACCGGATATCCAAGTTTGCTGATGGCCCTAAGTTGGGGCACAGTAAGCAGTGTAGATGGGAGCAGTGAATTGTAAAGTGACATTGCTGGATTATGTGAGAGGACAAAACTGTCATTAGTGGATTTCAACGTGGGGAAGTATCTGATTACCCACTTTGGACCTCAGAAAGACAGCTCAGTGTATTTTTGAAAACATTGTGTTAGAGAATGTTTTTTTTTGTGAAATAGCCAATCCTGTTAAATTTAACAAATGTTGCACCAGATTCCAGGAGTCATAAGCACAGAACATTGCAAACCAGGCTCCAAAATACAGTGTATAAAATGAGATAGCGATAAATGTTCATCACATGCAAAGAGCAGACTAAATTATGGAAGCTTCGACTGTCCCTCAGTCCCTTCTTTCATTCTGCAATCGAAACTTACTTGTTAACTAATGACAATTACAACATTATTTTCACACTGGATGCATGTAGTGAATATGATACGGCTTTGAATTAACAACTGTTGTAAGAGTCAATCCGCTCAACGGTAATTGAACACGAGCCGAAAGCGGTGAAAGTGCCGAATCTTGAACATTAGATCAACAGGGAACGTGGCAACGAATCGTTGGGATAACTTTAAATATAATTGTGTCAATCCGTTTTAGACGCAAATTGATTTTTGACTTGTTTCACAAGTAAATGCAATTCATGAATCTGCTGCTTGCAGATGTAGTTACATGTATCTGTAATAAATATTCATTTATTTGGGAGCATCTGCCTTCATTCCAAACATATTTTTTAAGTTGTCGGGACCTGGAACGCTGAACATGAATAGATGATGAAAGCGGATTCATCAATAATTTTAAAAGGAGTTGCACAGGTACTTGAGGATGAGGAACTTACAGGGTTAGGGACAAAAAGCGGGGGTGTGGGACTGAGCATGGCTGCTCTTTCTCAACCAGAACAGGCACGACGGGCCGAATGTCCACCTGTGCTGTGACGTTCTATGATTCTATATACACACCCACAGTTTACATTTTCACACGGACTTGTTTACAATTCTAACTATTGTCTACACACCGAAAGTTTAATTGATTTTCAAGAGCTGCTGGACCTGTTATTGTATTTTGAGCAGTTTCCTAACTTATTTTCCTGTGATGTGGTGATTCTGCGGGAAATGACACCGTGTTTGAGAAACATTGATATATAGAAACATCTCCTACGTTTAGCCAAACGGAGACCTCTTGGCGGAACGGAGAGCGTTTGATTTCTGAGATCAAAAATGCTGCGTGTTCAAATCACGTCAAGATCTCAGCTTCTTTTTAGCGTTGATTGGAGTCTGGATAATTAGGGAAGAATAATGTATCTGCTTTTTCACAATAAACAGAACATTGCTATAAAGTCTGTCTCACTAGTTCCCCAGTCTCATGTAGAGAAGCTCCAGATGCCATCATTTATTTAATGTAACAAACAGACAAAAACACACGTGTTCAGTAAAGTGTTCCACACAGCTTGATAAACCCTGGCACCCTCCCCACTCCAGGTGATCTCCGAATGCGCATCATAGGGGTGTGATCAAAAATATGGAAGCCCAATCCAAAGAAGGAGCTATTAAAACGTTTGTCCAAAAGTTTCCTTAAAGCTTACGGTTTTAAGGAGCGTCTTAAAGGAGGAGACGGAAAGTTTTAGGAAGGAAATTCCAAGCAGTGAGGACAGGTTATGGCAGACTATTTGTCGTGAGAAGAGACCGGAGTCATAGAATCATTGAATCTTAGAATCATAGAATATTGCAGCACAGAATGAGACCATACGGCCCGTCCTGCCTCTGCTGGCTCTTTGAAAGAACTGTCCAATTTAGTCCCAAACCCCAAATTTTCCCCATAACCCTGCTAATTAGTTCCCTTCAAGTACATGTCCAATTGCCTTTAGAAAATTTCTAGAAACATAGAACATAGAAACAGAAAAATGGGAGCAGGAGTAGGCCATTCGGCCCTTCGAGTCTGCTCTGCCATTCAATATGATCATAGCTGATGCTCTATCTCAATACCATAGTCCCGCTCCCTCCCCATACCCCTTGATGCCTTTTGTGTCGACAGATCTATCTATCTCCTTCTTAAATATATTGAGTGATTTGGCATCCGGAGCCGTCTGTGGTAGCAAATTCCAGAGCTTCACCACCCTCTGAGTGAAGAAATTTCTCCTCATCTCAGTCCTAAATGTCCTACCCCGTATCCTGAGACTGTGACCCCTCGTTCTAGTGCCCCGCAGCCAGGGGAAACATCCTCCCTGCATTCAATCTGTCTAACTCTGTCAGAATTTTATACGTTTCAATGAGATCCCCTCTCATTCTTCTAAAGTCTCTTGAATACAGACCTAGTCGACCCAAACTCTTCTCATATGACAGTGCTGAAGAATTGTGATCCAGAACATGCTGCGCCTATATGCAAGCTGTTCCATTACAGCTAAAACACTGGCATCTACCCGACAAAATTGAAAATTGCCCGGGTACATCCTGTCCACAAAGAAACAGAAAAAATCCAATCTGGCCAATTGCCGCCCATTGAGTGTAATCTCAGTTATCAGCAACGTGATTGAATGTGTAATCGACAGTGCGATCAAGTAGCACTTACTCACCAATAACCTGCTCACCTATGCTCAGTTTGGATTCCACCAAGACCACGCGGTTACAGCCTTGGTCCAAACATGGAAAACAATAACTGAATTCCAGAGGGGAGGTGAGAGTGACTGCCCTTGACATCAAGGCAGCATTTAACCGGGTGTGGCATCAAGGAGCCCTAGTAAAACTGAAGTCAACAGGAATCAAGAGAAATCATACCGAGCACAACGTTGGCTGATCGTGGTTATTGGATGCCTAGCATCTCAGTCTCAGGACATCGTTGCAGGAGTTCCTCAGGGCAGTGTCCTCAGCCCAACCATCCTCAGCTGCTTCATCAATGAACTTCATCTCCATAATAAGGTCTGAAGCCATGATGTTCACTGATGATTGCATTGTGTTTAGTGCCATTCGCAACTCCTCAGATGATGACGGAGTCCGTGCCCGAATGCAACAAGACTAGGAAGACATTAAGCCTTAGTCTGACAAGTGGCAAGTAAAATTCGCGCCATACATGTAACAGGCAACGAATATCTCCCAAAACAGAGAGTATAACCACCGCCCCATTGTATTTAATGTTAGTACCAAAGCCGAATCCCAAACCATTAATATCCATTCACCAGAAACTTAACTGGATCTGCCATATAAATACTGCAGCTGCAAGAGCAGGTCAGAGGCTGGGCATTCTGTGGCAAATGACTTACATTCTGACTCCCCAAAGTCTTTCCACCATCGAATGGCACAAGTCAGGATTGTGATAGAATACTCATCACATCCCTGAATGAGTGCAGCTTCAACAACACTCAGGAAGCTCGACACCATCCAGGACAAAGCAGCCGGCTTGATTGCACCTTTACCATTCACTCCCTCCACATTCAATGCGCCGTGGTTGCAGTGTGTATCATCTACTAGAAACAGAGTTAACGTTTCAGGTCGATCATTTGCATCATAGAGATGCAACATGTTTTAAGCAAGTACAGAGGCAGGGAGAGTTGGGGGGACTAAAAGGAAGCTCTGTAATAGGGTGGAAGGCAGGAGTGATCTGAATCTGTCCAATTTCGCACGATGGTTGTGCCACACAACATGGTGGAGTGTGTTCTCAGTGTGAAGACGGGATTTCTTCTCCACAAACATTGTGCGGTGGTCACTCCTGCCAATTCTGTCATGGAGAGTTGCTACTGGGGCTTATTTAGGACGAGTTCAAGTAGGTTTTTCCCTCGTGTTGGTTCTCTCACCACCTGCCGCAAGCAGAGTCTGGCATCTATATCCTTCAGGATTCGGCCAGCTCGGTCAGTAGTGGCGCTAACGAGCCACTTTAAGTGATGGGCATTAAACTCCCCCATCCAGAGTATATTCTGTGCCCTGTGGTATTTAACAGGGAGGAGTAATAATTCATCATCTGAGATAGGTGGTAATCTGACGGAGGTTTCCTTGGTGATGGAGGAGTCTTGGACATTGGCTGAAATATATGATTCTCTGAGTATGACTATGTGAGGCTGTTGTTTGACGAGTCTGTGGGACAGCTCTTCCAATTTTGGCACATGTCCCCAGATGTCAGTGAGGAGGATCTTACATGGTTGACTGGGCTGGGCGTGCCGTTGTCGTGTCCTAATCTAATGCCGGTTGGACTGTCCCATTTTATTCTATTTTTGTAGCGGTTTCATACAGCTGATTGGATTTTAAGCCCATTTCGAAGGGCAACATAATATGCGGGTCTGGAGTCACATAGAGGACAGAGCAGATAAGTAGGGCATGTTTCCTTCCATCAGGGGCATTAGTGAACCGGTTGTGTTTATGACAGTCTGACAGATTCATGGCCACCAATAAAAATATTAACTTTATGTACCAGATTTATTCAAATAATTGAATTTAAATTCACAAAGTGCCACGGTGGAATTTTGAACTCACGTCTCCGGTTAATTAGCCCAGGCCTCTGGATTTATATGTCAGAAATGTTACCACTATGCTAACGTAATCTGCTGCTGTTTCTGATAACGATGATGTTTCCAATCATCGACAGTGCTCATCGATTTATATATCGTAGTCTGTTGACTATCCCATTCCATTGACAGATCCTAGTCCATTGACTTACCCAATCCATTGATATGACGCAATCCATTGAGTCTCCCAGTCCACTCAATTTGCAAAAGGCCTTTGATAAGGTTCCACATTGTAGACTCGAGACTAGGATTCGCGCATGTGGAGTCAGTGGACAAGTAGAAGAACTGAAAACAAATTGTCTGCAAAAAAACAGAGAGTGGGGGTTACTCAGACTGGCGGCAGGCCGGAAGTGACGTTCAACAATGATCGGTGCTGGGACCACTGCGTTCACCATTTGCATATTTTTTTTAGTCTCAGTAATCTGAAGTGCACTGTCAAATTTGTGGTTGGCACCAAATTGGCAGCTTTAGTTAATACTGAAGAATCCTGCGACCACATACAATAAGATGGTAACAAACTTACAGAATGGGAGTGTAAATGGCAATTTAATACCAATATAAAAATGTGTGTGGTGTTTTATTTTGGGAGGAGGAATAAGATGGCCACATACTCCAACAGTAAAGTTGTATTACACTTGTATTGAACCTTGTTTAGATCACACTTGATGTACTGTGCACAGTTTGGACTCAATATTACAAAAAAGGATATAGAGGCACTGGAGAAGCTTCAAACCAGACTGGGATTGCGGCAGGTGGTGAGAAAAAACAACACGAGGAAAAAATCTAAAGACAGAGAGGTTATAACTATCAAAAACGACTGAAAAGACAGGGATCCTTTTCTCTAGAAAAGAGAAGGCGACATAATGGAGAACCCAGAATTATCAGGGGGTAGAGGTAGAGAAAATATTTATGGTTGTTGGGTATCCGCAATAGTGCTGATACATATTAGATAGTCACTAATAAATCCTGTAGGAATTCAGGATTAACTCTTTTCCCAGAAATTGTTTAGAATGTGGAACTCGCTACCACGTGGAGTATGTTGAGGCGAATATCATAAATTAATTTTTAGGGAGGTAGAAAAGTAACGAATACCAATCAGAACCCCAGCTCCGTGTGGCGGAAGATCAATTCAGAAACTAACATTGCAAATGTTTTACCTCAGGGGTGTGGCATCTGGAGTTTGGCACCTGGTGGGAGACATCTGGAGTATGACCCCTGGAGTATTATGTCCGGTGTCACTGATGATGCGTGGAGGTGTTGCGGTGATCCGGCGTTAATCAGTCGGTCTTATGAACCGCAAAACGCGTGTTCATCCCCCGTCCGTGCCTCTGTTAGTTTTCAATATTTAAGGCGATGTTTAAGCTGCAAGGCCTCAAAGACAATACATCCTTCAGGAGGTGCAGTGCAACAAACCGAATGAAGCACTCCAGATAGGGTCTCACGAAGCCTCGTTACAACTGAAACAGAACTTGCTCCTCTTAGTATTCCAGCCCGCTTGAGATAAAGGCCAACAATCCTTCAGCGTTTTTGAATGGACCTCCAGCACCGTACTCATCAAACATTAAATCGAATGGGATTTTGCGGATCACTCACATCGTTTATTTTAGCGAGTTTATAGTGAAGTAGAATATGTTAGTCTGTGAGATTTCCAGAGTGAAATTTTAGTAACAGGGCAAGTCTGCTTTGTATTATATACAGGCCTGAGATATAGGCTGTTCGATCGAGAATTAAAATATGCAAACCACTGAATCTGTTGACGTCAGCACCAGACGTTGAATTACTCTTTTCATGTTAAGAAATCCTATGACAAACACATAAAGGTCCCAGGAATACCCGGGACCTGAATGTGTGCAAGATCCTGCTCTTAATCCACTCGATAAGGTGGACCATGTCGAGCTGTTTCACCTTGTCCAGAACAGTAGAACCAGAGGACACGGCCTGAGATTGAAGGGGGTAAATTCAAAACTAATCTCGGGAAACATTATTTCAGTAGCGACTGTCTATCTATGGAACAGGATTCCGTCCTAATCTTCATAATTAAAACTAGAGGACAGGGGGGTTCAGGGGAACACGGGCAGCAAAATTAGAAATAGAATAAAGGGGAATTCAGGGGCACGCTCTAAATGTTTAATGAGATATAAAGGACAGGGGAATATGGCAACAGATATTAGAAATAGGGACCAGCGGAACACTTCATTTAGAAGTAGGGCACAGGGGAAGGCAGCAACTGTTCAATTCGAAATAGAGGACAAGGGAATTCAGGGTAATAAATTAACTGTCTAATTAGAAATAGAATGAAAGGAGGCATGGGGTAACATAGTAAATGACTGTTTTTTTTGAACTAGGGAGCTGGGAGATAGTAAGTGTTTATTTAGAAATAGAAGAGATGGGAATGTCAGGGAAACACAGTAACTGTTTAATTAGAAATATAAAAATACAAGGAAATACAACAACTGGTTAATTAGAAACAGGGGACGGGAAATGATAACCACATCAGATTGAATGTGACCCGGTAATGTAATGGTTAATTATTCATGCCTTTGCTTTTTATTTTACATGCTATTTTTGGATGATGTGATTGATTACACATCCCCTTCTCAGGATTGTAGCTGGGTGCAGAGCATCGCTGACTGATGGAATTAAAACCTCTGCATGTTGCCTGACTCCTGCCTTAAATACGGTTGGCCGTCTGAATCCAGTTAAATTAGAATGTGTCTCTTACACAGAACTGCCCACAGCGAATGAGCAATTTCCCAGAAGCTAGATGCCAACCGGATTGGCAGAGCCCGGGCTCCACGGGGCCCTTCAACCAAGAGGATTTTGGTTTTGGAGAACGTCTGGGTCAAGTGAAATTTTAAAGAGTGACGGGTAAAGCGGAGTCTTAATCACCGTTAATAAATGAAGCCCATTCACAATTAAAGTACAAAGGCTATTGTTCGCATAAGCTTTTCAATAAGGTTCTTGAACATAGGTTTATTAAGCACATAATACATGCAATAGTCCTTACACAAACATTAAAAGGTATAAATTAGAATCACACCTGATGATGGTTGGTGTGGAGACCCAAACATGTCACAGTCCTGAGCTCAGAATCTTAGGCCTTTACAAAACCGAATAATCTTTCAAAACTGTAAGTTTTTAGTCATTTTTCTGACTCCCGGTACTTGAAAAGGCTCACAATTCTGCATTACACAATTATATCAAAGTTAAAATAAAGCTCAGCGTAAAGATAATTTAATTGATTTATCTGAAAGATAATTTCACACATATAATCCAATGGTACCAAGTGAAAACTTTAAAAGTGAGACTTTCTGTCTCTGTATCTAAAGTACTAAGTGAAAATGGTGATGGATGTCCAGATGTTTTCCTTTGCAAAACTAACTCTCTTCCCAAACTGTTACCAAAGAAAGAACGTTCCCTGAAATTGATGAATCTGTTTGCAATGATATGTGTTTAATTAAATCGCGTATTACTTCATCCTGAAACTGACCATTGTTGCAGGGTCAGCTCTGGCCCATTAGCCAAGTGGTACTTTAAATAGACTTGTACTTCCTGCTTAACAGGAAAATACAAAAGATTAACATTACTACCATAGGATTAAAAAAAGAGAAACCAACACAGTATAATATAAGCATACGTTAGGCTAGTCTGATTAACCCTTTCCTTACAACGCCCCCTTTGTTGACGTTAGATTCTTTCAGGTCAACACTAAACAATATCTTCTCAGCAACATAGATCTATCTCGGCCTATTCTATTGCTGAGATCTCCATCCATTGGTTTGACACATGTTCTCACTCTCCAGGGCGACAATAACCATTTCATGGAGTGGTGTTGCCTGCGTTGCTGACCATGTTTTTGATCCGTTCCTCAGAGCATCTTCATCACGCATAGAGCATGCTGGTTGCTTCATGTACCACGCGTAACTTCTGCAAACAGAGCGATATCCCAGGATCTTACAGTGCCATGACATCCGATAAAAGCCATTCCTGTCCCTTCTGTCTATCAATCAATGGATCGGGGTTCGGTGGGTGTTTGATTAGGACCGCCCTTGCATGGTCCCGATGTTTCGCGTATTTGTCAGGCTATCAAGTATATTATTTTCTTTCTTTATCTATAGCAAGGACACAACCATCTCCAAGTGAAAGCTAGCAATTAACAAGCTTCACTACAGTGACCTGATTTTCACCAGACTGTGCATTGATACCAGACTCATATCTTTTGGTGAGTCGTACCCAGGTGGTTTAAATTAACAAGGAATGGGACAGGATAGATGGAAGCGAAATCTTCCGTTAGTTGAAGGGTCAAGAACTAACGGCCAGAGATAAAATGATAAATGTACAAGATTTAACACTAAAGGTAGGAGAAGCCTCTTTACATGGAGAGTTGTGAGACTGTGGATATACCGGTGGCGGAAGTTATATCAATATTGAAGATTAATTTGCAAATGTGGCTGAATATAAATAGGTTGAAGGGTGGTTGAGACCGTGTGGGTGTAGTCTTTGGAACTATTTGCTCGGGTGGAGGGTAAAAGTCGACAAGAGCTGGTTGGGTCGAATGGACTGTTATAACATTCCAACATTGTGATGACCAGTTGAGATTTTCAGTAAATATCTGTGAACAAAGATGTCTAATGTCACATTGACGAGTCAAGTTCCTACTGTCTCCATCATTAGACACTGATCAGGAGACAGGCCCCGGTCTATTGGTCCAGGAGATAATGGGGGGCGGAGTCTGATGGGGTGACCAGCGCCTGCAACATTCACACCAAGATTACAGAATTATAGTTAACCACCATTGTAACACATTGTTTCTACACTAAAGATAACTTTATCTGTTAATTAAATTGGGGCGACTCTTTTATTTGCCTGCGGTGTGAGGCAGTTAACGCTGACGCCCATATGTTCTACTCCACTGCGGAAGATCAATCATGATTGTTCGCATTGAAACTTGAGCGGGAAATGTGTTGTTTTAGCAGGAAACGATTACGTTCACCCGGGGAAAGCAGCAGACATCAAACACACGGCACAAAGTGGAGGAAATGTTTTCTGATACCTGTTCAATTTCACAACAATTTCGTCCTAACAGAAAGACAGACATTATAAAATAGAACACGGGCTATAATTTAACTCTAGTTAGGACAGGAAGCTTTGTATTGACTTTTCATTTTTTTAACCAAATTCAGAATAAGTGCCAAAGGAGATTTCACAAACTTTTTCAGCTCTTCCCTGAATTTATTTTGTGTAGCTGCATAAATACAAATGTTTGTACAGGAGCTCAAATACATCAGCAGATTTCCGGTTTCAGTGGCGATGAATGCAGGAGATGTATAATCGGGTCGGTGATGCACGGCCAGGTTGTAAAATACAAATTTCACGGAAGATGTCAACCACAACAATACAAAACTGCCCGATAAAGTGAACAGTAAAATAATAGATTTCCTTCGGCTCTCCATCTCTGGATCACTCTGATTCTCACTGCTGTGACCCCGGAGTCCCCTGCGGGCTCTGCTGGCCACTAAAATACGCCTGACTGTCAAACAATTAAACAGTATTATCAAAACAAATGGAAGATATGAGTTTAAAATATTTTGTAAGCGGAAGTAGGCTACACCTGCAGGCGATGAAAAAAAGACCTCACTGGGGCGGAAACCCCAGGAACCATTGTTGATTATTTGTTTGTGTTCAAAGGCAAACCAAAAGGGGATGTTCTCTAAACAGATCAGGACAGAGACGGTCGTTATAACCGAAGCCGCAGTTCTCACTGTGCAATACTTTGTTTTAAACTTCTGACAACATATAGCTACAAATCGGTCAAATGTGAAGGAGACTGTAAACCACACCGACATATCCAGGTTGGTACAAGACATGTACATCATGAACTTAAAAACGGCAGTGTAGGACAGGAATGAATATGGAAAGTGTTTACTCAAAATGTGAAATACGATTACATTGAAGATCATGACCAGTAGATCTGCTGTTGCCATGGACATCATGTAGACCGAGATACATTTGGAAAGGCCGCATTTTCCTCTGGAGAGAATCACCATTGTCAATATGTTCGCTGTAAGATAGAGGGACAAGAGTAAGTAATGGAGACACTCTGATAAATTTTACAGCGTATAGTGGGGAGATGAACCGATGTGTTCCTATTGAGGATTATGCACACGGTTTCCGTTTATAATATAGGCGAGCGTTGCCAATATATTTTTCAAACGAAAGTAATTATTAAACACCCAATATCGAGGTACTGAGAATGCGCCGTCATTCCAGCACACTTCAGTCAGACTGTGTCAAGCCGGTGGGTGGAGATTGGTGTTGGGATGGTCGCTCGTATTCAGTATCGGCAATGGTAACGGATAGCGAGCCCAACACCACCGACAGAGAGACACTGATGGCTCAACGGAGGGGAATTTTGACTTTGGGCTATAGTGTGAAACGGGCGACATCGGATCAGCCGACCATGATCCATCTCTTCCGACTGAATCTCCACCGCTATCGCCACTGACACTATATTCATGCATAAAAACAGAACATGCTGGAAATGCTCAGCAGGACCAGGATCAGCGGCATTATCTGTGGAGAGGGAAACACATTTAAAGTTTCATGTCGATGTCTTTCGTTAGAAATCCATTGAGGCTCCATTCACACTTTAATGCTGCGGTCCAGGTCAAGCCGCAGTACCTCGCAGGGACGGTACAGATACAGATTAAAGTCCCTTAAAGGGCAACCTAGGAAGTTTCTATAACTTGTTCATTTTCACAGTCAATAACGCACCGGATTGCCTTACATACATTCAACCACATATTTAATTGCAGTGTGGAGCGCTTAAACCATCACGCCATGAGGCTGGGACCATGTGATGCACCGAGCCAATTTGATGAGTTACTACAGCGGCCCCAGGAAGCAATCGATGGCATTTTACATTAAATCTCATGCATTTAATTGGCGGAGGGGATCTCGGGAGCGGCAACCGATGTCAGCTGCGTTCATTATAATTTAGAAACAGTTACTGGAAAGATATGAATTCAAATAATACATTCAGCTGAGACACACGCATTCGAAGTAGATCGAAACTCTGCTCTTTTTCTATATATAATGGCCCAAAGGGAGCTGCTCGGTAACAGAGCGGGAGCTGGTGGAGCCGCGAAGGTTCTTTGTAGCCGAGGGGAGGGGAGCAGCCCCCAGGGTGGCAATTATTGTTCCAAATATATTTCACCGTCCTCTGATGGGTGGAGGTGGCTGCAGTACAAGGAAATATAAACATTTAGTAGACAGTAAACAACGGTACAAATGAAATTATTACGATGGGCACTAAGCAACACATTCTTTGGTGATCTATGTACTGTTGGAAGGGCCGGGGAATCAGCCGGACTGATCAGATTCCCGGTGATATTCACCGACTGATCCCGGTGGGTCAATGACTCTGCAATGAGTACATTCTCGGAATCTGTTACATTAACACTGAGATAGTGAACAACTATTAGACAAAAGTATACATTTACTTACCAGGAGCCCCAAATGTTGCGAGAATAGGATAGTAAATGTTCCTTATCTGTATAATTGTTCGCAGTTCCATTTAAAAATAACTGTGCAAAATCTGTCCAGCTTTATGGTTCGGACTGGAGTGTATCGGAGATCGGTAAATCCTCCCCCATTTATAGAACAATCGGTGCCCCGATCAGAAAAACAGATTACTAAATATTTGGCTTTAGTTACAGTCACTTAACAAACAAGGGGCGATTTTCCGCTTCAGTGCGCCGGGTCGCCAATGGGGAAATTGTACGGAAAGTAATCTCAGAGGGAGTGTGCCCTGCGCTTGGTCCCTGAACCCTGAATGGAACATCTCTCCTGGAATCTGCGTTAGACTCTTGAGGTCTCAAATCCATTCGGTGAAAACTTCACTCAACCATTGCATAACCTAGGTTTGTTTTTTTTACTGTAATGATAATTAGTGATGACTCCACTCTAATATTACTGGCAATGATTCATCGCTAACATTACAAGTGATGACTCCTCTCTAACATTACTGGCTGGGACCCTACATTTTATATTAATGGTGATGACGCTACGCTGACAGTAATGGTGATGAGCCTATTCTACCGTTACTGGTGGTGATAATGCTCTAATATTATCACCGGTAACCCAACATTATTGGTGGTGACTCTGCACTAAGATTACTGGCGGTGGCCCTACCCTAACATTACTAGTGGTGACCCTACTCTAACATTATTGGTGGTGACTCTACTCTAACATTATTGGTGGTGACCCTACTCCAATATTACTGGCGGTGACCATACTCTAACATTAATGGTGGTGACTCTAATCTAACATTACTGGTGGTGACTCGACTCTACCATTACTGGTGGTGACCCTACGCTAACATTATTGGTGGTCACCCGACTCAAACATTACTGGAGGTGAACCTACTCTAACATTACTGGCGGTGAACCTACTCTAACATTACTGGCGGTGAACCTACTCTAACATTACTGCTGGTGACCCGACGCAAACATTACTGGTGCTGACACAAATCTAACATTGCTGGTGGTGACTTACTTCCACGTTACTGGTGGTGACGTTACTCTAACATTACTGGTGTTGACCATACTCCAACATAACTGACGATGGCCCTACTCAAACCATACTGGTGGTGACACAACTGTAACATTACTGGTGGTGACTCTACACTAATATTACTGGTAGTGACTCTAATCTAACATAAATGCTGGTGACCCTAATCTCACATCACTAGTGGTGTCTCTAATCTACCATTACTGGTGCTGACTCTAAAATAACATTACTGGCGGTGACCCAAGGCATCCATTGCAGTTGGTGGGCCTACTCTAACACTACTGGTGGTATACCTATTTAAAATTGCTGCTAATCCCCCTACTCTAACATTAATGGTAATGGCCGTGCAAAGATATGCGTTTTGAGGATTCAATTCTAGCATTGCGGGTCATCATCCTACTAGTGTTGACTATACTTTAGCGATACTGGCAGTATTTGTTTGTTTATGGGATTTATTGGCTAGACCTAATTGCCCTTGAGAAGCTGGTGGTGAGCTGCCTTTTGAACCGTTGCAGTCCGTGTGGTGAAGGTGCTCCCACGGTGCTGTTAGGTAGGGAGTTCCAGGATTTTGACCCAGCGACGAAGAAGGATCGGCGATATACTTCTAAGTCAGCATGGTGGGTGACTTGGAAGGGAACTTGCAGGTGGTGGTGTTCCCATGCGTCTGCTGCCCTTGTCCTTCTAGTTGGAAGAGGACACGTGTTCGGGAGGTGCTGCCGATGAAGCCTTGGCGAGTTGCTGCATTGCATCTTGTAGACGGTATACACTGCAGCTACGGTTCGCCGGTGGTGGATGGAGTGAATGTTTAAGGTGGTAGATGGGATGCCAATGAAGCGGGTTGCTTTGTCCTGGATTGTGTCGAGCTTCTTGAGTGTTTTTGGAGCTGCATTCATCCAGGCACGTGGAGAGTATTCCATCACACCCCTTACTTGTGCCTTGTAGATGCTAGAGTTGCTTTGGGGAGTCAGGAGGTGAGACACACGCCACAGAATACCCAACCTCTGACCTGCTCTTGATGCCACATTATTTATGTGGCTGGTACAGTTAAGTTTCTGGTCAATGGTTTCCCCAGGCTGTTGATGGTGAGGAATTCGCTGATGGTAATGCCGTTGAATGTCAAGGGGAGTGGGTAGACTCTCGCTTGTTGGAGATAGTCATTACCTGGCACTTCTGTGGCGTGAATGTTACCTTTAACTTATCAGCCCAAGCCTGTACATCGTCCAGGTCTTATTGCATGCTGGCATGGGCTGCTTTATTATCTGAGGAGTTGTGAATGGTACTGAACACTGTGCAGTCAACAGCGAACCACCCCATTTCTGACCTTTTGTTGGAAGGAAGGTCATTGATGAAGCAGCTGAAGATGGTTGGGCCTAGGACACTGCCCTGAGGAACTCCTGCGCTGTGATGATTGGCCTTCAAACACCACAACCATCTTCCTTTGTGGTAGGTATGACTACAGCCAGTGAAGATTTTACAGCCTTTGCCCATTTATTCTAATCTCATTAATGACTTGGATAATGGGACCGAGTGTTTTGCAGCCATGTTTGCGGATGATACAAAGATGGGTGGGAAAGCATGTTGTGCAGAGGAATCAAAAAATCTGCAGAGGGATATGGACAGGCTAAGTGAGTGGGAAAACATTTTGCAGATGGAGTATAATGTGGGAAAATGCGGAGTTATCCACTTCGGCGGGAAAAATAAAAAAAGCCACTTATTATTTAAATGGAGAGACATTACAAAATGCTGACGTTCAGAGGGACCTGGGGGGCCTTGTGCATGAAACACAAAAATTTAGCATGCAGGTACAGCAAGTAATCAAAAAGGCAAATGCAATGTCGGTCTTTATTTCAAGGGGGTTGGAGTATAAAAGCAGGGAAGCTTTGCTACAACTGTACAGGGTATTGGTGAGACCACACCTTGAGTACTGCGTACAGTTTTGGTCTCATTATTTCAGGAAGGATATTCTTGCATTGGAGGCAGTTCAGAGACAATTCCCTTGGTTAATTCCAGAGATCTTGCGGTTGACTTATGAGGGAAGGTTGAGCAGGCTGCGCCTTTAATCATTGGAATTTTGAAGAATGAGAGCTGATCTTATTGAAACATATAAGATACGGAGGGGGCTCGACAAGGTAGCCGCAGAGAGGATGATTCTCGTCGTGGGGAAATCTAGAACTCGGGGGCACAGTTTCAGAATAAAGGGTCGCCCTTTTAGAACTGAGATGAAAAGGAATTTCTTCTCTCAGATGGTCGTAAATCTGTGGAATTCTCTGTCGCAAAGAGCTGTGGATGCTGGGTTATTATATACATTGAAGCTGGAGATAGACTGATTTTTGCTAGATAAGGGAATGAAGGGTTATGGTGAACGGGCAGCGAAGTGGCTTTGAGTCCAAGATCAGCCATGATATTATTGAATGCCAGAGCAGGCTCGAGGGGCCAAGTGGCCTATTCCTGCTCCTATTTCTTATTTTCTTATAATGTCATTAGTGGTGACCTTAATCTTACATTATTTACGATGACCGAACTATAACATTACCGATGGCGGTTCTACACTATCAATACTGGTGGTCAGTCAACTCTAACATTTTTGGCGGTAACCGTATTCTAACATTATTGTTGATGACTATACACTAACATTAGCGGTAATAACGACAATTTAACATTTCTGATGCTAACCCTACTCTACATAAGAACATAAGAATTAGGACCAGATATCATACAGTCATAGAGCCACACGGCACAGAACGAGGGCATTCGGCATATTGAGTCCGTGGCGGCTCTCTGAAGAGCAATCCAGTCAGTCCCATTCCCCAGCTCTATCCCCGTGGCCCTGCAAGTTTATTTCCCTCAAGTGCCTATCCAGTCTCCCCTTGACTACATCGCGTGTCTCCACTTCCACCACTTCCGTCGGCAGCGAATTCCAGGTCATCACCTCTCGCTGCATAAAAAAGTTTGTCCTCACATCCCCCCGTATCTCTTGCCCAACAACTTAAATCTGTGTCCCCTAGTCCTTGTACCGTCAACTAGTGGGAACAGCGTTTCCACTTCTAGCCTATCCAAATCCGTCATAATCGTGTAACGCCCAGGTCCCTCTGTCCCTGCACACTCTTTAAAATTGTGCCATTAAGTGTAAATTGCCTCTCCCTGTTCCTTCTGCCAAAATGCATCACCTTCCACTTCTCTTTATTAGAATCCATCTCCACTTGTCCGCCAATTCTGCTGGCCTTTCTATGTTCTGTTGCAGTCGATTGGTATCATCCTCACTGTTTGTCGCACCCTCAAGTTTGGTGTCATCGGCAAATTTTCAAAATCTGCTCTGTATACCAATATCCAGGTCATTTATATATATCAAAAAAGCAGTGGCCCCAGCACTGACACTTGGAGAACGTCACTGTCTACCATCCTTAGTGTTAAAAGCAGCCATTTAGCTCAAATCGCTGTTTTCTGTCCGTATGACAATTCCTTAGCCTGGCTGCCACTGACCCACCTATTCCATGAGCGTCAATTTTGTTAACCAGCCCTCTATGTGGTACTTTTTCAAACGCCTTCGGATAATCCATGTAGACAACATCCAAAATAACAACAGAAAACGCTGGAAAAACTCAGCAGGCGAGGCAGCATCCGTGGAGAGAGAAACAGAGTTAACGTTTCAGTTCGAGAACTTTCATCAGAACTGGAAACAGCAGGGAATCAAATAGATTTAAGGCAAGGATAAAGCTGGGAAAAGGGGGAGGGGATGAAAGAACAAAAGGAGAGATTAAGAGACATTAAGAGATATTCAAGGCAAGAGGTGGTGTTGATGTAACAGGTTGAGGCTGAAAGAAGAGTGAAATGCACTGGCAGAATGAAGGACAGCTGCCAGCTTCTAGGAGGGAAAAAAAGGGAGGGGGGAAATAAAAGGGTGAATGAAAAAATAAAATATAAATGTGATAGGGGCCGAGGTTATGATCTGAAATTGTTGAACTTGATGTTGAGTCCACAGGGCTGTAGGGTGCCTAATCGAAAGATGAGGTGCTGTTCCTCGAGCTTCCGTCGAACAGTGTAACAGGCCGAGGACGGTGAGGTCAGAGTGGGAGTGAAGCGATGAATTAAAGTGACAGGCGACCGGGAGCTCGGGGTCCCCCTTACGGACTGAACCGAGGTGTTCTGCAAAGTAGAGGAGACCACATCGTGAGCAGCGAACATAGTATACTAAATTGCAGGAAGTACAAGTAAATCGCTGTTTCACCTGGAAGGGGTGTTTGGGGCCCTGGACAGTGGGAAGAGGGGAGGTATAAGGGCATGTTTTGCTTCTCCTGCGCTTGCACGGGAAGGTGCCGGGCGAAGGGGAAGGGATGCTGGGGGTGGTAGAGGAGTGGACTAGGGTGTCGCGGTCGGAGCGGTCCCTGCGGAATGCTGAAAGGGGAGGTGAGGGGAAGATGCGTTTGGTGGTGGGATCACGCTGGAGGTGACGGAAATGTCGGCGGATGATCCGTTGAATGTGCAGGCTGGTGGGGTGAAAGGTGAGGACAAGGGGAACTCTATTGTGGTTCCGGGAAGTAAGGGCAGGGGTGTGGGCAGAAGTGCGGGAGATAGAACGGACACGGTCGAGGGCCGTGTCGACCACGGTAGAGGGGAATCCTCGGTTGAGGAAAAAGGAAGATATGTCGGAAGCACTGGTAACATCCATTCCATTCCCTTCATCAATCCTCTCTGTTACTTCCCAGAAAATGTAATTAGATTAGTCAAAACGATCTGCCTTTTACAAATCCGTGTTGGCTCTCCTAAGTTAGCTTAAACCAGTCCAAGTGCCCGTTATTTTTTCCCTTGAATATTGTTTCTAAAATTTAATCAACATTGATGTTAAACTGACCGGCCTATATTTTCTAGGATTGTCCTTACGCCCATTCTTGAACAATAGTGTTACATTTGCCACTTTTCAATCCTCAGGCATCTCCCAGGCAGCTGGGGAACATTGGAAAATTATGGCAAGCCCTTCTGCTATCTCGTCCCCCAATTCCCGTAGCAACCTGGGATGCAAGACATCTGGACCAGGCGACCTATCTTCTCTTTCAGCATACCCAGCCTTTCTAGTACATCCTGTCTCTCAATTTTTACCCCTTCCATTGCTTCTAACATTTCCACTTTTACCGATATTTTGTCAGCATCCATCACCTTAGTAAACACCGAACCAAAGTATTCATTGCGTATTATTATCTTGCCCTGTTGTCCTGAGCAGACATCACCTACTTTATGCCCAATAGACCGCAGCCCGCCTCTTACTACCCGCTTACTGTTTACATAGCAGTAGAAGAATTTTGGATTGCTTTATTTGTTAACCGCTATTCTACTCTCATATTCTCTCTTTGCCAATCTGATTTTGATCTTCACTTCCGCTCTCAACTTATTGTATTTGGTCTGGTTCTCCCTTGAAGAATTCACCAGACATGCATCATACAATCTCGTTTTTTGCTTCATCATCTTCTATCTCCCTCGGCTTCCAAGGAGCACTTGTATTGGTTCCGTTTCCCTTCCCTCTTGTTGGAATGTACCTAGCCTTTACTTGAAACATCTCTCCTGAATGATCGCCCATTGTTCCATTACAGTTTTTCATGTCAGTCTTTGCTTCCATTTTGCCCTGGCTAGATCATTTTACATCGCATTGAAGTTAGCCCTATTCCAGTTTAGATGCTCCACTCTAGATTGTTCCTTGCTCCTCTCCATTGCTAATCTAAATGTTATGATACCTTGATCACACGTACCCAAGTGTTTTCCCACAGCCACTTGGTGGAATTGGCCCACCTTATTCCCAAGCGCCAGCTCCAGCAATGCCTCCTTACTAGTTGGGCCAAGAACATACTGGTCAAGGAAATTCCCCTGAACACATTTCAGAAATTCCTCCCTCTCATTTCCTTTA
The DNA here is from genome assembly GCA_030390025.1 of Squalus acanthias. Taxonomy (NCBI): domain Eukaryota; kingdom Metazoa; phylum Chordata; class Chondrichthyes; order Squaliformes; family Squalidae; genus Squalus; species Squalus acanthias. Next base: position 147,093,778 of record CM059431.1, on the reverse strand, counting down.
CCCTAGCATTATCCCAATCGATATTTGGATAACTAAATTCCCTCAATATGACCACTCGATAGCTCTTGCATATCTCTGCGATTTAACTGCAGATTTGCTCCGCAACCTCGCTCTCACTATTTGGAGGCATGATCATACCCTTTTTGCTCCTCAACTCTAACAAAATTGATTCTTTCCTTGTACCCTCAAGAACATCCTCCCTTTCCAAAGCTACAATGTCTTCCTTAAACAGCACTGTCACAGTAGCTCCCTTTTTTCCTTCACTGTCTTTTCTGAACACCTTGTACCCTTGAATATTCAGTACACAGTTCTCACCGTTTTTAAGCCACGTTTTCGTTATTGCCACGACATGAAATTGCCACACGGCTAATTGTTCTTGTAGGTAAACAACCTTATTCATCACACCTTGTGCGTTTCCATACATGCATTCTAACCCAATGTTTGAATTTTTCACAGTCTATCTTAGTCTACTCCTAACTAATATGGTACTACTACCGCCTCAAGTACTATATTCTCTAGTACTATCCAACACGCTCACTCTTTTATGCACCTTTTTCCTCTTTTCTACTCCTATATGCTTGTGCCCATCCCCCTGCAAAGCTAGTTTGAACCCTCTCCAACAGCTCTTGCAAAAGTCTCCGCTCCAGACCATACAGCACCTCGAGCCTGCTCCATCATTCAATAATTCCATTGATGATTTTCTACCTCAACTCCACCTTCTCGTTCGATCCCCATATCCCTTACATAAGATAACATAAGATATAGGAACAGGATTAGGTCGTTTGAGCCCTCGAGCCTGCTCCGCCATTCAATAAGATCACGGCTGATCTGATCTTGGCCTCAACTCCACTACCCTGCCCACTCCCCATAACCCTTGACTCCCTTACCTTTCAAAAATCTGTTTTTTCTCGACCTTAAATATATTCAATGACCCAGCCTCCACAGCTCTCTGGGGAAGAGAATTCCAAAGATTCACGACCCTCTGAGAGAAGAAATTCCTCCTCATTTCCGATTTAAAAGGGTGCCCGCTTATTCTGAAATTATGCCCCTTAATTCTACATTTCCCCACGAGGGAAAACATCCTCTCTGCATCTACCCTGTCAAGCCCCTTTAGAATCTTATATGTTTCAATAAGATCCCCTCTCATTCTTCTGAACTCCAATGAGTATAGGCGCAATCTTCTCAACCTTTACTCATAAGACAACCCCTTCATCACCGGAATCAACCTCGTACACTTTCTCTCAACTGCCGCCAATGCAAGTATATCCTTCCTTAAATAAGGAGACCAAAACTGTACGCAGTACTCCAGGTCTGGTCTCACCAACGCCCTGTGCAGTTGTAACAGGCCTTCCCTACTTATATACTCCTTTGCCTTTCCAATAAAGGCAAACATTCCATTTGCCTTTCTAATTACTTGCTGTACCTGCATGCTGAATTTTTGTGATTCATGCACAGGGACCCCCAGATCCCTCTGTACCTCAGTATTTTTAATCTCTCCCCATTTAAATAATAATTTCCTACCACAGTGGATAACCTAGCATTTTCGCACATTAAACTCCATTTGCCTGATTTTTGCCCACTTACATAGCCTACCTATATTCCTTTGGAGATTCGTTGCGTTCTCCGCACAATTTCCTTTCCCAGCTGTCTTTGTATCATCAGAAATTTGGCTGCATTACACTCAGTCCCTTCATCCTAGTCATTAGTATAGTTTGTAAGTCGTTGAGGCCCCAGCACTGATCCCTGCGGCATCCGACTAGTTACAGTTTGCCAACATGAAAATGACCCATTTATACCGACTCTCTGCTTCCTGTCTGTTAGCCAATCCTCTATTCAAGCTAATATATAATCCCCAACCCCGTGAGCTCTTATCTGGTGTAGCAACCTTTTATGTGGCACCTTATCGAATGCCTTCTGGAAATCCAAATACACGACATCTACTGGTTCCTCCTTTTCCACCCTGCTCGTTCATCCTCAAAGAATTCCAGCAAATTTGTAAAAGATGATTTCCCTTTCATAAAAAAATGCTAACTCTGCTTGACTATATTATGATTTTCTAAATGTCCTGCTATCACTTCCTTAATGATGGACTCCAACATTTTCCCAATGCCAGATGTTAGGCTAACTGGTCGTTAGTTGCCTGCTTTCTGTCTCCCTTATTTCTTAAATAGGGGCGTTACATTTACGGTTTTCCAGTCCACTGGGACCTCTACAAAATCCAGGGAATTTTGCTCGATTACAAACAATGCTTCCACTATCTCTGCAACCGCCTCTTTTAAGACTCTAGGATGCAGTCCATCGGGTCCAGGGGACTCCCCTTCTCCACCTTTAGTCCCATTAGCTTCCCTAGTACTTTCACTCTAATGATAGTGATTGTTTAAGTTCTCCCACCACCCCAATAGCCCCTTGATTATCCATTATTGGGATGCTTTTACATTCTTATACCATGAAGACCGATACAAAATATTTGTTCAAAGACTCTGCCATTTCCCTGTTTCCCATTATTAATTCCCGAGACTCATTCTCCAGGGGACCAAAGTTTAATTTAGCTACTCTGTTCCTTTTTATATACCTGTAGTAACTCTTACTGTCCTTTTTTATATTTCTTGCTAGCTTACTCTCATAAGCTATCATATCTATCATTTTTTTGTCGTCCTTTGCTGGTTTTTAAAAGTTTGCCAATTGTCTTACACTATTCTTCGCAGCATTGTATGCTTTTGTTTTCAATTTGATTCCATCCCTTGATTCCGCCAGAGCCTAAAAATCTATCTATTTCAGCCTTGAATATACCAAACGAAAGTGCCAGAGATAACTTTGTCGCTGGCACGTAATCATAGAGTCCTCGAATGATGCAGCAAAGAAGGAGCCCATTTGGCCCATCGTGCCTGTGCAATGACAGCAGACGCCACAGAATGAGGTCAACGTCCTGCATATTCTCCCGGTTCCACACCGGGGAAAGTCCTGTCCTCACTGAGTTACACAGTCCGGCTCTACCAGCGGAAGTCAATGCGGTAATTGGTGCCTGGCCTTTCTGTAACCTCTCACTGCATCTTCATTCATCTCAGAACATGAACAATCCCCACAGATCACAGCAAGTGCAGAGTAAAGTTACCACAATATTAATTAGTAATTTGAGGAGATGTAAGCAGTTCAATTCCGACACCAAAATATCGTTTGCAACTACAAATCTGTTTATTGTGTTCGACCAAGTCCAGATACACGCATGTTTTCTTTGCTTTTGGACATAACTACAACCTCACTCTAAAGTCTGTCTCAATAGTTCCCCGTTGCCATGGAGAGAAGCGCCTGATGCCCTCGTTTATTTAATGCAACAGAGACAAACAAAGGTATTCGTTCAAAATCAACCTGCAGGAAGACACGTACAGATAAACACAGCCAGAGATACAGAGAGTATCGGGAAACACCGGGAAATAGACAAGAGATATTGACAAGAACAAAGGCCATCTGAACATTCCTGAACCCCTGTGGTCAATGAATGGTTTGATGGTTGACTTCCTCATACACCTTGGAATTCTGGAAGACTTGGTCCGTGGTTTGTAGAACAAGTTGAACCAATGGGGCGGAGCCAACAGCCACCTCGCTGTAATAAGCGACAAGGCCGGAAAATGTAACCAGACCCGGCGAGTTCAGTCGGAAGAGCATCAGACTCTTAATTTCAGGAGTCGTTCGTTCGAGCTCCCCGTTGGGTGAATATTTTTTCAACCTTTCATTGTTGATTTCACGGCGACCCCCAGCTCTGAATTCCTGCAGCAGTGTCGCTTCGCTGAAAATGCGAGTAATATAATTACTGGTTTAAGAGTGAAAACTGGCCTCCACTTCACTGTAAGTGTCAGATACAACATTGTAGGTGACGCGTTATCATAGAATGATAGAATGATACAGCAGTGAATTAGGTCATTCGGCCCATCGTGCCTGTGCAGGCTCTTTGACAGAGCTATCCCATTAATCCCACTCCCCTGAATTTTTCCGTGCAAGTAATGTACAATAAATGGTAAAACGTTTAAAAGGAACAGGACGTGTTAGGGATTCAGATACACAAACATTTCTGAGGGGCCTCAAATTTTTGTAAAGATTTCAACCTCCCCTGCTTCATTGCCCTTAGCGAAGCAGGTGTGACGTTCCAGTCAAAACTCTGTCCGAACAAAACTGGCTGCAGTCACAGAATTAGAATGGCCACGTCCTGGGGACCAATAGCAGCCGGTCCAGGTCGAAGAAGAACGAGAGGGAACTTTTTTTTTACACAACGAGTTCTTGTGCTCTGGAATACAATGCCTGGCAGGGCGACGGAAGCAGATTCAGCAGTAACTTTAAAAGGAGAACTGGATAAGTACTTGAAGGGAAACATTTACAGGGCTATGAGTAAATAGCAGGGGACTGAGATTAATTGGATAGCTCGACCAAAAAGCCGGCACAGGCACGAGGGGCCGAATGACTTTGTTCTATGCTGTATAATTAAATAATTCTATGATTCAATTCAAAGGAACCCGGCGAGAATTATCTGATTCAGGAGATTGGGGAGGGACAATTAGGGAGCTCCTTCAGAACATTAATCACTTAACAATCAATTTCCTTTGTGACGAGTGTGGTTTCGATCAGTGAAATGTCTGTAAAATGCAATGGAGGTGAAGGATTGAGGGTTTTTAGTGTGGGACAGAAGTGATGTTGTTTATGGTCACTGAGCCTTCCAGCAGCATTTACGGGGGACCAGAATGAGTGGAACTTTCTCTGGGCCTTCTCCGGGGTAATTCAGGCCTATTGAAAGATTTCTCCTTGAGCACAGGTGGCCGAGCAGTCTATGGTGCTGCGTTCAGGTCGCAGTCTCCTCTGGGAGTGTGGGTATGAATCCCACTCCAGACATGCCGGTCTTTTCACTCCTCCGTGCAATTGCATTTTATGGAATTAGCTGGAACTGCATCTTCGACATGTTGTTCCTATTTTTGAGGAGGTAACAAGGAGGCAGATGCGGGTAATGCGTTTGATGGAGTGTATATGGATATTTAGCAAGGCTTTTGATAAGGTTCCACATGGCAGACTGGTCACGAAGTTAATAGCCCATGGGATCCAGGTCAAAGTGCCAAGTTGGATTCAAAACTGGCTCGGAGACAGATAACAGATGGTAATGGTTGATGGGTGTTCTTGTGAATGGAAGGCTGTTCCAGTGGGGTTCTGCAGGGCTCAGTACTTGACCCTTGTTTTTTGTGGTATATATCAATGATCTAGACTTGAATATAGGGGGTAGGATTAAGAAGTTTGCAGATGATACTAAAATTGGCTATGTGGTTGATACTGAAGAAGGGAGCTGTAAACTGCAGGACGATATCAATAAATTGGTCAGGTGAGCAGAATAGTGGTAAATGGAATTCAATCCGGAGAATTGTGAGGTAATGCATTTGTGGAGGGCTAACAAGGAAAGGGAATACACATTAAATGGTAGGACACTGAGTAGTGTAGAGGAACAAAGGTACCTTGGAATGCAAGTCCACAGATCCGTGAAGGTAGCAGGCCAGGTTGATAAGGTGGTTAGGAAGGCATACGAAATGCGTGCCTTTATTAGTCATGTCATAGAATACAGGAGCAGGGGGGATTATGCTTCAACTGTACAAAACACTAGTTAGGCCTCAGCTAGAGTACTGCGTGCAGTTCATTTCACCACATTACAGGAATGTTGTGATTGCACTAGAGAGGGTACAGAGGAGATTTACAAGGATGTTGCCCGGAGTAGAGAATCTTAGCTATGAGGAAAGACTGGATAGGCTGGGTTTGTTTTCCTTGGAACAGAGGAGGTTGAGGGGAGACCTTATTGAGGTGTATTTAAATTATGAGGGGCAAAGATAAAGTGGATAGAAAGTACCTATGTCCCTTAGCAGAAGGGTCAGAACCAGGAGGCACAGATTTAAAGTAATTGGTGGAAAGTTTAGAGGGGATTTGAGATGACATTTCTTCAGCCAGAGGGTTGTGGGGGGGGGGGGGGGGGGTTCTGGATCTCACTGCCTGAAAGGATTTCAGAGGCAGGAACCATAACCACATTTAAAAAGTACTTGATGTGTTACTTCGGATGCTCTAAACTGCAGGGCTACGGACCAAGAGCTGGGAAGTGGGATAAGGCTGGATAGCTCTTTGTTGGCAGGCGTGGACATGATGGGCCGAAATGGCCTCCTTCCTTGCTGTAACTTTCTATAATTCTATTATTCCATCAGAAAACTAACCCTGGCATTGTTTTCCCGAGAGCAGAGAAGGTTTAGGGGAGACCTAAAAGGGATATTGAAAATTATGAGGTCTTTTGATAGAGCAAGTAGGGAGAAATTGTTTTCTTGCCGAGTGGATCGAAAACCAGAGGTCATAGATTATAAATAATTGGCTAAAGAACTCGAGGCGGCTTTAGGAGAGCTCTTTTCACACAGAGGGTTGTTAAGATCAGTAACACATTACCTGAAAGGATGATGGAATCAGATTCCATAGAAACATTCAAACGGCAATTGTACATGTACTTGAAGAGAACTAATTAGCAGGGTTATGGTCTAAATGCTTGGGTGTGGGACTAAATTGGACAGTTCTTTCAAAGAGCTGGCACAGGCAGGACGGGCCGAACGGCCTCATTCTGTGTTGTAAGATTATATGATTCAATGACTCCGGCCTCTTGTTCATCCCCCTTTCTCTTCACACTACAAATAGTCTGCGCCTCGCTGCCGGGAATTTCCTTCCCAAACCCTCTCATCTCCTCGTTTAAGACCCTCTTATAACCATAAGCTTTGAGGAGTCTTTTGGTCACACATCTTAATGAATCCTTCTTTGGATTGGCCTCTATGAAGCGCATTGGGAGACCCCCTACAAGTGGGGAGGGGCCCAGGGTTTATCAAGCTGTGTGGAGCACTTTACTGAACAGGTGTGTTTGTGTCTGTTTGTTACATTAATGAGGGCATCTGACGCTTCTCTCCCTGACACTGGGGAACTAGTGAGACAGATTTTATAGCAAGGTTCTGTTTCTGCAATGATCAATACTCTGATCAACGCTAGAAAGAGCTTTGACCCTGACGTGATTTGAACTCGCAGCCTTCTGATCGGGAATAAGACGCACTGTCGTTGCGCCACGAGGTCAACGTTTGCAACAGCGCAGGAATGGTTATATATATCAATGTTTCTCAAACACCGTTTAATTCTTACCCAGAATGAGCATATGACAGGAAAATAAACTAGGGAACTGCTCAAAATACAAAACAGGTCGAGCAGCTTCTGAAAAACAATGAACCTTTTGGCGTCCAGACATTAGTTAGAAATACAAACAAGGCCGTGTGAAAATATAAACTGTGGGTGTGTTCATAGAATCATAGAAACTCACAGCACAGGAGGAGGACATTCGGCCCGTCGTGTCTGTGCTGGTTTAGAAAGAGCAGCCGTGCTCAGTCCCACAGCCCTGCTTTTTGACCCTAACCCTGTAAGTTCCTCATCCTCAAGTACCTGTGAAACTCCCTTTAAAATTATTGATGCAATCAGTGTCCACCACTTTGTGAGGTAGAGCGTTCCAGATCTCGACAACTCTCTGAGTGAAAAGAAATCTTCTCATCTCCCTCTCGATCTTTGGCAAATGATTTTAAATCTAAGACCTCAAGTTATTGACCCACTCGCCCGAGGGAATAATTTTTCCTCTATCTACTTTAAAGCTATCATTATGTATTCAAGTAACCCATATGCTTGATTAACCACATTATCAACTTGCCCTGCCACCATTAAAGATTTGTGTATATGACACCAAGGCCTCTCTGCTCATCTGCATTTTTAAAAATCGGACCATTTAAAGTACACTCTCTTTCCCTATTAGTCCTACGAAAGTCCATCACTTCACACATTGTACTCCAACTGCCATGCTTCGGCCCGTTTCACCATCCTGCCTATGTCATCCTGAAATCTACAACTATCCTCATCTCTATCTCTAATGTTGCCAAGTTTCGTATCATCTGCAAACTGTAGAATGCTGCTCCCTACATCCGAGTCTAGATCGTTTATAAAAATTGCAAAGAGTAATGAATTCAAAACTGACCTTAGGAACACCACAGCAAACCACCTCCGCGTCTGATAAACATCCGTCCAACAACACCCTTTGCTTCCTGTCACTGAGCCAATTCCGTATCCATACCATCACTTTTCCCTTAATTCCATGGGCTTCCATCTTCTTAAGAAGCATCCTGTGTGGGTGTGATATTTATCTATAAAGTTCGTGTTTATGTGATGAGTGCGAAGCTTTATATGTGTGTCAATTCATAGTTTATTATTATAATATGACACACAATACATAAAAATATAAATATAAATAATTGCATCTGTGATACTTCTAAATACAGTTGGGTGTATTTGTGTCCCAGTTATAAATATATTTGTGTGTTATTTATCATTGTATTTGTGTGTGTCTGTATTATGTATACATGTATTTGTGTGTAATTTAAAAGTACCATATTGAGAAATAAATATTACATAAAACATTTGGAATGAAGACAGATGACCCACAAAAAATGAATAAATTTTACAGATACATGTAAATACATTTGTACGCAGCAGCGTCATGAAATACATTTACATGTAAAACAAGTCAAAACTAAATCGGTATCCAACATGGAGAGTTCCCAATTATGTTTAACATTATAGCAATGGTTTGACTCTGTTTTCCCTGGTGTTTTAGTGGTTAGGATTCGATGCTTTCAACGCCGTGGTCTGCGTTTGATTCCCGGTCAGGGAATTAAGAGGTGAAAAAGCAGCTTTTAATTAAATGACTTCCAATATTTAATGTGAAATAAGAATTGTTTTAATCACCATTAATTACTGATGACCTTCTTTTGCAGAATGAAAGAAATGCTGATTAACCAAGAGTCGATACTTCAATATTTTTCTCTGATGAACTGTGAACCACATCTCATTTCACACACAGGAGTCTGGTTTAAAATGTTCATTGCTTCTTACAACAGGAATCTGGTGCAACATTTGTTAAACTTAACAGGACCGGTCAGTTCTCAGACAAAATATTCACTGACGTAATATTAATGGTGACAGAGGCGTTGATGTGGAGGAGAAAATGGATTTGAGTCTCCGTGTACACAAATCAGTAAAAGCCAGTGCACAGTTACAAAATTTATCAAAACAGCCAATGGAATGCTGTCCATTTTCTCAAAGCGTTTGAATTCAAAAATGAGGACTCGATGCTTCCGTTATACATAACCTTAGTCAGACTCCATCTCGAGCATTACTTTCAGATTTGGGAACCGAATTCAGGAAATATAAATTAACCTTATAGCAGATACAGTGCATATTTACTAGAATTATACCAGTGTTTGCAGAGTTAAATATGAGGACAGGTTGCATAATTCTGGTTTGTATTTCCTGAAGTTTAAACGGTTGAGGGTTGATCATATCGAAATATTTAAATTCATAAAGGAAGTCCATAAGGTAGGTACAGACAAATTATTTCCACTAATGGGGAAATGCAGAATAAAAGGGCATCATCTTTAAATTAGAGCTGGGCCATTTAGGAATGAGATCCGTAAGCACTATTTCACACAAAGGTTATTGGAAATCTGGAACTCGCCTCTTCAAAAGGCTTTGGATGCTGGACAATATACATTCTGAAGAATTAAATAGAAATAAATTTATTTAGGTAAGGATATCAGCGGACATGGATTAAAGGCGTCTAAGTGGATTTAAGAAACAGATAAGCCATGATGTGATTGAATATTGGAACAGATTCGAGCTGCTGAATGACCTAATCATGTTCCTCCGCTTCTATGCAAATAAAATAGGACATAGTCAGATTTGCTGTAAAAATGTTGGTTGAAATTTAAGGAGAAATGTTCTGTCTCTGAGCTCACAGTGCGTGGAAATACAAGTAGGAAAATTACACAGCAGTGCAAAACCTCAGCTGCAGTGAGCATTTCTGGGCGCCCTACATTGGGAAGGATGTGAAGGCCATGGAGACGGTCAAAATAAATTCACTAACATCATACCATGGATGAGAGGTTTTAGTTATGAGGAGAAAGAAGGCAAAGTGAACCAAGAACGTTAAGTGAAATTCGGAAAGACGTGTTGAAAAATTTACAAGGCTAGCTGGGTGATTCGGCAACTAAAATTTAATCTCGCCAGCAAAAAATAACTTAGAAACTAAAAGATGTTTATTTTAGGATGAGATCTGTTAGTACCTGGAATGCCTTACATGATGATGGAAACAGAATTCATAATAAGATTCTGAAAGAAATCTCTCTAATTTTCATTTGAGTTATTTATTTCCAACTGCTTCCATGGTCTTTCTAGGGAGCCTGTTCCAAAGATTGTTTATGATATTGTTTATATAGATTTATATCGAATATATAGCACAGGAACAGACCACACGATCCAATTGGTCAATGTCGGTGTTTATGCTCCACGCGAGCCTCCTCCCACCTCACTCAACTAAATTTATCAGCATATCCTTCTGTTCCTTTCTTTCTTATGTACTTACCTAGCTTCCCCTTGAATGTATCTAGGTCACTTGCCACAACGAATCTTTGTAGTAGCGAATTCCACATTCTAACCAGTCTCTTGTTGAATACGTTTCTCCTGGACTCCCTGTTGGCTGTATTAGTGCTAATCTTATACTCATGCCCCTAGTTTAATTCTCCTCACAAAAGGGAATGTCTTCTCTTCATTTACCCTATCAAACCCATTCATAATTTTAAAGACTTCCATCATGTCACCCGTCAGCACTCTCTTGTCCAGAGAAAAGAGCCGTGGATTGTTCAATCTTTCCTGTAAGGTATAATCTCTCATTTCTGGCATAAAACCTTTAAATATCTTCTTTACCTATTTCAGTGCCTCCAATTCCTTTTTATAATATGAAAATCGGAGTCTAGCCTCTGAACCACTGTGTAAGTGTAGTGGTACTTCAAAGAATCATAGAATCATAGAAAGTTACAGCACGGAAGGAGGCCATTTCGGCCCATCTTCTCCGCGCCGGCCAACAAAGAAATATCCAGCCTAATCCCACTTCCCAGCTCTTGGTCCGTAGCACTGCAGGTTAGAGCATCCCAAGTCCACATCCAAGTACTTTTTAAAAAGTGGTTAGTTTTCCTGCCTCTACCACCCTTTCAGCCAGTGAGTTACAGACCCCCACAAATCTCTGGGTGAAGAAATGTCCCCTCAAATCCCCTCTAAACCTTCCACCAATTACTTTAACTCTGTGCCCCCTGGTTTTGAACCATCTGCTAAGGGAAATAGGTGATTTCTACCCACTTTATCTGTGCCCCTCATAATTTTATACACCTCAATAAGGTCTCCCCTCAGCCTCCTCTATTCCAAGGAAAACAGACACAACTGGTACTTCTAGTTCCAGAGGAGGATGTTTAAATACAGTGTAATTATAGGTTGCCACTAATATTGGAGGAGAACGGTCAGTTCTATTGTAAGTGTAGGATACCAATAGTAGCGGATTAGCATGCTCATTACACTGTAAGTGTAGGGTAATACTCGTACCGCAGTAGCACTGACACAGCTAGTTTAAGTGTAGAAGCAACCCTAGTGGTGGAGGAGCATGTTCTACTCCATTGTATGTTTAGCCAACCACTAGTACCGAAGGAGTGCGCACACCTCTCTTGTAAATATAGCCTATCACGAGTACAGGAGGAGCACGGTCATCTCTACTGTAGGTTCAGGGTATAAATAGTACAGGAGGAGCACGGTCATCTCTACTGTAGGTGTAGGATATAAATAGTACAGGAGGAGAGCGGTAATTTCTACTGTAGGTGTAGGATATAAATAGTACAGTAGGAGCACGGTCAACACTACTGTAGGTGTAGGATATAAATAGTACAGGAGGAGCACGGTCATCACTACTGTAGGTGTAGGGTATAAATAGTACAGTAGCAGCACGGTCATCTCTACATAGAAACATAGAAGATAGGAGCAGGAGTAGGCCATTCTGCCCCTCGATCCTGTTCGCCATTTAATGAGATCATGGCTGATCATCCAAATTCAGTACCCTGTCCCTGCTTTCTCCCCATATCCCTTGATCCCTTTAGCCTTAAGAAATATATCTAACTCTTTCTTGAATATATTTAATGAATTGGCCTCAACTGCCTTCTGTGGTAGAGAATTCCATAGGTTCACCACTCTCTGGGTGAAGAAATTCCTCCTCATCTCAGTTTTACCCCTTATCCTCAGACTGTGACCCCTAGCTCTGGACTCCGCCGCCATCGGGAACATACTTCCTGCATCTAGTCTGTCTAGTCCTGTTAGAATTTTATAAGTTTCAATGAGATCCTTCTCATTCTTCTGAACTCTAGCGAATATAAGCCTAATCGACCCAATCTCTCTTCATACGTCATTCCAGCCATCCCAGGTATCAGTCTGGTGAATTTTCGCTGCACTCCCTCCATGGCAAGAACATCCTTCCTCAGATAAGGCGACCAAAACTGCACACAATACTCAAGGTGTGGTCTCACCAAGGCCCTGTACAACTGCAGCAAGACATCCTTGCTCCTGTACTTGAATCTTCTCGCTATGAAGGCCAACATACCAGGTTATAAATACCATTTGCCTTCTTAACCGACTCCTGGACCTGCATGCTTACCTTCAGCGACTGGTGCACAAGGACACCCTGGTTTCGTTGCACGTCCCCTTCTCCCAAAATATTGCCGTTCATATAATAATCTGCCTTCCTGTTTTTGCCACCAAAGTGGATAACCTCACATTTATCCACATTATACTGCATGCGCCATTCATCTGCCCTCACACCCAACCTATACAAATCATGCTGGAGTTTATCTGCATCCTCCTGACAGCACACACGCGCACCCAGCTTTGTGTCGTCTGCAAACTTGGAGATATTACATCTAGTTCCCTCGTCTAGATCATCAATATATATAGTACTGGAGGAGCACGGTCATCCCTACTGTAGTTGTAGGATTTAAATAGTACCTGTGGTGGAAGGTCATCTCTACTGTAGGTGTAGGATATAAATAGCACAGGAGGAGCACGGTCATCACTACTGTAGGTGTAGGATATAAATAGCACAGGAGGAGCACGGTCATCTCTACTGTAGGTGTAGGTTATAAATAGTACAGGAGGAGCACGGTCATCTCTACTGTAGGTGGAGGATATAAATAGTACAGTAGGAGCCCGGTCATCTCTACTGTAGGTGTATGTATAAATAGTACAGGAGGAGCACGATCATCTCTATTGTAGGTGTGGGATATAAATAGTACAGGAGAAGCACGGTCATCTCTAATGTAGGTGTGGAGTGTAAATAGTACAGGAGGAGCGCGGTCATCTCTACTGTAGGTACAGGATATAAATAGTACTGTATGAGGACGGTCATCTCTACTGAAGATGTAGAATCTAAATAGTATAGGAGGAGCACGGTCAACTAGAGTGTAAGTGTAGGTTGTCACTAGTAGTGGAGGAGCACGGTATCATCTAGTGTAAGTTTAAGAACTGCCAGAGAACTGACTCATAAATCTGAGTAGTATAAACAGCGAGATTCGTGTGCAGTTTGTCACGGAGTGCACCTTGACATAAAGTGAACAGATTGTGAGTTCGGTAAGTGTGGGAGTTCGGTGAAGTGGGGGAGGGAGGTGCTGCTTTGCCTTGCTTTTCCGAACTTCTCCCGCAGTGTGGTGGCGGACCTGAGCGGGAGCAGACCGAGGCCCGAGAGAGGGGTAAAAGCAGCAGCAGACCTGCAACTGCAAGAGAACACGGCAGTGTGACGTCACAGGTAAGGTAGGTAAGTGATTGGTTGTAACTGTGGGTTGACGTTTTAGTTAACATACAGCATATAACTAAATTTTAAAAACGATTCTTAATTTAACTAATTTAATAAATTAAGCGAGGAAAATACCTTGTTTACCTCTAAACTATTGAATAAAATAAATAAAATAATAGGAGAACAGGAGATGTGTTGCTGCTGCAATATATGGGAGCTTGTGGACATTTTAGTCCAGGGCGACTACATCTGTGGTAAGTGTCTGCGGCTCGAGGAACTTCGTCTCCGATTTGTGGAGATGGAGTAAGAGCTGTAGACATTGTGAGACATCAGAGAGGGAGAAAGTTACCTGGACTTTTGCTCCAGGAGGCAACCACACCCCTTAGACTAAATACTTTAGAATTGACACGTTGTCAGGGACAGGAGGGTGTGACTGCGAGTGAGGCAAGTAATGGGATCCAGGAGGTAGTATTGCTGGATCCTCAGTCCGTGCTCTTGTCCAATAGATTCAAGGTTCTTGCAACTCTTGTGGACCAGTGTGTGGACTGCAGGGAGGACGCGCAAAATGGCCACTGCACCGTGGTACAGGAAGCCGTTCAAGTGGTGCGGAGTAAAAATGAAGGTGGTTGTTGTTGTCGACAGTATATTTAGGGGGATAGAAACTGTTCATTGCAGCCAGGAGCGTGAGACCCGAAGGCTATTTTGACTACCTGGTGCCAGGGTAAAGAAAATCTCCTCCGGGCTGGAGAAGCACTTTGCGTGGGAGGGGGACGATCCAGTTGTCATGTTCCACGTATGTACCAACGATATAAGAAGGACTAAGAAAGATGTTCTGCGGAGAGACTTTGAACAGCTAGGGACTAAATTAAAAAGCAGGACCACAAAGATAATGGGCCAGAAATTGATCTGGCTCTGTACCCGCGGGTGTAAGGAGCAGGCGCGGTAATACATACCGCGTCTGCCGTTTCGTCTTTTCCACGGAGGAAATTCATCTTCTCGCTGATTGAGTGCAGGGCAGCGTATGACTTCACACTGCCCTGCAGCGCAGCGTGCGCGTTGCATCGCGTGCGATGTGGAGTGAAGACACGCCCATTAAGGTCTCTTTTCCATAGGCCACGCCCCCGATTTTTTTCTGAATTGAATGCATTGTCCCAGCAGCTGAAGACACAGTTCCAGGTGGAATTTGCAGTAAGTTGGATTTAAATGCATGGTTTTGTAAACTTTTAAAGATTTTTAGTATAATTTGAGTAATGTTAAACATTTGCAAAGAGAATTAAAGTAATTTAAATAGTTTTAAAAGCCCAGAAATCATTTTTTTCATAGATTTTACTGTTTATAATCAGCAAACGAAAATGGCTGCTATCAGCACTATCCAATTTATCAAAAGAACACAGAATTTCAGTGATGATGATCTCAGTACAATTCTTGACGAGGTAGAATCGAAACGTTCACGGATAATTGGAACTCAGAAGTCCAAGCCGCCTCGAAAAGGCCAAATGGCAGCGTGGAAAGAGGTTGCTCAAAGTGTGACCGCAACCTCGACCATTCCTCGTACAGCTGAGCAATGTCGCAAAAAATTCAGCGATTTATATCGAACGCTCAAGGTTTGTATAGTTATAACAAAAGTCAATGTTAAAATGTCTTTACATTTAAAATGAAAAGCCTTGAAACAGTGTTTGTTTGCTAAGCTGAGTTAACTGAAGTCACAAGATGCTCCCATAAATTTTTATGGCTTTTGTAGCCAGGCAAGTCTCATAAAACGCTAATGTCATCTTGATTGAAATGCTTTGAGTTGCTTACTGAGTTAACTGTGTGAGTGCCAATGCAGTTTTGGTGTAAAAACCCTTACATTTCAGATTTTCATTTTCAATTTTAGAGTAAAACTGCTCACAACGCCAGAGAACGTTCACTAACAGGCGGTGGTGTTGTCACGTTAAGGGCTTTAACCGAACATGAGGAAAGGCTCGAGCATATCTTTGGATATCTTAGCGGATGTCCCTTTGGAAATGAACGATTCGACACAGGTGATGTGTGCTGAATAGCTTCTGTGATGTGGCACATCATGCTTTACCTTTGCTAATCTTTACTGTTTCCTTTACATAGGTTTGCAGCATACTTCTCAGTCACGGGATGAGCAGTGCGTTGAGTCTGCAGCCGAAGAGGTCATTGGTGAAGGGCATGTTGAGCCAGTGGGAGATGCGAGTGAGGTGGTGGTGGAGGAGCAGCAGGAGGACATTTTTGCTGAATTAAACATGGAGATTCTGGAATCTGGGTTGCAGGAGAGGTCCTCTCAATCTTCCTCTCCAACTCCTGGCCCCTCTGGCTCTGTGCCAAACAGACAGCAGCCTGATACTACAGTGGCTGTGGGAGACACAGATATATATGCAGCAGAACAGGAGATGCAGGGTCACATCCACCATCTGGAAGGCTTGACTCAATCGATGTCTTCTCTTTCAGAGAAAGAAATTGATTGTCTTACCTCGGTCAAGCAGGGAGTGGAATGTCTGTGCATGTCATTTAATGAAATGAAAGATCATATCATAGCTGAAAATCTGGGAATGGAGCTTAAGAATATAAATGAGTCTCTTGAAGGACTGTTGCAGAAACCCGATGTGGGAGTGGAGCTTAGGAAAATAAATGAGTCTCTTGTTGGACTCATGCAAATAATTTCTGCTGCAATTACTGTGACTCCCTCAGAACCAACCTTACCTGCTCCCAGCGCAGAATCAGTGCAGGTCCAAGAGCCACCAACGATGATGCAATCAAGAAAGCGCAAGAGACGTTAGGGTGTTGCATGTTCCACAATGCACATCCATTGACCCTCAGGAATAGTTTATTTGTGGTAAAATTTTCAAGTGTTTAATTTTTAGTTTTATTTAAAACTTACATGTTTACATTTTTCTTTATTTATATATATATTTGACACTGAAACTGAAAGTTAGCTTTTCATTGAAAAAGTACAGCCTTTAGTCACTTTATAAAAATTCAAATTGTTTATTTGCACAAAAAAATTGAACATTTAAACTTTTTTACATTAAGGAAAGAGTTATTTTCCATCTTGAATGTCTTTACTGCATTAACGAAGCAAAAAAGTTACTGAGAACTGTTAACACATTTTTTAAAAACCTATTTCTGTTTACGATTGTTTACAAAGTTGAAAAGTAGCTAGTTAACATTGAAAAGTTTTAAACTATGTAAAGCAACAATGAACCTCAGAAGTCTATAATGCAGCAATAAAAGAGCACTGTTTCACTTTAAATTGTGTCTGTACCTTTATTTGCCTTGCTGGTGGAGAGGGAGGGGGAGAGGGAGGGGGAGTGGGAGAGGGATAGGGAGGGGGAGGGGGAGAGGGAGGGGGAGGAGGAGAGGGAGAGGGAGGGGGAGCGGGAGGTACAAGGCGACACTACCTCGTGAAGGTGTTGGCTACCGGCTGCTCCCGAGCAGCCTTACTTTGAGCAGCAGTTGGCTCTTCCCCATCATGCCTTCCCACAGGCACATTGGCATTGTCCACGTCCTCCATTTCTGCAGGTAGTTCATCTGCAGCGTTAAGGGTCAGTCCTTCCTGCAGGGCAAAGTTATGCAAAGCACTACAGGCCTCCACAATCTTTGCCACTTTCTGAGGAGAATACTGCAAGGTCCCCCCTGACCTGTCCAGGAACCGGAAGCGTGATTTCAGAACTCCAATTGTCCTCTCTACCACTTGCCGTGTGGATACGTGTGCCTGGTTGTATCTCTCCTGAGCCTCATTATTGGTCTTGCGGTAGGGAGTCATCAGCCATGGTCTTAGCGGGTAGCCCTTGTCGCCCAATATCCATGCGGATCCTGGAGGCAATGCGTTGAGGACGCCATATAAGTCAGAGTTACGGAGGACGAAGGAGTCATGATTACTTCCACGGTTACCTGGATTCACATTTAAGATCCTGAGATGCGCATCACAGACAATCTGGACATTCAGTGAATGAAACCCCTTCCTGTTGATAAATGTCACAGGTGCAACCCCTGGTGCCTTCAATGCTACATGGGTTCCATCGACAACCCCAATCACTTTGGGGAATCCAGCAATGTTATGAAATGCAAGCGCCATCTCCTTTTGATGGCGAGCAGACAAGTCATACTTAATGAACTCAGAAGCCCTACGGAAAATGGCTTCTGTGACCTGGTGAATGCAGGCCCTCGCAGCATTCTTGGATATGTTGCAAATGTCACCGGTGCTTGCCTGAAAAGTCCCACTTGCAAAGAAGTTCAGTGCTGTGGTTACCTTCATGCTCAGTGACAATGCATAGCGGTTCTTCGTGCGTGTTTGAAGGTCCTCCTTTAACATCTCACGGATTCGGCCAATTGACTCTTTACTGAAGCGCAGCCTCCTCACACACAGCTCCTCCGACAGCATCTCAAATGACAGCCTCTGCCTGTAAACTCTATTTGGTGGGTAGTAGTTTCTCCTTCTCTGGAGGAGACGGGCTTGGTTCCTCCGTCTGATTAGTTGTCTGTATTCGAAAATTCTCTGATACGCAATCCCACAGAGGAGGAACAGGAATTGATTGCGAAAGGGCATCTTTCTCTCACACAGGCTTCCTCTTCAAACTGAAAGTTGTAATGAAAAAATGGAAATAGTTGTTAAAGTAACTTTAGTTAAGTGAGTGGCTATAAAATCAGGTCGGGCTATGGTGGGACACGTGCGCTATCTGCTTGGGAACACATCTACCCGCCACACGGCCCTAGCTGATTTTCCAAAACTGTTACATTTTCATAAATTCATACATACATACATACATACTTACTTACTCATTTTCATCTTTAAAACTTTTTGAAACGTAAACATTTCCTTTTTAAACTTTCATTTTCACAGATAGATACCTAAATATGCCTTGTACACACCCACAGTTGCTATACTACTCCAAATGGTCAAAACACGTTTTAATTTTTTTTTTAACTCCTAACTTATATAAGACTTCATTTAAAACTTTGGTGGCTTTCAGATTTAAAAAACTCACCTCAGTAGCCCCACTCCAAAAGGATTTCTTCCTCCTGCTATCTCCGTATCTTTATAAATGGCTGCTGCTCCTGGTTTTAAAATGTGTAACTGCTAGGAGCTTACAAACACTACTCTCATTCACAAAAAACATGAATTTTCCGACGCACGCGCAGAATCACCAGCCCACGCGATTACTCGCATATCCATGAAACTGACCCGACATGAAGTGCCGGTTTTCAGCGCATGCGCAGTGCATGCAGAAAACCGGCAATTGCAGAGGGAATACGCGAGAGTACGTAGTGCGTACTCTCGCGCACCGGGATGCATTTTTGGGCCAATAATCTCTGGATTATTACTTGAGTCACGAGCAAATTGTTATAGGGCCAACAGGATCAGAGAGATGAATGCGTGGCTCAAGTATTGGTGTGGGAGAAGTGTGTTTCGATTCGTGGGGCACTGGCACCAGTACTGGGGAAAGAGAGAGCTGTTCCGTTGGGACGGACAACACATGAACCATGCTGGGACCAGATTTCTAGCGAATCGAATAACTAGGGACCGAGATAGGTCTTGAAACTAAATTAGTTGGGGCAGTCACGGTGTTGTGAAATCTAGAATGCGAAAGAGAAAAGACAAGGAAGCAGTGCAGGAACGGGAATGGGGTAAGGATAACCAGATTGTGTCAGGAAGGGACAGAGCGTAGAAACAAAAGTGTGCACTAACAAATAGGGTCCTGGTAAGAAAAAATGGGATGACAGATAGGGCCATAGTACCAAAACAAAATTGATGTCGAAAAATGTTAAAAAGACAAATCTAAATGTATCTGAATGCACGAAGCATTCGTAATAAGGTAAACGAATTAACAGCGCAAATAGATATAACTGCAATTATAGAGACATGGCTGCAGGGTGACGAAGGCTGGGAGCTGAATATCCAAGGATATTCCATATTTAGGAAGGGCAGTGAAAAAAGGAAAAGGAGGTGAATTGTCGTTGTTCGTAAAGGATGAAATCTGAGTAATGGAGAGAAAGGATATTGGCTCAGAAAATTATTATGTAGAATTACACAAGGAAGAGCTAAGAAGCATCAAGCGGCAGAACACATTGGTGAGAGTTGTATAAAGACCTCCAAACAGTAGTGGTAATGCAGGGAACGGCATCAAACAGGAAATTAGAGATGCAGGTAACAAGTGTACTGCAGTATTTATGGTTGTCTTTAGCCTACATATAGACTGGCCAAGCAAAATGTGCTATTATAATGTGGAGGATGAAATCCTGGAGTGTGTACGAGACTTTTTTTAGACTAGTACGATGAGGAGCCATCTAGTGAACAGGTAATCCTAGATTGGGCATTGTGCAATGAGAAGTGGTTAATTAATAATCTTGTTGTGCGGGGTCATTTCGGGAAGATTGACGATAACATGAAAAAATTCTTCATTATGATGGTAAGTGAAGTAGTCCAATCCGAAACAAGGTCCCAAATCTAAACAAAGGCAACTACGAAGGTATGAGGAGCGAGTTGGCTATGATAGATTGGGGAGCTTCATTAAAAGGCATGACGATGGATAGGCAATGGCTAACTTTTAAGGAACGAATGCATGAGTTGCAACCGATACACATTCCTTTCTGGCGCAAAATCACAAAAGGAAAAGCGGCCCAACCATGGCTAACAAAACAAATTAAGGATAGTATTAGATCCAAAGTGGAGTCCTTTAAAGTTGCCAGAAAAAGTAGCAAGCCTGCGGATTTGGAGCAGTTTAGAATTCAGCAAAAAAGGACCAAGAGATTGATTAAGAAGGGAAAAATAGATTATGAGAGTATACTGTCAAGGATCATAAAAGCGGCTTCTACAAGTATGTAAAAAGATAAAGATTAGTGAAGAGAAATGTAGGTCCCTTACAGTCAGAAACGGGAAAATGTATAATGGGGACAAGGAAATGACAGAGCAATTAATCAATTACTTTGGTTCTGTCCTCACGGTAGAGGACACAAATAACTTTCCAGAAATGCTAAGGAACCAAGGGCAAAAAATTGAGTCGCGCCCCATTTGGGGTGCTAACCTCGCCGGGGCGCTACTTTTAGCGCCCCGAAAAAATTAGCGGCCCCGCGCCGGAACTTCAGTGGTTGCGCCCCAAGAGGGAAGCGGGGCGCCACTGGAAGCACCCCGCATCCCTCTTGGGGCGCTGCGAGGGAATATCCTGGCGCTACGTGCCGAGGTATTGCAGGCCTTCCTCCCCTTCTTAAAGGGGAGGGACCCTGCGCAGCGCGAACCGGGGCCCAGCTGGGCCCCCAGGGATCGGAAGTGCCGGCAAAAGAGCCCGGCACTCAAGAGAAGTGCCGGGCTCTTGGAGCGCAGCCGGCACTTCACGGTGGGGGGGCTTCACGGGGGCCGGGGACAGCAACGGGGGCAGGTGCTGGCAGGCGGCCAGCAACAAAAATGGCCGCCTGCCACCTCCCCTTTAAATATCGCCGCCCCGGCCGCACGTACACCTCCCTGAACCCGTCGGACATAGCGTCTGGCGGTAAATCAGGGGGCGCGACTGAAGATCGCGGCTGGAGCGCGAGCGGGGTACTGCGCACGGCGATGACGTCATCGCCGGCGGCGCAGCGCCACAGGGCGCTACCGGCTGGCGCCGCCGCTAACATCCCGCTGAATTTTGCGGGAGGCGTGGGCGGCGCTGCGCCCGGGCGTTAGCTGCTTTACGCCCCATTAGCGCCCTCTTAAGGCGCTAACGGGAGGCGCAAGCAGCTGAATTTTTCCCCCCAAGGGTCTAGTGAGAAGGAGGAATTAAAGGAAATTAGTATCAGTAAAAAAATAGTGCTGGAGAAATTAATGGTACTAAAAGCCGATAAATCCCCCAGGCCTAATAATCTGCATCCCAGAGTAATAAAAGAGGTAGCCATGGAAATAGTGGAGGCATTGATTGTCATCTTCAAAACTTCTATAGTTTATGGAACAGTTCCTGCAGATTGGAGAGTGGCAAATGTAACCCCACTATTTAAAACATGAGGGAGGGAGAAAACAGGGATCCACAGACCGGTTAGCCTAACATCAGTAGTAGGGAAAATGCTAGAGTCTATTATCAAGGATATGGTAACAGGCCACTTCGAAAATTTCAACGGGATTTGACAAAGTCATCATTGATTTATGAAAGGGAAATCGGGTTTGACAAATCCACTGGAGTTTTGAGGATGTAACTGGTAGAATAGATAAGGTAGAGCCAGTGGCTGTGGTGTATTTTGATTTTCAGAAGGCTTTTGAAAAACTCCCACATAAGAGGTTAGTGTGTACAATTAAAGCACGTCAAATTGAGGATACTATACTGGCATGGATTGAAAATTGGTTAACAGACAGGAAACAGAGAGTAGGAATGAATGGGTCTGTTTCCGGGTATCAGGCGGTGATTAGTGGTGTACCGCAGGGATCAGTGAGTGGGCAAATACATGGCAGATGCAGTATAAAGTGGAGAAATGTGTAGTTATCCACTTCGTTGGGAAAAACAGAAATGCAGACTATTATTTAAATGGTGATAGATTGGGAAATGTTGATGTTAAAAGGGACCTGGCAGTCCTTGTACGCCAGTCACTGAAAGCAAACATGCAAGTGCAGCAATCAGTTAGGAAGGCAAATGGTATGTTGGCCTTCATTGCAAGAGGATTAGAGACAGGAGCAAGGATTTCTTAATACAGTTATACATGGCCTTGGTGAGACCCCACCTGGAGTACTGCTTGCAGTGTTGGTCTCCTTACATCAGAAAGGATATATTTGCCTTAGAGGGAGTGCAGCGAAGGTTCACCAGACTGATTCCTGGGATTGCAGGACTGTCGTATGAGGAGAGACTATATCGAATAGAGTTGTATTCACTAGATCTTAGAAGAATGAGAAGGGATCTCATTGAAACGGATAAAATTCTGACAGGGCTAGACAGACTGGATGCAGGGAGGATGTTTCCCCTGCCTGGGAAGTTTAGAACGATTGTCACATTCACAGGATACGGGTTAGGATATTTAGGACTGCGATGAGGCGAAATTTCTTCCTTCAGAGGGTGGTGAACCTGACGAATTCTCTACCACAGATGGCTGTGGAGGCCAAGTCAGTGAATATATTTAAGAAGGAGATCGATAGATTTGCAGACACAAAAGGCTTCAAGTGGTATAGGGAGAGAGCGGGAATATGGTATTGAGATAGAGGATTAAGCATGATCATATTGAATGGCGGAGCAGGCTCGAAGTGCCGAAGGGCCTACTCCTGCTCCTATTTATCTAAGTTTCTATGTTTCTATGTAGGTTATCACTAGTCGTGAAGGAGCAGGTTCACGTCTACTGTAAGTTTTGCAAGCTACTATTACCAGATGAACAAGGTCATCTCTAATGCTGCAGGACTGTTTCATATATTCCTGGTTTGTTTTACCGCCTGTTCTGGAGGAGTTGGAGCACCAGGAGTCAGTGAAGGGCTAGGTCAGGCCGATGACTGCCATTGTAGCAGCTTCCACCAGTTCTGCTGGAATAGGGTCAGCTCCATTATTGGGTTATTCCAGTTTCCATTTGTAAAGAATGTTTGTATTGTGTGTATTTTTGAAACTGTACAATAAAAATTTCATTAATTTCTCTTAAACTGAATTAACAGTCAAAAAATACCCCAACTTACCTCAGTCTATTTGTTAAATGACTGTAACTAATGCCAATTATGAGTTAATTTGATTGACTCCCTGGCGGATTGATGTGTGGATAAATATAGGTTCCCCTCTATTGTCTCAGCCGTGCGCCAGTCAGAATATTTCATCTCCTACAGAATTCATCCAATCTCACAGAAAATGGGGCGACCAGCTATACTGCTGATAAAAGAGATTTACTACCCGATTCTCGCAGCTTTCGGTGTCCCCGGTGAGCCATTGTAACTTGCTTGTTGTTAATCGGTGTTAACTGTCTCCCTGTTCATATCGCATGTTGGATAAGGTAACAGTTTTACAGATGTCAGCATGACACAGTGAACCGCGAGACCGCACTTTCCTAGTTGCCCTTGCTATGATAACATTACTGATGTTACAATGTTTTTGAATTTCCAACACAAGGATTTTAGCGGATTTCCGGACCGTCTTGTCCCCCCGTGCAGAGTGAGCGCTGCAGCAGCTCATTAAGAATGCGTGGGTGGGTTTCCCAGGTAATGGCTCCAAAACTAATCCTGTTCTCACACTGCTCCGTGCTGATAATCACACTGAATGGAGTAAAATGCTCTCCACAGGTATCTCCATATATATTTCAATCAGATACTGGAACATTATTTCTCTCCTCTCTCTTTCTTACAGCGAACCTGGTGACAATTGTGATTCTCTGCAGAGGAAACTGCGGTCTTTCCAAATGTATCTCTGTCTACATGGTGGCCATGGCAACAGCAGATCTACTGGTCATGATCTTCAATGTAATGGTGTATTATATTTTCAGTTATCATTTTCCACATTCATTCCTGTCCCAGACTCCGGTGTGTAAGTCCAATCTGTACATGAATGCTGTCACCTTCGATTTGTCTGTATGGTTCACTGTCTCTTTCACATTTGACCGATTTGTAGTTATCTGCTGCCAGAAGTTTAAAGTAAAGTATTGCACCGAGAGAACTGCGGCCGCGGTTATAACAGCGTTCACGGTTCTAATCTTTATAAAGGGCATTGCCATTTTATCTGCATTTGAATCTCAGCAAATAATTAACAAGGTGCAGTGGGGCTGTCATTCAAGTGTAGCTTTTTTTACCTCCCCTCCAGGTGAAGCGTATCTCTGGTTTCACACCATATGGCTCGTTTGGCTTCCTTTTACATTAATGGCTCTGTTTAATTGTTTGACCGTCAAACATATATTAATGGCCAGCAGAGCCCGCAGGGGACTCCGGGGTCAGAGATGTGAGAATCAGAGCGATCCAGAGATGGAGAGCCGAAGGAAATCCATCATTTTGCTCTTCGCTATATCGGGCAGTTTTATATTGCTGTGGCTGACAGCTGCCGTGAGTTTTGTAATTACCAGAATGTCGAACACCACTTACTACCGAGGCGACCGCACAAACCCAGCCTATGTCGCCACTGAAACCGGAGCCATGCTGAAGCTTTTGAGTTCCTGTCCAAACACGTGTATTTATGCAGCGTCCCAGAGGAAATTCAGAGAAGAGCTGAAGAAGGTGCTGAAATCTCCCTGGACACTGATTCTAAGACTGGTTAAACATTGAAACAAAGCCGAATTAGAGCTTCGGTTGGGACATTAGAATTCCGTTCTAGCTCGTGTTCCAACTCAGACTGGGGTTCTCTCTGCTAACCGCTACATAAGGATCGTCCTTGTAAAAACCTCACAGGTACGCGACTATATTTGGGTCTTTTTGTAGCATTTAACGCCAACATGGACCGTGAGTTTCCGCAGTTCTTTGGCCGAGTGTATCCTCCCTAACAAGGTAATTCCCCCTTAAGAATGAAAAATGTCAGTGATGAAGTGAAATTTAACAGTGGAATACAATAGTTGATCAACGGTATCAATACCTGATACTGCGAGGACATGTAATCAATTCTACCATATATTGACCGGATCAGTCACCAGTTTTAGGGAAAGATTTTGCCGTTGACAACTCTCGGTCCAGTTACTTTTTCCTCGCAGGTTTGGTGAAAATGTTATTTGAACTAATTGCAGTTGCAAGGGCCGCTTCACCCCTTCTTCTGGGAATAAGGAGCGGTGCCGCTGCCCCCTTCACAGTGTCGCGATGTTTCACCACTTTTTGAATGTTTACTGGAGTTGCCTCCTTTTACCTGTGCCTCTGACGTCTCTATTAATGAGAAAAATTTGAAGGCTTTCCAGCAACATTAAATAAAGTTGTTACTTGCTGTTACTAAATGTATCTTGGTGAATCTGCGTGTTATTAATGTGAATCAGCGACCCTGCAACCTGGTAACACAGTGTAAGAAATAAGAATTTATAATCGGGGCATTTCAGGCAAGAATCATTAATCAGGACTCTCAGATATTTACATGGAATAATCCGCGGTGTGTGTTGGTGCACTAACAGAAGAATGTAATATGCCCATCCCTTTTGTCAACTGCTGTTGAACGGGTATCCCCAGTGCAAGGCGGTGTATTCATAGCTCCGTCCAGCACCACTGGGGACCTGGGTTTGAGAGCGTTTCTCGGTGTAACGGCTTGAGATGAGGATTCGAGCCAAGTAACTAGCATTTTGTCCGCCCGCTAATTTCAGTGCCTCGTTTGAAACTTGTTTACAATTTGTTCTGCAGTACATGAGTTGCAGGTTGAAAGATGTCGAAGCGAAGCTGTTCTTCGAACTGGGTAAATCCACTGTTCACACTGCAGGATGTGGAAGAAAGTCAGAGGACTGACTCTGACTGCTTCCGCTTTTCTATTCACAGCAACGGGTTACACATATAAATAGGCTGTGTCAGCTCGATCTTTACACACCTTCTGAAATTGATGGGCGCCGCAGATATAAATTGTTCTGTTGGTTTATTTTTATGTTGAACTGATTGGCTTGCATGCATTTTTTTTCTCCCAGTCGGATTGTATTTTTATCGCGGTGCCTTCCATCTACTGCATGCCTGTAGTTATCAGTCCATTTGGGATTCATGCAATCTGAATATTCTGAAACTAAGGTCATTTTCAATTTAGGCATGGGCGGAAATCTGGCTGGAGCGGACTGTGCGCCACTCATACACTCCGCCGAATTTCCCTTTTCATTGACTATAATGAAAAAGAAAATTGTGTGGCTGCATAATCCGCCGCTGCCAATCGGCAGAATTCACTAAAGCGGAGGAAAGTTCAGTAAAATCACGGAATGATTGAAATATTTCCTATTTTCCGATTACTAATTTATAAAATACCGACACTTTTGAAGTAGCCTCCCATTGTTTGAAGACACTTTACTGTTAGAGGAAGTTGGGCAGTGCCAATATTTGCATTGCGGGTCCGTTTATAATTCTTTTAGATAAAACCTACCTCATAAAGTCTTAGGGGTAGAAATTAGGTCGCGCCCCATTTTGGGCGCAAATATCGTCCGCGCGCAAATATTAGCGCCTGGCGCTAATTATCGGCACTGACAGGAAACTTCACTTTTACCGCCCCGGGAGGTGAGTGGAGCGCTAAATTAGGCGCTGCACACCTCTCTTAAGGCGTAAAGGCCTAGGAGTGAGGCGCTAACTCAGCGCACGAGCGCAGCGCAGCTGCTGCCAGTTAGCGCGGTAACACAGACACACTGGCGCCGGACACTTCTTAAAGCGGGGGGGGCCACTTGCTCCCCAGCCACACCCTGCTCATTGCAGCCTTGAATCTCAGCCTGGAGAGACCTGTAATCCATTTTGCTGCCAAGAATGGAGAGGGTGAGAGAACGCGCTCATCGCTTCACCGAGCGGGCCTTGGATGCTCTGGTTGACGCAGTGGAGCGCAGACGATGCATGCTGTTCCCAGAGAGTGGCAGGAGGCCTTTGCCACGCGAGTTCAGAAGAGTGTGGAGGGAGGTGGCTCAGAGCGTCTCCTCCAGGAGCATGGTGCCCAGGACCCATGTCCAGTGCCGCAAAAAGTTCAACGACCTCACTCGGGTCGTCAGGGTGAGTGGCTTTTTCTCAATACCTCTCCATCCCTCCATCTCAACCTCACTCTATGGCCAGAGGGTCTTAAAACCCCAATGCACAACACTCATCCAACACCTATGGCCCTTTTATCAAACACACACACACATTCCACACTTTGCATACAGTAAGGGCTATTCACCTATGGGAGGCACATCAGGCAAGACCATGGCTGCATATTGTAAGGGCTATTCACCTATGGGAGGCACATCAGGCAAGACCATGGCTGTATATTGACTCAGATGCTGTCCTTTTTCTTGCAGGCTAAGCTGGCTCATAATCGGAGACAGCAGCAACGGACGGGTGGAGGGCGGCTTCAGCTGCAACCCCTCAGCGATCTGGAGGAGCGCGTCCACAGGATTGTGGCAAGCCGGGTGATCGGTCCCGTCGCCACTGGAGACGCCGACCCCGTTGTGGACAGCAATGGTAAGGTCATCACCTTTTTGTCCTCTGTCCTTCCACTTGTCCCTCACAATACCAGCCTTTGACACTTTCAATCCAACTTGCTAACTCGCTGCACTTATTCCTCCCTTACTGCCACCCTGTCCTCACGCTAAAGCCACTCTTGTACCTCCCTGCTTTCAGATGGTGATTCACCAGCTGAGGAGATGGTCCCTGAAGCTGCCACTGGGAGTGATGCTGCAGCTGAGGAGGAAGAGGAAGCCGGAGCATCAGTGCCACCCTCTCCCGAGGAAGCCCATGGCCACACTGGGAACACGCCTTCCCCGGAGGGGAGCAGGGGGGAAGGGGCTGATGATGGTGAAGTTCCAGGACCCAGCGGGCTGCAGCAACGCCATGGGGGGGGGGGGGAGGGAAGAACGGGAGCCTTCTCCCCAGAGGGAGAGTATGCCAGACACTCCTAATGCAATGGACGCAGAGGAGGAGCGGATGATTGCAGAAATGAACAGCCAGGCGGTGGTCATGCACACTGAGCTCATGGGTGCAGTGGGAAGGGTGCCCGAATGCATTGAGGCACTGGCAAGGAGTGTGGAGCACTTCGCTGTAGCACAGGCGGATGCCACACTAAAGCTTACTGCTGCAATTCAGTCACTGGCTGCCAGGAACCCATCTGAGCCTGCTCTCATGCAGACTCAGATTGAGGCCACGCGAGCACTGACTGCTGCCATCCTCGATGGTTCGTGCACATGTCCCCGGGGCTGTCACCGCGCCGCAGCAGGCCAGCAATCTGTTCTCAGGCAAATTGCTCCGGATGCTGAAGTGCTGCCCCGTGGGAGTGCCAGTGTGTCGGGCGAGCAGGGAGTTGCTGTCCTCTCTCACGATGACAGCATTCCTGCTGCCAACACTGTCACTTCTCCACTGCACTTGCCACCGCCTGTAGGACAGACTGCTGCCGCCCATGCAGAGTTGGTGCAGTCTGCAGCCGGGCCCTCCAGGCCCAGAAGTGGTCGAGGCCGGCCTTCAGGGGCATCTGCAGTGTCAGGGTCTGACAAGCAGCAGCCTTCCACCAGCCTTGCTGCAGCCACTGAGGTCCCATTACGGAGGAGCAGTAGGGTTAGAAGGGGGGAAGTGCGCAAGGGAAGGAGATCACCCTCGAAGGGCAAAAAGTAGGAGGTGTGCCAAAATGCTGGTCATTTTTTTATTAAAGGCCGAGGTTCATGGCCCAACTTTTGTTTAGTGTTTTGGACATTATCTCCAGGTTGTGAGAACCAGTTATATTATTGACTGTTTTTTTGTGTTTATTTCTATGAGTTTGTCATGAGGAATTGACACACACAGAGTTTGTACAATAAATAAGTTTCTGTATTCAAAATATACATGGCTGGTGGTTGGAATTATTGGTGCCTTGGCCGGCTTAGGGGTTGCGTGCTGGGTTGATTCGTGTTTGTAGCACTGGCAGGGGCCCTAGAAGCGGCTTGCTATTAGTCGTTGACGGACGGCCCTTGCAGTTTGACCATTGTGGGCCGCCCTCCTGCCTTGGTGCTGCTGCTGATCATCGTCCTCGGCCTGTTCCTCCTCTTCCTCCTCCTCCTCCTGTGGTGCTGCAAGGCCTGGTGGCATTGGCTGCGTCCTGAGGATTGCCATGTTGTGCAACATGCAGCACACCACTACGAATTTGGAAACTTGCTCAGGCGAGTACTGCAGGGCTCCTCCGGAATGGTCCAGACAGCGGAATCGTTGTTTGAGCACGCCGATTGTGCGCTCAATAATGTTCCTCGTTGCTTGTTGGCTTTCCTGGTACCGCAGCTCAGCAGGGGTGTTTGGCGCACGGAGCGGTGTCATCAGCCAGGTGCTCAATGCGTACCCCTTGTCCCCCAGAAGCCAACCGACTGGCTGATGCGGTGCCTCGAAAATTTCTGCCACAGTACTCTGGCGCAGGATGAAAGCATCGTGGCAGCTGCCCGGATAGTGGGCATTGACAGCGAGAATCACCTGTCTGTGGTCACAGACCAACTGCACATTCAAGGAATGGAACCCCTTTCTGTTCCGGAACTCCTCTGCATTCTCTCGCGGAGCACGCAAAGCCACATGCGTGCAGTCAATGGCGCCCTGCACCATGGGGAAGCTCGCTACCCTCGCAAAGCCCATAGCACGGTCATGCTGCTTGTCTGGGGTCATAGGGAAGGAGATGAAGTCTCGTCTCCTTGTGAAGAGGGCATTGGTGACCTGCCGGATGCAGCGATGCACCGCAAACTGGGAGATATTGGCGAGGTCCCCAACAGCAGCTTGGAATGAGCCAGTGGCGTAGAAGTTCAAGGCCACTGTGACCTTCACTGCCACCGACAGAGACGTCCTGGACCTCAGCTGAGGCTGCAGATCTGGCTGCAGCAGGTGGCAGAGCTCAGTGACCACCTCCTTGCTGAATCGCAGCCTTCGCAAACACAGCTCCTCGGACATGTGGATGTAGGAGAGCTGTTCACGATATACCCTGGGAGGGTAAGCTCTCCTGTACATGCGCCTGATGGGCCTCCTCCGTCTGGCCATCATTGCCACTCTCTGTCTGCGTCTCACTCTGCTCCGATTGAGCTGGAGCAGGACGACGCCCCCAATCATTGCAGCCCCCATCTTCTCTTTGCCAGAAAAGTAATGAGGTACAGCAACGAAAGTAGCAGCAAAGTTAGGATGAACTAGGCAAAACTAACTCACAAAGCGTTGAGTCAATGTAGAAGTCTCTCTCTCTCTCCGAATCTCTCTCTCTCAGAACGAGTGGTGCATAAATGTCGACCACAGAAAAAGACAGGAAGAGGCCCCCTTTAAATAGCGCCCCCCCCCAGCCCCAGACCGATTGATAACGTTCCAGTCTTCCGGTCGTTGGAAGCGCCAGGCGGTAAGGCAGGGGGCGCCACTCAATTTCCGCTCCGGGGCGCCCCAAGGGCGTTGCACCACGGACTGACGTCACAATCTGCGCGCGCAGGTGGTCGCAGCGGTAAGTTTTAGCGCTGCCGCACAATCTCAAGTTAAGTTCTCGAGCGGCGCAAACAGCGCTGCGCCCGGGCGTTAGCGCCTTAACGCCCCATTAGCGCCCATTTAAGGCGCTAACGGGAGGCGCAACCAACTGAATTTTTACCCCTTAGACTCAGTAACAGATGTAAATATTTATTTAAAATGTATTGCATAATCGGGTCGAAAGAAAGAGTTAAAAATTTGGGATGTAACTCACCCGAAGTTCTCCATCATGTATCTATAAGTCGGAACACGATGATTGCGTTGGATTTGTTTCTATAACAGTGCAGATTGTTCTGTCGTTGTAAACTGTTAGTGCAGGATTACAGAGCTCCATCCTGAGTCTGACGGCCGTCCTTAACATTAGAATCTGCCTCTTGTTCCACACAATGCTAGAAGAATGTAAAGGGATCTTTACCTCAGCCGTAATTAAATACATCTTATGTTATATTAACGG
The DNA here is from genome assembly GCA_030390025.1 of Squalus acanthias. Taxonomy (NCBI): domain Eukaryota; kingdom Metazoa; phylum Chordata; class Chondrichthyes; order Squaliformes; family Squalidae; genus Squalus; species Squalus acanthias. Next base: position 147,062,611 of record CM059431.1, on the reverse strand, counting down.
AGAAAAAAATCAACGCCTACAGCTGATGTCCACAAGTCTAATGATCCCGAAAAAACAGTAGGCATAAATGTTAGTGATTTATTTATTATCCTTGAACTGAAAAAGTCAAATAAAACAACTGAACATACAAACTGTAAGAAGTTTAATTTAAGGTAATTCAATTAATGTAATTCATTTCATTTATTTGAAAGAAAATTTATTTTATGAACGGTCGTTTAATTTAAAATAATGTTAGTTTATTTTTAAACTTTCTTTAAGCTTCCATTGCGATTTCTATGGAATTTAGATGCTGCAACTTACATTGATAACAACAATGAATATTCCTGTGACATGTTGGAACTCCAGGGCTCTTCACCAGTCCATGATAATCACGTGTCCATGAAGTGCCTCCATCTGCTCGAACTTAAGCTCAGAGTTTCTGACCTTGCGGAGCGGCTGGCGTCACTGCAGGGCTGAGAATTTGCTCGATCACATGTTCCAGGAGGTGGTCACCCCGCAACCACAATGAGTTCAGGAGGATAGTAAGTTGGTCGCCATCGGAAGGGTGCGAAGGGGCAGGAGGTGCAGGGATCCACCGGGGGTGTGGCACTCTCAAAGATGGGGCCGATTTGGAAGTTTTCTTGTGCAGGCACGGGGCATGGCTCAGGTACTACATGAATACTTTGCATGTGTCCTTACTAAAGAAACGCATGCTGCCAATGTCGCAGTAAAGGAGGCGATAGTAGAGAAATTATACAGGAAAAACATAAATAAAAAGGTCGGCAGCTCTCAGTCGACAGGGATAAACCTGGAAACTTCAGGCCAGTCAGCCTAACGTCGTGCAGAAACATTTAGAAACAATGGGCCGTATTTTCCGATCCGAGGCCTCCTGCGTGCGGAGGACTCCAATCTGTAAAAATCTACGAACTGACCTGAGGGCTCCCGAGGCGCCGATACTTCCGCTCCTGGGCCTCTCCATACTCAAAATGTGCAGGGCCCACGTATCCCAGAGACGCAGGCGGTTCGCAAGCGTCCCTGGGATCAGGTGGGCAATGGGGAGCCAATAGAAGATGGGAATTTCCGTTCATGCACTTGACAGATACACCTGTCAAATATATGAATGGAGATCAATGAAAAAATATAGAAAAATTTAAATATTTTTTTTAAATCACCTTTTTAAAATTATTTGAAACAACGATAAATTAACTATTTTAAACTAAAAATATTTTTTTGAAAAACATATTTAAAGTTTTTACGGGGCTAAAGATAAACTTACCTTCTTTTAAAAGTGTTTTTAAATGATAAAACAGTGATTTTTTTTTCTTTTTTCAACTCTTATCCTGGTTTTACCAGACAAAAGCATTCTAACATTTTTCTGCGGGCGGAGGGTCTCCAGAAAGCGGAACTTTCTGCCCGCAGAGGCCCTTCTCCAGGGCAGGGGTCCGATCTGTCGAGAACATTCTTGATAGATCGGAAATGTCTGTTTTCAGCGCATGCGCTGTGCTTGGCTGAAACCGACATTTCCGATGTCCCAACTGGTGCGGACACACCCGTAGGGAAATGAATATCCGGCCCAATAATCCGACAGCTACTTAATTCGCACTTGGAAAATGTGGGTTAATCAATGAAAGCCAGCACGGATTGTTTTACGAAGTTGATTGTTTCCTTTCATGAAGTAACTGAGCGGGTTGATGAGGATAGTGCAGTTGATGTTGTGTATAGGACTTTCAAAAGGCGTTTGATAAAGTACTACATGATAGACCTGTTAGCAAAATGTTTGCCAAAATTAAATATAAATTTGATCACAGAAAAAAGTAAGGTTAAGATAAATGTAGGGTAAAAAGATCAGCGGAGCACCAAGCTGAATTCAAATTAGGAAGGGTTTTGATTAAGTAAAAATTAATAAATTGTTTCCAGCGGCAGTTTTCTCGGTAACCAGAGGACACAGATTTAAGGAAATTGGCACAAAAAAGGAACATAATGTATAAAATAAATGAAAAAAAGTAAGTAGCAGAGCAGTGGGACTAATTTGTTATCTCGTTCAAAGAGCCGGCACAGGCACAATGGGCAAAATGGCCTCCTTCGGTACTGTATAATTCTATGATTCTATGATTCTATGATCCCGTGCCATTGTTCGCAGTAAGCCGCAGTGTAGGGTGTAAATTTAACAAATGCTGCACTAAGAAAGCGGAGATAATGATTGTGGGAAGCGGATGTGGGATCTTAAAGTATCTTCGGGAGATGATGCTCACAGTGAAGAGCTCAGACTGCAGAGAAAGACACAAATTCACGTGAACCCTCCGCGAGACTTTTCTTTAAGAGTAATTGGCATCAATCAGAAAACTATAGAAATTATTTTATTTTTGCTAGTGGTTCAACTGAACCGCATCACGCACTATATACAATCATTACAATACATAAGTAAAGGTAATACATTCATAAAAATCATTTTAAATTGGAATTGAAAGTAAACATATGGGGTTTATCAGCAATTATCTGTGATAAATGCATCCTGTAGTCTCACCACAACCTTGTATCTCTTTCTGGAGCCGGATCCTTACATTTTGCAATAATTTCAAAATCAAGATACTCAGCCCAGTACCGGTCTCCCATAATGCACCAGTTCATTTTGCGTCTCTGTCACGGGTGGACTACAACTCCCAGAATGCAGCAGAGTCGCAGTGCACGTCAGTGCGTTTAACTCTCAATTCTGCAAAGCTGCATAACCCCGCCCATACTCCTCTTTAATCCAATTCCTTCGTGAGGAGTTAAAGGAGTGAATGAAGGATTCAACATCTTCCTCAGCATATATCTTTCAGAATAATAAAATCCAGCTTTCCAACAATGGGATCTCCACGACGTGGGAAGATACTTGGATTTGCAACACAGGAGATTCCGTGTATTTGATGTTATGGGTCCCTTCAACACAACACAACCGAATTCCTCTGTTTGTACTTCAATGGAATGCATATAACTGAGTCGCCAGCTTTGGATTTGTTACAGTAGGGGCAGAGACCGCAAACTATGCCATTAATGACAGTGAGGATGATTAGGATCAATCGGCAACTTAACAAAATAACGTTAAATAATAAAGTTCCCATTATTGGCTCCTAAACTGCAGTATATGACGTGACAGGTGTACACCATTTAAGGTATGTTTTTGATGCTATTCGCTTCTTTCAAGATAATTTTCCTGCTTTCTTCTTTGTATATCGATTGTTAAACTCCTCAGATTGAGATTCATCAGTTTACCTTTTCATGTGTTACGCAGCACATGGATGTTGTAGTTTATTTACAGAAGGTTATGTTTGCCATTTCATAAAATTTTGGTAAGATAGTTGTCAACTTCAGAATCAGATAAAGAGATTTGTGCTGAATGACCCTCCTCTTAATTCAATAAATAACATACAGAATGCAGTTACCCAATGAGCTGAAATGTTCTGTCCCGCGGTCCTTCTTACTCTTAATTTCACGTTTTGAACTTGTAGATATTTATGATTTAAGTCCTTCCTACAGTGAAGAATTTGAGTAATTTGTGCATTCTCCTCGTAACATTAAAACTTGCATTAGATCACCTGGAGGTTTCCTCTGTTCGAAAGATAGAAAGCAGAATTTTCAATAATTTCTTCAAAACTGGAATTGTGAATCCCTAGAATTTCTTGTACTGAGCTGTGTGACATATAAATTGCGGAAATACCATTTCTATGATTAGCTTACCTGAGGTGTCCGCACAGTCCAAATGAGGTAAGCCCAACACTTCCTGTGACATCAATAACACATTTCATTGGAACTCTATGCCTCAGATACTCTAGGGGCCATTCTCGAACAAAGGGGAGATCGCGAATTGACAGATTGCATGAAGCTGTGGGACTGGTAACTGGCAGAGTGAGGAAACCCGTAAGACTGGGATCGGGCAGAGTGTGGGATCCGACAGAAAGAAAGGGAACCAGGTGAGCGGGGCCATGATGAGAAAGTAAGGGGGAAGTTTCGAAAACAATAGACGGAGACAGCCACACTTTGGATTAATAAAATATCAATTTTATTTTGTTCTCAGCTTTTAAATATCGATCGGTAAAATATTACAAGCGAATCGATAAAATCGTTAAAGGAAGAAGTTGGATCCGTTTCAAAGGGGAATTGGTTAACATACTTAAAATGTATTTTGCTTAATATTAAATTGTTGATTATACATAAAAAATAAAGGATAATCATATAAACTGATCAAGAAATCGTTCAAGGTGATATTGGAAGTGCCCGCATGTGATGTCTCGGGCGGGGCCTTCTTCACAGTAGGTGAAAGACCTGAAAACTGTCGACATGGCCAGAACCTGGGATAGTTCTCCAAGGAGCATGCAAAGTTCAGGAGAGATTTGTTCAAAATTATGAGGGGTTTTGACTAAATAAGGCAGCATTGTTTCCACTGGCAGAAGCATTGGTAATCACGGCCACAATTTAAGGTAATTGGCAAATAATCCAGCGAGGAGATGAGGTGATTTTTTTACATAGCGAGCTGTTATGACCAGAAATGCATTGCCTGATTACAGCTCCGTTCACGAACTGCGGACGTCCCAATGCGCTTGACAGTCAATGAAGTACTTTTTGAAGTGTGTTCACTGTCGTAATGTAGGAAGCGGGACATCCAATTTGAGAACAGCAAGCTCCCACAAACAGCAATGAGAAAATGACCAGATAATCTGTTTTAGTGATGTCGTTCGAGGGATGAATATTGGCCAGGACTGTGTGGACACCTCCCCTGCTCTTCTTTGAAATAATGCTGTGGAATATTTTAAGTCCTCCTGACTGAGCAGTCGGCGCCTCGGTTTGACGTTCCATCCGAAAGACTGCACCTCCGACAGTGCAGCACACACTCAGTACTGCACTGAGGTGTCAGCATAGATTTTAAGTGCAAAACTTTGGAGCGATCTATAACCACTGCCATCTGATGCAGAGGCGAGAGTGCTACCACACAGTCAATGCTGACACCTGTATAAAATAATAACTTCAAGAGGGAATTACATATATACTTGAAAAAGCAAGTTTTGCTGGGCTGTGGGGAAAGAGCAGCGGAGTTGCACAAATTGGATGCCTCGTTCAAAGAGCCGAGAGTGGCATGATAGGCCGCATGGTCTCCTTATGGGCTTTCTGATTCTATGATTCTGTGCGTCGAGCAATGCCCGTGACCTTCAGCCAATAATGACAATGGAATGAAAGCTGAGGAAGCGGTTCCATAATTTTCCAATAATTCACCCGTGCGCGTGTGTGACTCAGGCAGTGGTGCGGGTCTAGGATGTCCGAACACTAGATTAGACAAGCGAAAGTAGTTATGAAAGAGCTAGTGGGTGTGAAATTAAAATATATTTATCCATTTAAAAGAGAATAGGAGGCATCGTCGGGAGCAATATTAAGGATTAAAAAATCGGTTTTTCATTATTCATTGTATCTAGCAGGTTGATCGTGAGGACCAGCATTGGCCGCTTGATAAATAAAATAAATAGAAAAAAAACATAGAAACATAGAAAAATAAGAGCAGGAGTAAGCCATTTGGACCTTCTTGCCTGCTCCGCCATTCAATATAATCATGGCTGATCTTCTATCTCAATACCATTTCCCGCTCTCTCCACATACCCCTTGATGCCTTTTGTGTCTAGAAATCTATCTATCTCCTTCTTAAATATATTCAGTGAGTTGGCCTCCGCAGCCTTCTGTAGGAGAGAATTCCTCAGGTTCGCCACCCTGTGAGTGAAGAAATATCTCCTCATCTCAGTCCTAAATGTCCTACACCGTATCTTGAGACTATGACCCATCGCTGTAGACCCCCCCCAGCCAGGGGAAACATCCTCCCTGCATACAGTCTGTCTAGCCCTGTCAGAATTTTATACGTTTCAATGAGATTCCCACTCATTCTTCTAAACTCTAGTGAATACAGGCCTAGTCGACCCAATCTCTCCTCATACTACAGTCCTGCCATCCCAGGAATCAGTCTGGTGAATCTTCGCTGCACTCCCTCTATGGCAAGTATATCCTTATTCAGATAAGGATACCAAAACAGGAGAACAAAACAGCACACAGTACTCCAGCTGTGGTCTCACCAAGGCCCTGTACAACTGTAGTAAGACATCTTTGCTCCTGTACTCAAATCAACTTGCAATGAAGGCCAGCATGCCATTTGCCTTCCTAACTGCTTGCTGCACCTGCATGTTTGCTTTCAGTGACTGGTGTACAAGGACACGCAGGACCCTTTGTACATCAACATTTCCCAACCAGCACAATTTAAATAATACTCCACCGTTCAGTAAACTTCGCATTTATCCACGTTATACTGCATATGCCATGCATTTGCCCACTCACTCAACATTTCTAAATCGCCTTGAAGCGTCTTTGCATCCTCCTCACGGCTCACAATCCCACCTAGTTTCGTGTTGTCAGCAAACTTGGAAATATTACATTTGTTTCAATCATCCAAGTCATTGATATATATTGTGAATAGCTGGGGCCCAAGCACTGATCACTGCGGTACCCCACTAGTTACCGCCTTCCAACCCGAAAAAGATCCATTTATTCCGACTCTCTGTTTCCTGTGTGATAACCTATTTTCAATCCATGCCAGTATATTACACCCAATCCCATGTGCTTTAACTGTGCACACTAACCTCTTATGTGGGACTTTATCAAAGGCCTTCTGAATATCCAAATACACCACATCTACTAGTTCTCCCTTATCTATTCTACCAGTTGCATCTCAAAAAACTCAAGTAGGTTTGTCAAGCACGATTTCCATTTCAAAAATCCATGTTGACTTTGTATAATCCCGTTGATATTTTCTAAGTGTCCTGTTATCACATTCTTCATAATAGACTCCAGCAATTTCCCTACTACTGATGCCAGGCTAACCGGTCTGTAGTACCCGGTTTTCTCTCTTCCTCCTCTTTTAAATAGTGGGGTTACATTTTCCACCCTCCAATCTGCTGGAACTGTTCCATAATCTATAGAATTTTGGAAGATGACAACCATTGCATCCACTATTTCCATGGCTACCCCTTTTAGTACTCTGCAATGCAGTTTCGTCTAAACGCTTTGTGAGCATTTTAAGTCGATCGCCCTTTATTGCAAGCTCCCTTACTATATGGAATAATCACTTCCTCTTCACTCTGAGGAAACTGTTAATAATTTTTAGAATCTCTATTAAATCGTGTATTAGCTTTCGCTGCTCCAGTGCAAATAGTCCCAATAACTTGACCCTCATCACCAGTATAGTTCTGATCCGTGGCACCATCCTGATGTATCAACAATGCCCGCTCTCAGTGGATTTAATGGCCTTTCCACAATGAGGGGCCAGAGCTGTACCTGGTATTCTAACGGTGGTCTCACCAACATTTTGTAAAGATTCGCCATCACTGGTTTATTCTTGTGATTAATGTCCCTGTCTATAAAACAGTAATTCCTGTTGGTTTGCTCATGAACTTTCTCGGAATTGAATATTTGGATTGCTATCCCTCGCTGTCCATCCACACACTTCAGCTCCTTCCCATTGAGACTCTGCTCCCATTCCTTGGCATTTCTCCCACAATCAGGCGAGATCACCGATGAACAATATGTAACTGATTCAAAGTGCTGGTATTTTTCAATTATTATTTTCAACAATGTGTAACCACATAATAAGACGATAATGATCAAAGATTCTTTCTGACAGTCTGCAAATGTTCATCCAAACACTGAATACTGAATATTATTTGTATGTTATCTGAATTTCTGGCAGTGTTTTAGCAGATCACTTGCAACAATTGTAATAATGAATAACTTTATGAAACGTCTTTCATTTTACATTCCTTTACACCTTTGTTTGGGAGACTGATTGAGACAGAATATCAATAATATTACTTATGATACTTTTGTCGGCAGCACAAAACAAGAGCAGACTCCATCTTTGTGCTGAGTGAGAGACACCAGTCAGCGCACAATCGAAATTTTAAGTCAGTATCTGGGACAAAAGATGTGAAAGGTCACATCGATGAGCTGAGTTCCGAATGTTTCCGCCATTTGAACTCCTGACAAGAGCCCGCTCTATTTGTCAATGAGGAATGAAGTCCGATAGAGAGACCCGCGCCTGCAATATTCACACCAAACTTCCAGGAAAATTACCAATATCGGCGATCGCAAGACCTTTGATTGTTTTGGCACCGAATGAAACGTTATTGATGATTGTAAAGTGGCGCGCCCTATCCCAGTATCTGCAGTGTAAGGTGGATTCCTCTTTTGCTCACGTGTCCACTGCTGAACCTCATCATTGTTATGTTTGATCCCTGAACTTGAAATGTGCTAAATTTGCAGGAATAGGTTATATTTGCTCAACGAAATCAGCATGAGAAATTAAGCATTGGAGATATCAAGCGCATGCTGCAAAATGGAAGAAATATTTACACAAGAACTCACCCAGTTTTCACATTACCAGAAAGAAGGACCTTCTACGGTGGATAATGAGATTTAGTTACGAGGAAGCCTTCGTTTGACTTGTTTATTTTTATTCTCATTTTCTTACTAATCTCAGAATCAGGGTCCAGGGGAATTTAACCACATTCTTCAGCTCTTCTCTGAATCTCCTTTGGGTCGCTGCATAAATGCACGGGTTTTGAAAGCAACTCAAAAACGTCAACATTGTTTCGCTTTCAGTGGCGATATATGCAGGGTCTGTGCGGTCACCTCGGTAATAATTGATATTTGTCAGTCTGGTAGTTACCAAACACACGACAGATGTAAGCCACAAAAATATAAAACTGCCCGAAATAGTGAATAGTAAAATGATGGATTTCCTTCGGTTCTCCATCTCTGGATCGCTCTGATTCTCAATCCTGTGACCCCGGAGTCTCCTGCGGGCTCTGCTGGCCACTAAAATACGTCTGACTGCCAAATAATTAAACAAGGCAATCAAAGCAAAAGGAAGCCAAACGCCCAAGGCGCTTTGAAACCAGAGCTAGGCTACACCAGGAGGCGAGGAAACAAATGCCACACTTTTCCGGCAGCCCCTCTGCACTTTGTTAATTATTTGTTCAGGTTCAAATGCTATCAAAACGGGGATGTCCTTCAAAATGATTAGGACCATGAACGATGTTATAATCGCTGCCGCACTTCTCGGTGCAATACTGCGCTTTAAACTTCTGGGAGCAGATAACAACAAATCGATCAAATGTGAAGGAGACGGTGAACCAAACAGACAAATCGAGGGTGACAGCATTCATGTATAGAATGAACTTACACACGGGAGTGTGGTACAGGAATAAAAATGGAAAGTGATAACTGAAAATATGATACATTTTTAAATTAATGATCATGACTAGCAGATCAGCTGTTGCCATGGCCAGCATGTAGACAGAGATACACTTGGAAAGGCCTCAGTTTCCTCGGGAGGGAGAATCACAATTGTCACCAAGTTCGCTGAAAGAAAGAGAGAGGAGAGGAATAATGTTTCCGACTCTGATTGAAATATATATGGAGATACCTGTAGAGAGCATTTTACTCCTGTCACTGTGATTGTCAACACGGAGCAGTGTGAGAAAGGATTAGTATTGGATCCATTGCCTGGGTATTATGTAATGAGAAAGGAATAATTTGCAATCTTGTTTTGCGAGGCCACTTGGGTCGGAGCGACCAGAATATGATAACATTTTTCATTAAGATGGAGAGTGAAGTAGTTGACTCGGAGACTTGGGTCCTGAATTTAAATAAAGGAAACTACGATGGTATGAGGCGCGAGTTGGGTAGGATTGATTGGGGAATGTTACTCAAAGGGCTGACGGTGGATAGGCAATGGCAAACATTCAAAGATCGCATGGATGAACTACAGAATTTGTTGATCCCTGTTTGGCAAAAAAAAAGCAAAAAAGGTGACTCAACCGTGGCTAACAAGGGAAATTAGGAATAGCATAAGATCCATGGCGAGGGCTTATAAATTGTCCAGAAAAAGCAGTAAACCTGATGATTGGGAGCAGTTTAGGATTCAGCAAAGAAGGGCAAAGGGATTAATTAAGAGGGGGAAAATAGAGTATGTGACTAAACTTGCAGGGAACATAAAAACTGACTGTAAAAGCTTTTATTGATATGTGAAGAGAAAAGGATTGGTGAAGTCAAACGTAGGTCCCTTGCAGTCAGAATCAGGGGAATTTATAATGGGGAACAAAGACATGGCAGACCAATTAAATACATACTTTGATTCTGTCTTCAAAAAGGAGGACATAAATAACCTCCCAGAGAGGTCGGGGATCATAGGGTCTAATGAGCGGGAGGAACTGAAAGAAATCAGTATTTGTAAGGAAATGGTGTTAGCGAAATTGTCGGGATTGAAGGCCTATAAATCCCCAAGGCCTGATAATCTACATCCTAGGGAACTTAAGGAAGTGGCCCTAGAAATAGTAGATGCATTGCTGATCATGTACCAAAATTCGATAGATTCTGAAACAGTACCCATGGATTGGAGGGTAGCTAATGTTACCCCACTATTCAAAAAAGGTGAAGAGAGAAAACGGGGAATTATAGACCGATAAGCCTGACATCGGTAGTGGGGAAATTGCTAGAATCCATTATAAAAGATGTAATAGCAGAGCACTTGGAAAACAGTGACAGGATCGGACAAAGTCAACATGGATTTACAAAAGGTAAATCATGCTTGACTAATCTACTGGGATTTTTGGAGGATGTAACTGGTAGAATAGATGAGGGAGAACCAGTGGATGTGATGTAATTGGAATTTCAGAAGGCTTTCGATAAGGTCCCGCATAAGAGATTAGCTTGTAAACTTAAAGCACATGGGATTTGGGGCAAGGTATTGACTTGAATAGAGGACTGGCTTGCAGACAGAAGGCAAAGTGTTGGAATAAACGGGTCTTTTTCCGAGTGGCAGGCAGTGACTAGTGGGGTACGGCAGGGATCGGGCCTAGGACCCCAGGTATTCACAGTATATATTAATGATCTAGACGAGGGAACTAGATTTAATATCTCCAAGTTTGCAGACGACACAAAGCTGGGTGGGCGTGTGTGCTGTGAGGAGGATGCCAAAAAACTCCAGTATGATTTGTACAGGTTGGGTGATTGGGCAGAATCATGGCAGATGCATTATAATGTGGATAAATGCGAAGTTATCCACTTTAGAATCAAAAGCGGGAAGGCAGATTATTATCTGAATGGCAATAGATTGGGAGAAGGGGAAGTGCAACGACACCTGGGTGTCCTTGTGCACCAGTCGCTGAAGGTAAGCATGCAGGTGCAGCAGGCGGTTAAGAAGGCAAATGGTATGTTGGCCTTCGTAGCGAGAGGGTTCGAATACAGAAACAAGGATGTCTTGCTGCAGTTGTACAGGGCCTTGGTGAGACCACATCTTGAGTATTGTGTGCACTTTTGTTCACCTTATCTGAGTAAGGATGTTCTTGCCATGGAGGGAGTGCAGCGAAGATTCACCAGGCTGATGCCTGGGATGGCAGGAATGACGTATGAGTAGAGATTTGGTCGATTGGGCTTATACTCGCTTGAGTTTAGAAGAATGAGAGGGGATCTCATTGAAACTTATAAAATTGTGACATGACTAGACAGACTAGATGCAGGAAGGATGTTCCCATTGGTCGGGGAGTCCAGCACCAGGGGTCACAGTCTAAGGATAAGGGGTAAGCCATTTAGTACAGAGATGAGGAGGAATTTCCTCACCCAGAGAGTGGTGAACCTGTGGAATTCTCTACCACTAAAGGCACTGGAGGCCAATTCATTAAAAGAAGGAGTTAGATATATTTCTTAAGGCTAAAGGGATCAAGGGATATGGGGAAAAGGCAGGGACAGGTTACCGAATTTGGATGATCAGCCATGATCTCATTGAATGGCTGAGCAGGCTCGAGGGGCCGAATGGCCTACTCCTGCTACTATCTTCTATGTTTCTATGTTTCTAAACCCACCCACACATTTTAATGAGCTGCTGCAGCGCTCACTCTGCAGGGGGTGACAAGACGATCCGGAAATCCGCTAAAATCCTTCTGTTGTAGCTTCAAAGAACATTGTAACATCAGTGAGGTTATCGGATTTGTTTACTGCTGGCATCTAGAAAACTCGTTACCTTATCAAAACAGGCTGTATGTACATGAATACAATTCACACCGATTAACAACAAACAGGTTGCAATAGGTCACCGGCGCCACCGACGGCCGCGAGAATCGGGTAGTAAATCTCTTTGATCAGAAGAATAGTTGGTCGCCCCATTTTCTGTGAGAATGGATGAATTCTGCAGGAGATCAAAGTCTCTGACGGGTGCACGTCTGAAGCAATGGAAGGGAACCTATAGTTATCCACAGATCAATCCTCCACCGAGTCAATCAGTTTAAATCATAATTAGCATTAGTTACATTCATTGAACAAATAGACACAGGTAAGTTATTTTTTTTTTCTGATGCGTCAGATTAAGAGAAATATGTGACATTGTTATTGGACAGTTTTAAAAAATACACAATTAAAACATTGTTTTCGAGTAGGAGGTGAAATCGCCCAGTACTGGTGCTGATCCTAGTCCTACAGACCTGGTGAATGCAGCTCCCCAGGCAATATTCGTCATGACCCTGCCATTTATTCATTCCTAGTGCACCAACTCCTCCAGAACTAGCGGCAAAACAAATCCTGCAATATTGGTGATGAACTCAATCTGGCAGCATTTGAGGTGACAGTGCTTCTCCCGTACTAGTGATACACTACATTTAGGTGAGAGGTGACAGTTCTCCTCCTGTACTACTGGCACCGTACACTTACGCTAGATGTGTCCATGCTCCTCAGTTACTAGTACATTAATAGAGTTGAACGTGCTGCTATTGACAGTGCACCTCCGGTACTCGTGGAAACCACCTCATACACTAGATGTGCGTGTGATCCTCCTGTACATTGGTACCCCAACGCTGACACTAGATGTGACTGTGTCCCTCCCGTCCCAGTGTTACCACTACACTGACACTAGATGTGACCGTGTCCCGCCTGTCCCAGTGGGACCCCAACACTTACACTAGATGTGACCGTGCCCCTCCTGTCCCAGCGTTACCCCTACACTGGCACTAGATGTGACCGTGCCCCTCCTGTCCCAGTGTTACCCCTACACTTACACTAGATGTGACCGTGTCCCTCCTGTCCCAGTGTTACCCCTACACTTACACTAGGATTGTGCAAGAGCCTCCGGTAAAAGTGGTATCACTAAACGTCCATCAATGGTGAACGCTGTCCTCCGGTACTAGTGGGACCCCTACACTGACTGTAGATGTGACTGTGTATCACCGGTATTATGGGTACCCTACACTTGCACTAAAGGTGACCGTGCTCCTCTGATACTGGTGGTATCACTTAAATTATACTAGAGGTGGCCGTGCTCCTCTGGCATCAGTGGTTTCCATACATTTACATTAGGATTGACAGTGCTCCTTCGGTACTTGACATTCCCCTACACTTACACAAGATGTAACCGTGCTCATCCTGTACATGTGGTCCCCAAAACATACGCTTGATGTGAACGTGCTACTCAAAATGTACCTTGCTCCTCAGGTAACCGGCACTGACACTATATGTGACCTTGCTCCTCAGGTAACCGACACTGACACTATATGGGACATTGATCTTCTAGTACTTGTACGTACATTTATGCTAGATATGAGCATTCACCTCCTGTACTATTGACACTTACACTTACAGTGACAGTGCTTCTCCTTTACTAGTGGTATCATTACACTGACACTAGAGCTGACAGTGCTCATCTAGTTGTACACTATACTTATACTGGAGGTAACCCTGCATTTGCACTAAATTGGTGCATGGTGCTCCAGGAATAGTCGTATCAATAAAATTGCACTACTGTTGACCGGGCTCCTCCTACACTCGTTGTACCCCTACACTAACACTAGTGTGGACCATGAATCTCCTAAACTAGTGGTACCCCTATACTAACACTAGTGTTGACCATGCACATCCTACACTAGTTGTACCCCTACACTAACACTAGTGTGGACCATGCACCTCCTAAACTAGTGGTACCCCTATACTAACACTAGTGTTGACCATGCACATCCTACACTAGTGGTACCCCTACACTAACACTAGTGTTGACCATGCACATCCTACAATAGTGGTACCACTACACTAACACTAGTGTTGACCATGCACATCCTACACTAGTGGTACCCCTACACTAACACTGGTGTGGACCATGCACATCCTACAACATTGTTACCCCTACACTAACAGTAGTGTTGACCATGCACATTCTACACTAGTGGTACACCTAAACTAACACTGGTGTGGACCATGCACATCCTACAACAGTGGTACCCCTACACTAACAGTAGTGTTGACCGTGCTCCTACGACACTAGTGGTACCCCTACACTTAAACTAGAGGTGACCGTGCTCCTCCTACACTAGTGTTACCCCTACACTAACACTAGAGGTGAGCGTGCTCCTCTACATTAGTGGTACCAGTAAACTTAAACGAGAGGTAACCAGCCTCCTCCGGTACAAGTAGTACCATTACACTTAAACTAGGTGTCAGCATGTTATTCTTGTATTAGTGATACCCGGATAATTAAACTAGATATAACAGTGCTCCTCGGTACTAGTGATATTCCTACATTTACACTAGTAGTGACCGTGCTCCTTCAGTACCTGTGGTACCTTACACATACACCAGAAGTGTACCTGCTCCTCCAGTACGATGTTACCCCTGCACTTACACGAGTGGTTAACGAGCTCGTCCTGTACACGTGGTCCGCTACACTTACACCAGCGATGATGGTGAATCTACGGTACTAGTGGTAGCCTTACACTTAACAACAACAAACACTTGATTTTTTTATGGTGCCTTTAAACTATTAAAACTTCCCAACGCGCTTCACAGGAGTGTTATCAAACAAGAATTGACACCAAGCAATACAGGGAGATATTAGTTCAGATAACCAAAATCTTGATCAAAGAGGCAGGTTTTAACGAGCGTCTTAAAGGACGAAAGAGAAGTAGGGAGGCGGCGAGGTTTATGGCTGGAATTTCAGAGCTTAGGGCCTTAGCAGCTGAAGGCACGGCCGCCAATGTTTGAGAGATTGAAATCAGCGAAGCTCAGGAGGCTGGAATTGGAGAAGCAGAGATATCTCGGGGGTTGTGGGGCTTGAGGAGATTACAGAGATAAGGAGGGGCGAGGCGTTGCACCGAATTGAGAACAAGGATGAGAATTTTAAAATCAATGCGTTTATTAACTGGGAGCCAATGTTGGTCAGCGAGCACAGGGATAATGTGTGAACGGGGCTTAGTTCGAGTTAGGAGACGGTGAGCAGCGTCTTGGATGACCTCAAGTTAAGGCAAGTTGAACGTGGGAGACCGGCCAGGAGTGCGTTGGAATAGACAAGTCTAGAGGTAAGAAGAGCTTGGATGAGGGTTTCAGCCGGAGATGAGCTGAGACAGGGTCATGGTCGGGGGATGTTCCAGAGGTGGCAATAAGCGGTTTTAGTGATGATGTGGTTATGTGGTTAGAAGCTCAAATCGAAGTCAAATATGTCACAAGGTTGCAAACTGCCTGGATCAGCCTCAGACATTTGCCAGAATGAGGAATGGAGTCCTTTGGTAGGGAACGGTCCTCGTGGTGGCGAACTAAGAACATTAATTTGGTCTTCCATACATTTAGTTTGAAGAACGTTCTGCTCATCCAGTAATGGATGTCGGACAAGCAATGTGACAGTTTAGAGAAGGTGGAGGGGTCGGGAGAGGTGCATATGTGGAAACTGATGATGTGATTTCCGATGGGGAACATGTACGCTGACGTCACCCAGCTGTACCTCACCACCACTTCTCGCGACAGCTCCACTGTCTCTAAATTGTCGCACTGCTTGTCCTACATCCAGCACTGGATGAGCAGAACTCTCCTCCAACTAAGTTTTGGGAAGACAGAAGCCATTGTGTTCGGTACCCGCCACGATTCCCGTTCCGTAGCCACCGACTCCATCTCTCTCCCTACATTAAAGGTGACCGAGCTCCTCCGGTATTGGTGGTACCCTACACTTACACTGGAAGTGACCGAGCTCCTCCGTTACTGGTGGTACCCTACACTTACACTGGAGGTGACCGAGCTCCTCCATTACTGGTGGCACCCTACACTTACACTGGAGGTAACCGTGCTCCTCCGATACTGGTGGTACCCTACACTTACACTGGAAGTGACCGATCTCCTCCGGTTATGGTGGTACCGCTACAATTACACGGGAAGTGACCGAGCTCCTCCGTTACTGGTGGTACGCTACACTTACACTGGAGGTGACCGAGTTCCTCCGGTACTGGTGGTACCCTACACTTACACTGGAGGTGACCGAGCTCCTCCGGTACTGGTGGTACCCTACACTTACACTGGAGGTGACCGAACTCCTCCGGTACTGGTGGTACCCCTACACTTACACTGGAGATGAGCGAACTCCTCCGGTATTGGTGCAACCACTGCACTTCCACTATGTGTGACCGCGCTCCTCCGATACTGGTGAAACACGACACTTACACAAGAGGTGACCGATGCAGAACATGCGGTGGAAATGTCTGCCGCTGATTTTCTGACTATCCAACATTTCCAGCACCCGCTCTGCTCACTGGATGAAAATGGGAGATAAATAATATTGGACTTTCCCCCTCTACCGTCCGTATTCCGATTCACAAACTCCCACCAAAGAGATGCTGCGTGTTGGCGGTTGTCAGGAGCGATTCCAATTGGAACCACTTTATTAGGATTGTGCACGTGGGGAAACTTTCTTTCTGAAGAGTCCATGTTTTTGGCCTTTTACTATCTCCAGCTCATGAACGGTTTCTCCATCACCACCGGCGCTGAGTGATTTCTTGAAACTTCCCCTGTAGCTGAGTCTATGTAGAGCAGGAAGAGGGAAATGATGAGGAGCAGCAGGGCAAGCAGGCAGCTGGAGACTTACTTCAGGAAGAAGTCGCCCAAGAGAGCCCAGTGCCCGCTGTCAGATATCTGTGACTGCAGGTCAGAGGCGGCATCGGAACAGAACTAAGCTCAGAGACATCTGAAAATTAAACCTGTCCCGTTATCACGGAGCGCTCCTCCACAACTACTGAGGCTTCCAGCGGAAAACAACCGAAATCTCTTTTATCAAACAATTACATAGAATCTACAGCACAGAAATCGGTCATTCGGTCCCACTGATCCAGGCCGCTGTTTATGCTCCACACAATTGACTCCTACCACCCTACTTCATGTAAACCTATCAGCATATCATTTTTTCCCTTTCTCCCTCATGTGCTTATCGAGCTTCCCCTTAAATGCATCTAAGCTATTTGCCACAATTACTGCATATTGTAGCGGGTTCCACGTGCTCGCAACTATCTGTTTAAATACGTTTCTCCTGAATTCCCTGTTGGATTTATTAGGGAATATTATTAGTGTTCCCTAGTTTAGGATACTCCAGCAAGTGGAAATATCTTCTCTACATCTCCCCTATCAAAGCCCTTCATAAGTTTAAAGCCCTCTATCAGGTCACCCATCAGCCTTCTCTTTTCTTGAGAAAAATGTCCCAGCCTGTTCAATTTTTCCTGATAGTTATAACCTCTCAGTTCTGATATAAATCTTGTAAATATTTGCTGAAAGTTTTCCAGTCACTCTCTATATGTTTTGTAACACGTCTAACTCGCCGGGACAACCCACATTACCCAAATTATCTTCCCTTATCCAAATAGTGCAAAAATGAAAGGAAACCATTCTGTGTGATTTCCTCTTTTGATTACCCCCGGTGCCCCTGCCGATTCCTACAATTATAGTCCCTTTTATCTCGGACTCTCCCGTCTCCTCATTGGGCCTTTTCCAATAGGCGGCTGTGAGCTGATTGACTGATGCTGTCCAGCATGTTACTTGTGGGGCTGAGGCGGCACTTCCTTATTTTTGGTGTTAGGTTTTTTCTCCTTTCAGAATAAAGTGCAGAGAGTTTAACCGCTCCGTTTGGCTTTATCCATGGCCCAGAAAGCGGTTCTTAATGTGGGTGATAACAAAGGCAGAAAGCAGATAATATGCGTCATGTGAGTCATCCACTTATTTCAGACATGTCGGTCTTATTGAAGGAAGGCCTCTCGGGGAAGGTTGGGGTGATCTGAAGGGTATTGAGGAACCTCCTGCACATTGCTATCCAATTATCTGGTGATCAAGCAAATGAGGCCTGGGAATTGGCAAAGGTTGAACATGGTTATTATAGCGCACTGTTACATGGGTCACTGACTCATGTTACCCTGGCTGCTCCGGGCAGGTCACTGATCATCGCCTGCCTTTCAGTAGCCATTGGATTGTAAGATTGGTAGTTGAGAGCCTTTCTTTGGTCCACTTACCACAACCTCCCAGCCCGACGGCCGCCCACTCAATGCTCATTTAATGTTATTGTTTGGATTGCCGGAGACCTCACGGTGCATTGCTCTGAGTGTTATGGATCCAGTGTCAGTGGACTGGGTTCTAGTGACTGAATTGTGCACGTTTCATCACTACTTGTGATTGACCAATAAACGGAGGCTCTCGGTTTTCTACCGACCAGCCGGGGTTTTCGTGTAAACTCATTCTTTCCCTCTTGCACGTGAAGCGCATGCGCTCTTTATATGGAACAGTCGGATATTCAGCATAACACCGCAAGGTGGAGCTGGCAGCATCCAAAGGGTGGAGTGTTCTCCACATCTGGATCCTTCCCATCACGCTACCATTTATGGTCAGGGATAACGTTGCTTCGGTGATCAATCACGGGTTTATTCTCCATCAGCTAGTGGATAATCTGGACAGTGGGATATTAAAGTGAGGCGTCACATTCCTCCCTCTCGTTTTTACCATTACAGCAACCCCTTTCGGAGCCAATACTTTCCATCGTCTGTGCAGGGCAGATAGAGTCCAGCTTGACATGGTGAAGTCTGTAGGGAGCAATTGAGGGCCCATGAGATGAGAACAGTGGCTAAACTGTGACACTCTCTGCCCCAGTGCTGATTGCAGATGAACGCATTGTGAATCGGGGTCAGATTCCTTTCCTGTGTTGAACCAGAAGATTGCGAGGATCAGCGGTTCAGTCCCACTGATTGAATCAGTACAACCCAACTCCACGGATCATTGTAAATGTACCGAACCACCTAGATACATGTGAGTGACGGGATTGGCCAGGATGGACTTGTTATAACAAGATAATCATCACCACTGCCGAAACCCACTGATCATTGTAAATGGACCGAACAATCAAGATATGTGTGGGTGACGGGACTGACCAGGATGGACTGTTCATTACAACAACAACAACGTTCACTTGTGTAGCGCATTTAACTTATTAAAATACCCCAAGGCATGTTAAGTGAGCGTAATCAGACAAAATATGATAGCGAACGAAAGAAGGAGCCATAAGGACAGGTGACCAAAAGCGTGATCAGAGGTAGGTTCAAAGGACAGTTTTAAAGGAGAGAAATGGAGAGGCTTAGGGAGTGGATTCCAGAGTTTAGGACCCAGACAGCTAAAGGCACCTCCTCCAGTGATGGGGAGAAGTAAGTGGAGGATACAAAAGAGGCCAGAGAATGAGCAATGCACAGTTCTAGGAGGATACTTGGGCTGGAGGAGGTTTCACAGATAGGGAGCGGCGGGGCCATGGGGGGATTTGAACAAGAGAATGAGAATTTTAAAAACGAGCCGTTGCTGGAACAGGATCCGATGTAGTTCACTGAACAGAGGGTGATGTGTGAATGGACCTTGGTGCGAGTTCGGTTCTGGGCAGCAGAGTTTCGGGTGAACTTCACAGTTTATGGAGAGTGGAAGATGGGAGTCGGGACAGGATAGCTTTGGATAAACCAATTCTGGAGGCGGCAAAGCCTGGAGGGGTTTAGCGGCAGAAGGGGCGGAGCTGCGTGCGGTTACACGGTCTTTGTGATGGAGACGATCTGGGGACAGAAGGTCAACTCAGGGTCAATTGGGAGGCCGAGAATGTGAACAGTCTGTTTCAGCCTGAGACATTGGCCAGGGCGGGAGATATAGCCGGTGGCGAGAGGACGGAGTTTGTCGCTGGGACCAAAGACAATGGAATGAGCCTGCCCACTCTTTTATTAAAGTAAATGTTGACTCATCCAGGACTGCATGTCAGTCAATACTTTGATATCACAGAATCAGTGGAGGTGTGGAGAGAGCTGTTACTAAGTTAGAGAGATGCGTCGTCAATGTATATATGGATGATGACGCTAAGGGGCAGAATATAGATAGACAGGCGAAATAATATAAACTTCGTGGACACCAGAGGTAACGGTGTGAAAGCTCGAATATAACAAATTGCAGGATATTCTCTGGCT
The DNA here is from genome assembly GCA_030390025.1 of Squalus acanthias. Classification (NCBI taxonomy): domain Eukaryota; kingdom Metazoa; phylum Chordata; class Chondrichthyes; order Squaliformes; family Squalidae; genus Squalus; species Squalus acanthias. Next base: position 147,042,302 of record CM059431.1, on the reverse strand, counting down.
GTGACTACATAGGGAGGAGTGGAACCAGATAAAGGCAGTTCACTCAGCTGGAAAATGTAGGAGTGGCGTTAAAGGAGGATGGTGTCGTCAACCGTGAAGACCGAGAACGCAAAATGCACCATATTGACAGACCCATAAGAATATCACGTTTGACTTCAATAAGGGCGGTTTCAGTGCAGTGACAAGGGCATAAACTTGACAGTAAAAATTCAAACATGGAGTTGTGAGAAAGATCTGGGAGACGACTATATGGTCAAAGAGAGGAATAGAAGGTTGGAGATGGGGCGGTAGTTTGCAAAGACAGAGGGGTCAAATGTGGATTTGTTAGGAGAGGCGATGACGGCAGATTTGAAAGGGAGCGGACAGTGCCAGAGCTGAGGGAACAGTTCATAATATCAGCTGACATGAGGGCTAGAAAGGGAAGCTGGGTGATCAGCAGTTTAGTGGGAATAGGGTCGGGAGAGCATTTTCGTGGACAAAATGAGCACGGAGAGGACACAACGGAAAATAGGGAACAAAGGGGAATTCCCGATAATACAGTAACTCTTTAATTCCAAATACAGAGCAGGCGAATTTAGAAGAATACGCCAACTGTTAATTAGAAGTAGAATAAACGTGACTTCAGTGGAAAACATGATGTGGAGATGCCGGCGTTGGACTGGGGTGGACAAAAACGAGAAGTCGCACAACACCAGGTTATAGTCCAACAGATTTATTTAAAATTACAAGCTTTCGGAGCTGTCGCCCCTTCCTCAGGTAGAGTAACTGTGAGAGAATCTATCAGAATTCACAGAATATAAACACAGAGAAAATGCATTCAAATCTTTCCCTACATCAAAGACACACTACGAGCACAGCCAAGACAATGAGATGTGTCCCAGGGGGTCCAACGTGTCAAAACACCTGCTGGCTGCATATCCTCTCCAGTTGGGTTTGTTTCTTGTGTTTGTTTTTTTTTTTAAAGCTGGAAAGACCGGCAACGATGTCAAATCACGTTCTGTATCGTGACATGAACCCAATATCCCGATTGAGGCCATCCTCATGAGTTCGAAACTTGGCTATCAGTTTCTGCTCGATGATTTTTCGTTGTCGTGAATCCCGAAGGCCGCCTTGGAGAACGCTAACTCGCAGATCCGAGGCTGAATGCCCCTGACTGCTGAAGTGTTCCCCGACTGGGAGGCAACCCTCCTGCCTGGCGATTGTTGCGCGGTGTCCGTTCATACGTTGTCTCAGTGTCTGCATGGTCTCGCCGATGTACCATGCTCTGGGGCATCCTTTACTGCAACGTATCAGGTAGACAACGTCGGCCAGTACTTCCCCGGAGCGGAGAAACTACGCCATGTTCCATGTTCTTTGCAGCCCTCAACATGTCATCGATGACGGCGAACACCTTGCTAAGGCCATCCCCACGCCTCCAGTACTCGCCTTCAAGCAGCCGCCTAACCTCAAAAGTACCATCGTTTGCAGCAAATTACCCATCTTTCAGGAGAACAGCGACCACGACACCACACAACCCTGCCATGGCAACCTCTGCAAGACATGCCAGATCATGGACACAGATACCATCATCACACGTGGGGACACTACCCACCAGGTACATGGTACATTCTCATGTGACTCGGCCAACGTTGTCTTCCTGATACGTTGCAGTAAAGGATGCCCCAGAGCATGGTACATCGGCGAGACCATGCAGACACTGAGACAACGTATGAAAGGACACCGTGCAACAATCGCCAGGCAGGAGGGTTGCCTCCCAGCCGGGGAACACTTCAGCAGTCAGGGGCATTCAGCCTCGGATCTGCGGGTTAGCGTTCTCCAAGGCGGCCTTCGGGATACACGACAACGCAAAATCATCGAGCAGAAACTGATAGCCAAGTTCCGCACTCATGAGGATGGCCTTAATCGGGATATCGGGTTCATGTCATGATACAGAACGTGACTTGACATCGTTGCCGGTCTTTCCAGCTTTTTTTAAAAAAACAAACACAAGAAACAAAGCCAACTGGAGAGGATATGCAGCCAGCAGGTGTTTTGACACGTTGGATCCCCTGGGACACATCTCATTGTCTTGGCTGTGCTCTTAGTGTGTCTTTGATGTAGGGAAAGATTTGAATGCATTTTCTCTGTGTTTATATTCTGTGAATTCTGATAGATTCTCTCACAGTTACTCTACCTGAGGAAGGGGCGACAGCTCCGAAAGCTTGTAATTTTAAATAAATCTGTTGGTCTATAACCTGGTGTTGTGCGACTTCTCATTTTAGTGGAAAACAGTCATTGTTATATTACAAATAAAGTACAGTGAAACTTTGGAGAATACAGTAACTGTTTAAATATAAATGGGGAATAGTGGAATATAGGGGAACACAGTAACTGTTTAATTATAAATGAGGAACGGAGTATATAGGGGAACACAGTAACTGATGATTATAAATGGGGAACGGTGGATATAGGAGAACTCAGTATTTGTTTAATTATAAATGGGGAAGAGGGGGATTTAGATGAACACAGTAACTGTTTAATTAGAATAATAATAAAGTTGAATGTCGTGGAACACAGTAACTCTTTAATTATGAATAGAATAAAGTTGAATGTCGTGGAACACAGTAACTCTTTAATTAGGAATAGAATAAAGTTGAATGTAGTGGAACACAGTAACTGTATAATTATAAATGGGGATTGGGGGATAGGTGAACATAGTAACTGTTTAATTAAAAATGGGGAACACGGGGATTAGGAACAGAGAATGGGGGAACTTAAGGAAATAAACTATCTATTTAATTATAAATAGAGAACAGGAATTTTAGGAGAACACAGTAACGGTTTAATTAGAAACTGGCCTCATGGAACATAATAACCATGTAGATAGAAGGAGGACACAGGGGGGCATAGTTACTGTTTAATAACAAATAGACTGCACGGAATGTCAGGGAAACACAGTATTTCTTTGATTAGAAATAGAGAAACCCAAGGGAACACAACAACTATTTAATTAGAAAGAGGGACAGGAGAATCACAACCAAATGGTACTCGATTTGACACAGTAATGTAATGGTTAACCTGTTCATGCCTTTGCTCTCTATATTACATGTTGATATTACATGATATGGTTGATAACACATCGCCGTCTCACGATTGGAGCTGGGTGCAGTTACATCGCTAACTGATAGAATTAAAATCTCTGGCTGCTGCCTGATTCCTGCCTTAAATACAGTTGGTCATCTGAATCCAGTTAAATGAGAATGTGCCGATACAAAAAAAAACTGCCCGCAGCTCGCCACCACTTCCCAAAGAAGCTGGATGCCAGCCGGATTGGCAGAGCCTGGAAAACACGGGGAAATGAAATCACGTGGCGTTTGGCTTTTGAACCTCAGGATCACGCGAGACGTTAAAAAGTGACGGCTAAAGTGGACATTTAATCACAATTAATAAATGAAGCCCATTCACATTTAAAGTACTGAGGCTATTGTTAGATTAAGGTTTTCAACAAGGTTCTTGAAAAATGTAGTGAGGTGTCATCGGTTTATTGAGCATGCAGCACATGCAGTTGTATTAAACATACACTTAAAAGGCACACATTACAGTCACATCTGATGATGGTTGGTTGGGAATTCAAAATGTGTTTCAAATACTCATTACAAGAAGCTCGTTTTTATATATTTCTGTCGCTCCCTCTATTTGGGAATCCTCACAATTCTGTATTACATAAATAAATAATAGTTAAAATTCAACTCAATATATACGGGGAATTAATTTACATATATTCATCAATCACGATAGCATTCCTTACTAAACAAGCAGTGTTGCTCCATTGGGCTAATATTTATTTTCACCTTAGTTCGTTATCTTATCGATAGTTTCACCCTTGATCCGTATAATTGCAATTCTAACAAGTGAAACTTTGAACGATAAATCTTGCTTTGTTTCTGTATCACTGATGTCAATTAAAAATGATGATGTATGTCCAGATATTTACCTTTGCAGAAGTAACACTTTCTCAAAAGTTATCAAACGCTTAAAGAGCTCTAAAACATTATGAATCACTTTGGGATGGCATGCCTTTAATTAAATCTCACATTACTTCGTCCTGAAACTGACCATTGCTGCAGGGTCAGCCCTGGCCCATCAGCCAGCGCAATGCTATTTTGACTGACTTCTCCTTCCCTACTTAACAGGCAAGGCCTAAAGATTGAAATTACTACAATACAAAAAGAAGCCAATACAGTATAACATTAACAGACTTAAGGACAGTCTGATTAACTCTGTGCTCCAAGTGCCCCCTCTGTTGGTGTTAGAGAATTTCAGGCCATCACTCAACAATATCTCATCAGTATCATGTATGTATCTCGACCGACTCAATTACGCAGATCTCTACCCATTGGTTTTACACATGTTTTCATTCTCTAGAGACGAATTAAACATTTTACGCAGTGGTGTTATCAACGTGACTAACCATGTCATGGACCCATTCCTCTGGGCATCTTCAACAAGTGTGTCATATGCTGGTTGATTCACGGGCTACACATCACTTTTGCTCACAAATCGACATCCCAGGATCACCCAGCACAAGATATCCGATACAAGACATCCCTGCCGTTTCTGCAAATCCATCAATGGACCAGGTGCCCGGTGGTGTTAGAATCTCCCCCTGTATGTCCCGATGTTACAGATCGTGAAAAGCTAACCAATACATTCTCCTCATTGTTCAGGACAAACAAGGACAAAACCATTTCCCTCAGAAAGCTATCAATTGGCAATTGTAACTACACTTTCCTGACTTTTACTATATTGTCTATTAATGCCAGGTTACTCAGGTGATTTAAGTTAAACAGGGAGGGGAACTGGTAGATAGAATCGGACTGCTTCCATTAGTTGAGAGATCTGTAAAGAATGGCCATTGATTAAATAATAAACGTAAGAAATTTAGAACTGAGGGTAGGTGGAACCTCTTTACATGGAAAGTTGAGAGACTGTGAATTTAACGGAGGCCGAAATTATATCAATATTTAATTGTACAAATGGTTGAATACAAATAGGTTGAAGGGATGTTGAGAAAGAGCGGATACAGTGATTGGAACTAATTGTTAGGGTGGAGGGTAATCGCCGACTAGGACTGTTTAGTCGAATAGTCTGCACCCCTGTCGTAGCACTCTATGTTGATGACCCGTTGAAATTTTCGGTAAATATCTGTGAACAAAGATGTCTAATATCACATTGACGAGTCAAGTTCCTACTGTCTCCATCATTAGACACTGCTCAGGAGACAGGCCCCGTTCTATTGGTCCAGGAGTCAATGGGGGGCGGAGTCTGATGGGGAGACCAGCGCCTGCAACATTCACACCAAGATTGCAGAATTACAAATCACCACCATTATAGCACATTGTTTCTACATTAACGGAAACTGTATATATTTATTAAACTGGAGCGTCACATTCCATCCTTAACTTTTGTGTGAGGCAGTTCACGCTGACGCCCACGTTCTACTCCACTGCTGAAGCTCAGTCTTGACTGTTCTCTTAGGATCTTGAGCGGGAAGCGCGCTGTTTTAGCGGAATCGATTCTGTTCACCCGGTGAAAGCAGCAGACATCAAACACGCGGTACAAAGTGGAAGAAACGTTCTCTGATTATTGTTGATTTTAACAACAACAAACCATATCCGTCCTAAAGGACAGACGGCTATTCGCAAATGGAACCCCTGCTGTAATTTAACTCTAGTTAGGACAGGATGCTTTAGATACTTTTTGTATTTTTTAACCAATTAATGTGCAAGGCCATTTCACCACATTCTTCAGCTCTTCCCTGAATTTAGGTTGAGTAGCTGCATAAATACATGTGTTTGTACAGGAGCTCAAATACATGAGCATATATCCGGTTTCAGTGGCAATATAGGCAGGGGCTGCATAATCGCTTCGATACTGCGCCGTGTTTGTCAGTCTGGTAGTTAAAAAACTAACGATAGCTTTCAGCCACAACTGTATAAAATTGCCCGATACAGTGAACAGTAAACTGATGGATTTCCTTCGGTTCTCCATCTCTGGATCGCTCTGATTCTCACTGCTGTGACCCCGGAGTCCCCTGCGGGCTCTACTGGCCACTAAAATGCGTCTGACTGTCAAACAATTAAATAGTAATATCAAAGCAAAAGCAAGCCAAGCAACCAAAATACTTTCCAACCAGGAGTATGCTGCACCTGCAGGCGATGAAAAAAACTCCACTCTGGCACGGCAACCCCAGTGAACATTGTGAATTATTCTCTCAGGTTCAAATGCAAACCAAAAAGGAAGGCTCTGTACACAGATCAGGACAGAGACCGTTGCTATAATCGCGGCCGCAGTTCTCACTGTGCAATACTTTGTTTTAAACGTCTCACAAGATATAGCTACAAATCGGTCAAATATGAACGAGACTGTAAACCACACCGACACATACAGGGTGACACATTGCATGTACATAATGATCTTACAGACGGAATTGTAGGACAGGAAGGAATGTGGAAAGTGATGACTGATAATGCGGTTCACTAATATACTGATGATCATGACCAGTAGATCTGCTGTTGCCATGGCCACCATGTAAACAGAGATACATTTGGAAAGGCCGCAGTTTCCTCTGGAGAGAATCAGGATTGTCAGTAGGTTCGCTGTGAGAAACTGGTGGAAGAGGTCAGTAACGGGGATAGTCGGATAAAGCTCACAGCTTATTGTGGGGAAATGTTCGGTACTGTCCCTATTCAGCGTTATGCGCATAGATTTTTTAACATTAATATAATCGAGGGTAACGACACTTTATTTAAACAAATGAACTCATTGAAAGTTCAATATCGAGGGACTGAAAATTCGCCGTCCTTGCAGCAAACTTCAGTCAAGTATGAAATATAATTTCACGGCAATTAATGGAAAGATATAATTCAAATAATACATTCAGCTTAGAGAAAACAGTTCAATTTAATTCGAAACGCTGCCGAGCGGAGGGGAGCAACTCCGCGAGCAACAGTTATTTCTCAAATTACCATCCAAAGTCCAGTGTTGGGTGGAGGTGGCTGAAGTGCCAGGAATTATCAACTTAAAATAGATAGAGGACAAAGGTGCGAAACAGATGATTACTATGGGCAATGAGCAACACATTCTTTAGTGATCTATGTACTGTAGGAGGGGCCGGTGAATCAGCCTCGCCCTCCCTCAGTATAGGGAGGAAGGTTGAGCGTCCGGTGCCCACGATCGAGCGACCAGAACAGCGCCTCAGCGGCCGCGCGGAGTGGCTTCATTCCCTCTGATATTCACCGACTGATCCCGGTGGATCAATGATTCTGCAATGAGGACATTCTCGGAATCTGTTACATTAACACTGAGATAGTCAACAACTATTAGTCAACAGGATACATTGACTTACCGGGAACACCGAAGGCTGCGAGCAAATGGTAGTAAATGTCCCTTATCTGTAGAATTGTTGGCCGTATCATTTTTTTGAAGAATGTGTGAATTCTGTCCCGCTTTACGGTTCCGACTGGAGTTTATCTGAGATCCGTAAATGCTCCCAATTTATACAAAAATCGTTGCCCCGGTGAGAAAATCAGGTGACACAATAAGTGGCGTTAGTTACAGTTACTTAACAAACAAGGGGCGATTTTCCACTTTAGTGCGCATGGCCACCACTGGGGAAATTGTAAAGCTCAGTCCGTGAAACTCATTCCATTAAAATTATTGAGCAGAAAGTAATCCCAGAGGGAATGTTTTCTGTGCATGCCCCCTGAACGCTGAAGGGAACATCCCTCCCGGACACTGCGTTAGATCTTGTGACGTAATTTTAATTCTCTGAAAACATCAGTCATTAATTGCATAAATTAAATATGTTATGTACTGTAATGATTACTAGTGGTGACTCAGCTCGAACATGGCTGGTGATGATCCTATTCTAACACTATCAGTAATGACCATATTCTAACATTCATGGTGGTGATGTTAATCTAACATTACTGGTGGTGAATCCACTCCAACATTAGCAGTGGGGACGCTACTGTAACATTACCGGTGGTGACATTAATCTAGCATTACAAATTCTGACCACACTCGAACATTACTGGTGATGCCCTACTCTAACATTACTGATGGTGATCCCACTTTAACGTTACTTATGGTAGCTATAGGCTAACATTAATTGTGTTGGCCCTATCGTAACATTACTGGCGCTAATCCTATTCAAATATTATTGGTGATGACCCTACACTAACATAACTAGTGGTGATACTAATCTGAATTTACTGGCGGTGATCCTATTCAAACATTACTGGTGGTGACCCTACTCTAACATAAATGCTTATGACCTTACCCTATCATTAATGATGGTGGCCCCAATCTATCCTTACTGGTGGTGTTTCTACTCTAACATTACTGGTGGTGACCCTACCCCAACATTACTGGTCGTGATTCTATTCTAACATTACTGATGGTGACCCTAGTCCAATATTACTGGTGGTTACCCTACTCTATCATTACAGGTGGGTGAACCCACTCTAACATTACTGGTGGTGACTCTACTCTAACATTACTGGTGGTTACCTTCTCTATAATTACAGGTGGGTGAACCGACTTTAACATTATGGTGAAGACCCAACTCTAACATTACTGGTGGTGACTGTACTCTATCATTGTTGAAGGTGAACTTACGCTATTATAACTGGGGGTGACCCTGCTGTAACATTTCTGGTGTACAACCTACTCTAACATTACTGTGGTGAATCTACTCTAACATTACTTGCGATGAATCTATTCTAACATTTCTGCTGTTGATGTTAATTTAACATCAATAGTCGTGACCCGCACTAACATTAGTGATGGTAAATCTATTCTAACTTTACTGATATTGACACTACTAAAACGTTAATGGCAGCAATCGTACTGTAATATTACTTGTGTTTATTCTAATCTAAGACTGATGGTGACCCGAATCTAATATTAGTGGTGGTGACATTACTCCAATATTATTGGTGGTGCATCTACTCTAACATTGCATGTGGTCTCCATACTCTGACGTTACTGATGAGTACTGTACTCTAACATTACTGCTGGTGATCGCACTGTAAAATTAATAGTGTTAATCCTATTCTAACATGTTGGTGATAATAATCTAACTATTTGGCGGCGACCCACTCTAACTTTACTGATGGTAACTATACGCTAACATTAATGGTGTTGGCCCTATCCTATCATTACTGGCGGTAATCCTATTCAAATATTATTGGTGTTGACCCTACACTAACATTAAGGTGGGGATAGTACACTAATATTAATGGCGGTGATCCTATTCTTTGATTACTGGTTGTGACCATATTCTAACATTAATGGTGATGACCTGACTCTAACATTACTGATGGTGGCCCTACTCTATCATTACAGGTGGTGAGTCGATCCTAACATTCTGGTGATGACCCTACTCTAACATTACTGGTGGTGACCCTACTCTAACACTACTGTTGGTGACCCTACTCTAACATTACTGGTGGCGACCCTACCCTAACATTACTGGTGGTGACTCGACACTACCATTACTGGTGCTGACACTACACTAACATTACAGCTGGTGACCCTAATCTAACATTACTATTGGTGACCCTATACTGACATTACTATTGGTGACCCTACAGTAACATTTCTGGTGATGACTCTACTATATCATTACTGGTGGTCATTCTACTCTAACATTACTGGTGGCGAGCCTACTCTATCATTACTTTTGGTGACCCTAATCTAACATTAATGGTGGTGACCCTACTCTAACATTACTAGTGGTGACCCTAAACTAACGTTACTGGTGGTGACCCGACTCTTTCATTACTGGTTGTGAACCCACACTATCATTACTGGTGATGACCCTACTGTAACATTACTGTCGGTGACCCTACGCTTACGTTACTGGTGATGACCCGACTCTAACATTACTGGTAGTGTCTCTACTCTAACATTATTGGCGGTGATTCTATTCTAATATTACTGGTGATGACGCTACTCTAATATTACTGTTGAAGACACTTCTCTATCATTACTGGCGGTGTCTCTACTCTAAAATTATTGGCAGTGATTATATTCCAATATTACTGGTGATGACCCTACTCTATCATTACTGGTGGTGACCCTACTTCTTCATTACTGTTGGTGACCCTACTCTAAAATTATTGATGGTGTCGCTACTCTAACATTACTGGTGGTGACCCTACTCTAACATTACTGGTGCTGACCCTACTTCTTCATTACTGTTGGTGACCCTACTCTAAAATGATTGATGGTGACGCTACTCTAACATTACTGGTGGTGACCCTACTCTAACATTTTTGGTGGTGACCCTACAATAACATTACTGCTGATGACCCTACTTTATCATTACTGTTGGTGAAACTACTCTAAAATGTTTGATGGTGACGCTACTCTAACATTACTGGTGGTGACCCTACTCTATCATTACTGGTGTTGACCCTACAATAACATTACTGCTGATGACCCTACTTTATCATTACTGGTGGTGACCCTACTCTATCATTACTGGTTTTGACCCTACTCTAACAGTACTAGTGATGATCGTACTCTAATATTACTGGTGATGACCCTACTCTAATTTTAACTGCGATGACCCTACTGTTGGAGGAGAAAATTATTAAAGAAATGTCGGAGAAGAAAAACTCATCCAGTTAATGAACTTTAAATTCGCTGACACAGGACTTTTCTGCAATGGATTGGCAGTCTGCCTTGTCAGACAACGTTGCAACATACAGGGCTCGAGATAACACTGTCACATAGACGAGGCTGATCACATCAACTGTATCCTGACGTTAATTGATTTACTATGCTTAACAATTGTATACATAAAATTGATTGGATTCTAATGACTATCACATGCTCATGTGAGCACGATGTAATCAATGATGGATGTATAAAATACTGTGCCCCAGAGTGACTTATTTGAGAGGTCGGTGACTGCACGTGGGTGCATCAATTCTCTCCCAGAGCGCTCTGAATAAAGTGTACTCCCGCATTTAACCGTGTAAATTGGTGTTTGAGTTTTATTGCTCAGTCGGGCTAAGTCGGGTAGCGCGTCGACTCTCCTTCACGGTTAGTCCGCTTAAGGCTCCGATTAGCCCCTACAACAATTGGCGCTGCGAGCAGGGTTACTGAGTACCGACACCCTGATCAAGTGTTAACGGGCTCAAGTAACCGAAAGAATCTGAGGGGATTTGCGAGAGTACACTTTATAGGGGTTTTTGGTCCGGGTATTCTCGGAAGGCAGAGGGGGAACCGTTGTGAGTATTCTGCATTACACTGTCAAATTTTTGGGCCGTAGGTTAAAGGTACAGAGTAAAACCTGTGATAAAGTCTGCGGGCGGTGCTTGCGAGATCCGGAACTCCAGGCAACTAGACACATCGGTAAACGAGTTCACGAGTCCAGAAGGACGGGAGAGTGAAGAGAGGCGGTGAGTGTTTACTGGAGAGTGTGATCGGAGAGCGGACGGGCGATGTCAGGTAAGGACATTAAGATGGGGCCCCCGGGGTCCCTTATTAATAGTTACATGACAGATAGACGTTCGCTGATAGACAGAATGCAGAAAGATGGCTGGGATGTTAGCCAGTCATTAGAGTCACAACGAGAGTGGGTACGTAAGCAAAAAAGGGAGAAAACCAAGAAAACGGGAGTTCTTTTGGTACACCAATTGGCGGGACTAATCGAGCAAGTAGATAAGGTCCGAGAGACTGAGAAGGCCAAAAACAGAGAAATAGCAGATTTAAAAAAGAAGATAGAAATACTAGAGGGAATAAATCAAGAACAAAGTAGAATGTGTCCCGGAAGGTGGACGGGGTGTAACACAGATCCACTCCCCCCGTACGGACTTTCCGGACCAACAGCCCCAACTGAAGAAACAGTTGGGGATACAACAGAAGAATATTTCGCGGCCCCCGTTAAAATGAGGGGCCAGCCTGGTGCCGCCGGGGCAAGGGCGGATTTTCAGCCTTTTACCCCGGGAGAAAGACAACAGATTTTGAAAGACCTGGGGAACTTACAAACACGAAGTGCCAACACCAAGTTCTGGGCAAACCTAGATATGGTTTGGCTGGGACACAGCCTCCACCTGCGTGACGTTCATCAGTTGGTCCGGGCAGCATGTCCGGTCGACCGATGGCGCCTCACGCAGACCACCCCCAATCAGGCCAATACGGATTATAAGACCGGTCGATGGACTGAACAATGTCCATTGGCAGATACAATAGACCGACAACAGGCTCCCTTTAATCTGTTTAAAACAGAAATCCAGCGGGTGTTAGGAGAGGCCCCAACTAATTGGAGTAAGATAACGTCCTGTAAGCAGCAAAAGGGCGAGGCGGCCTCCGAATATGGAGAAAGGCTGTTTATTGTTTATGGAGAGTCATCAGGCCAACCAGGGCCGGCAAGAACTGACCCCGCTTTCATTCAGGCCTTTAAAGATGGCTTGTCTCCCGCACACCAGGCTATCATCAAGATGGGCGTAGTAACAACCAGGAATTACGACGACCTAGTAGAGTGGGCTTGTGGGGTAGACGGGTTAAAAGCCAAAGAGGAAGGTACGGTCAAGGTTAAACAGGAAAGTGTAAGTGCGGTAAAACAGGCAGTGGGACCCAAGGGGGCATGTCATGGTTGCGGGAAGCCTGGACATTTTATTAGAGATTGTATGGCTAAGAAGACATGTACTTACTGTAATAAGAAGGGCCATACTGAGGCCACTTGTTTCAGTAAACATGGCAGACCTGAGACGACCCACGTCACCATGACCCCCGAAGAAAAGAGACTATATCAACAGTGGAAAGAGACACAGTGACAGTCAGCGGCCCCCGTAAAAAGAGACAAAGGAAGGATGTATGTGTCTGCACTAGTAGGGGGCCGACCGTGTGAGATGCTAGTGGACACCGGTGCCTCAGTATCCGTGACCGACCTTCCCATCCCGATAACGGACAGAAAGGTCTACATCACAGGGATTGGCGGTGATAAAACACCTGCCTTTCTGAGCACAACCCAATTGGTAGAAATAGATAACTTTTTCATCCCTATGCGATTTTACGTGTGTAAGAATAATGAGGGAACAATAATGGGAAATGACTTAATGAAAGAATACCAGGTATTAATTGATTGTGGTAAGAAGAAAATAACTTGGCCAAACTTGGACGGGAATAAAACTAGTATGCACTGTCTGACCAATAATACCACCAAAGTGGGAGTGGCTACAGCGGTAAGCCGGGACTGGCAAGTGGAAACCAATGGGTACGGGGACACGTGTGCCTCGGTACAAGGAGTATGGGCAAAAGATAAGTTAGACACAGGAATGGTTAAGATTGACCCCATTGTCGTCCCAGGACCCGAACACAAACCCCACCGACAATATCCCATTAAACCAGAAGCAAAGAAAGCTGTAGAAGACATAGTAAAGGGATTGGTAGAAAGAGGTGTCCTTCGGGAAACCACGAGCACAACCAATTCCCCTACGTGGCCAGTTAAAAAGCCAGATGGGAGTTACAGGCTGACAATTGACTATACGGCCTTGAATAAAGTGACGCCCAAGCTTCACCCCATAGTCGCCAGCCCGTCCACAATTTTGAACGGACTGGCTCCCGAACACAAGATATTCACAGTGTTGGACATAGCCAACGGATTCTGGGCTCTCCCATTGGATCCAGAGTCTCAGGAGAAATTTGCATTCACAGTAGGAGACAGACAGTACACCTGGACCCGCCTGCCACAAGGATTCCATAATAGCCCCGCGATCTTCCATCGGGTAATGAGTAATATTTTAAAGGGTGCAGAGCTCCCACCAGGGAGCACGGTCCTCCAGTACGTTGACGATATCCTGATAGCCTCGGACAAAGTTCCAGGTCATAATAAGGCCCTGAAGATAGTACTGACAGCATTAAGGGACGCAGGACTGAAGGCTAGCCCTAGGAAGGCCCAGATTGGAAAGTTCAAAGTCACGTATCTAGGGCATCTCATTTCCCAAGGGACAAAGGAGATGCCAACGGATAGGAAGGCTGCAGTCTGGGATATGCCCAGACCAGTGACAATAAGGGGAGTTAGGAAGGTCTTAGGACTTTTTAACTACAGCAGGAACTTCGTCCCCGGGTTCGCTAAGATAGCTGAGCCTATCCAAAGGTTAGTAAAGGGAGGAAGGCCTGCCCTTGAGTCCATAGAGTGGGGCCCAGAACAGGAAAAAGCTTACGGACAGTTGAAGAAGGAGTTACTGTCAGCCCCGGGACTAGGGCTGCCAGATATGAACAAACCTTTCCATATTCACTGTGACAATGAGGGCGGGTTCTACACCGCTGTGATAACCCAGGACCATGGCGATAAGCGCAGACCAGTGGCATACTACTCGACCGCAGAAGGACCGGTAGTCTCCGGACTCTCGCGATGTATAGCGGCACTGGACTGCGCAGCATGGGCAGTAAAGGTGAGCGAACCTATAGTAATGACCGGGAACATAGTCTTGCACACCAAGCATACCTTGGTGGAAATGCTAAATACTGGAAAATTAAGATCTGTCTCAAACATGAGAAGAGCTAAGTGGGAAGCAGTTCTATTACCCCCTAACGAGTCTATCATCATAGTCAGAGACATAGGGGAGAACCCAGCTGAGGGGATCCTGGGAACAGGAGCCCCACACAGTTGTAAAAAAAAATAGACGAGGACATTGGAGAAGAGATTATCAAAGACACCCCTCTAGAGGAAGTGGAGGAAACATTCTATGTAGATGGATCCCGTAAATATATTAATGGACAACCCCGAACCGGGTGGGCAGTAGTTAATAGTAAGATGGAAGTAGTTAAATCTGGACGGTTAGACGGTAGCTTATCAGCCCAAGTAGCAGAGTTGGTCGCGTTGACTCAAGCATTGAATGAAGCAAAGAACCAGGTAGTCAATATATACACAGATAGCCGGTATGCCTTCGGGGTAGTGCATGACTACATGACAGCATGGGGACGTAGAGGGTATATAACCACAGGAGGTAACCCCATCAAACATCAGGGACGAATAGAGGCCTTGCTAGAAGCAAGCAAAAGACCTAAACAGGTGGCAGTTATCAAAATTAAGGCCCATCAGAAAGAACCAGACAAGACAAGCCCAGACTGGGACAGCCACCAGGGGAACCAGGCGGCTGATTGGGCAGCACAGGCAGCTCTAGAACAGGAGGAGATAAACGAAGTACTGGTGGGCAGCGTAGACAGCCCGGAGAACGAAATAAAGATCTGGGAAGTCCAAGACGAAGCATCAGACACGGAAAAGGAAACATGGGTAAGAAATGGAGCTGGAGTAGGATCCGATCGAGTCTGGCGAAAAGAAGGTAAAGTAGTAGCACCGGAGTGCATACAACAGACTCTGCTAGAGATACATCACGGTATTTCACATACAGGGAGAGAGGCAATGAGCTCCTTATTAAGTAAGGATTGGTGGTGGAAGGGGATGGGAAGAGACATCGCGAGGCACTGTCAGCGATGTATCACTTGTGCTCAGCATAATCCTGGCCGGCCTATTAAAATTAGAATGGGCCACCAGCCAAGACCCCGAGGTCCTTGGGAGCACATACAAATTGATCTTACGGGACCACTTCCCCAGTCCCACGGAAAAATATACTGCCTTGTGATAATTGACCAGTTCACAAGGTGGGTAGAAGCTTTCCCAACGCGGAATTGCACGGCCTTAACGGTAGCCAGAATCCTGGCCGAGGAAGTAATCCCGCGGTGGGGAGTGCCCTTGCAAATCGACTCTGACCAAGGAACGCACTTTACAGGGAGTGTAGTAAAGAATATTTGTCAGCTGATGGGGATCAAACAGAAGTTCCATATCCCTTACCACCCCCAGAGCTCGGGAATGGTTGAAAGAATGAATCGAACACTCAAAAACGCTTTAGCAAAGGCAATACAGGAATCTGGGAAAACATGGGTTGAGGTTTTACCCCTTATCCTAATGAAGTTACGAGCCACCACGAATCGTACGACAGGCCTGACCCCTTATGAACTAATGACAGGAAGGGCGATGCAATTACCAGAAGGCATCATAACAGGTGGGGCTGATGTGGGCCCCTTAAAGGACAGACTACGGCGTTATTTCTTAGAGCTTAGCACCCAACTGAAGGGGATGCGCCAAGCCGTACGAGACAATCAGGAACTTCAGGATCAGGCACAGGAGGGGGTCATGACACCCTCCGTGCCGTCAGCGGGCAGCAAAGTGATGCTGAAGGTCCTGCCTGACAAGCCAGGCTTCGCCCCAAAATGGAGCGGACCCTACGAAATTATAATTAGTGGTGATACCTGTGCCTGTCTGGACATAAGGGGGAAGGGAGTCTGGAAACATTGGACACAATTAAAAATATATGGAGAAAAGATGAACTAATGGGCGCTTCTTTGTGTTTCTTTTACCTACAGATCAAGCGACCCGTAAATGTCCAATTACCTTACCTGTTTGCATTCGTGCTTTGGCTTATTGCATTTGGTGTACTAACTACTGTGTTTTTATGTTTGTATGTTAATACAAGAGTGCTACCAGAAGCGGCAACGACGCGGTGATAGACAGTGCCTGCTTCCAAGTAAAAATGGGGATACCACTGTGTTTAATAGCGTTAACATGCATTGTTTCGGGAATGGAAAGGGGCTCCCGTAAGCGAAGAGAGCTCCAGGTGAATACCTTTGTATATATGTCGTATGAATACGTAAAGGAGACAGGGCAAAGTAGCTGTTGGGTGTGTAGTCATATTCCGATCCACAGTAAGGGTGGGATACCACTGCGGCCCATACCCCTGAATCTCACGGAACTAGCAGAATTTGCGCTTAATGACCAGAACAGCTATCATGACATCACGAGGGAGGAGTTCCGAGGTGGAGGGTACCCATTGGAACAATTTAAGGGATGTTACAAACCCAAGTACAACTCTAGTAAAGATCCACCCTTCTTCGCCCTAACAAACACAACCGGGGTAGGAAGACCCGTCGGGGAAATATGTTGGACAAGGAGTGTAAGTAGAGGGGTGAAGGTGAACCTAGAGGCAGGAAATAGTAATTGCACCCAAACCTTTGTGACATATGAGGAGGGGAACACGGCATTTGAAAGCTGGTGGTTTAATACCACTGGTCTGCTAACCAACCGTGGAATGGGACCCGACGGGCCACAGATAGTCAGATGGGTTTCACTATCTTTCGGGCAAACATGGATATGACGGCCTACAATGGAACATATTTTATATGCGGGCACAAGGCGTACCCATGGCTGCCCAGAGATTGGACCGGGTCATGTTACCTGGGATACGTTATGCCTTATGTATACCATCTCAAATCCCTCATGGAGCACCATTGTTATCGAACCAGGCAAGGAATTACGGAGACTGAGCGATTCTTCGCCGTCGCCTTCCCCCACTGGGGGGTGGGTAAATTAGCACGGGAAATCATTAACAATGCCCAAATTCTCGAGAAGGTAGCCAACGACACCACAGAAGCCCTTGCAGAAATAAGCGCAGAAATGGTAGCCCTCAGGACAGTGGCCATGCAAAACAGGATGGCACTGGACTACCTGCTTGCAAAGGAAGGAGGCACTTGCGCGGTGATCGGGCAAGAGTGTTGTACTTACATCCCTGATAGTTCGGAAAACATCACCAACTTGGTAAATCACATGAAGGAAGAGATTAAGAAATTACACCGGGAACCGACACAGTCATGGCTAGAATGGTTGGGGCTAACAGAATGGGGCCCCTGGATTATGCACGTAATGGTTGTGATAGTGATGATATGTGTCGCTGTATGTTGCTTGATAACCTTGTTAAAGACATGTTGTAAGATTGCCACAACCCAGCTAATGTCAGTCAGCGCCGTACGGGAAGAGGAGCCGTTGCTCAAAGACGAAGAAAAGGAAGGATACACCGATCTCCAGCCCATGGAGGAAACGCATGACACCGTCGCCGGGGTAGCCAGCCCTCAAGAGATGAGCCAGTGGCTGTAGCGTCGACCCCGTGAAGAGGCACGGAGCAGTGGTTTCCTGGGGGCAAGAAGGTCGTGCCCCCGGACCAACAGAAGGGAGTGTTGGAGGAGAAAATTATTAAAGAAATGTCGGAGAAGAAAAACTCATCCAGTTAATGAACTTTAAATTCGCTGACACAGGACTTTTCTGCAATGGATTGGCAGTCTGCCTTGTCAGACAACGTTGCAACATACAGGGCTCGAGATAACACTGTCACATAGACGAGGCTGATCACATCAACTGTATCCTGGTACAGGGCTCGAGATAACACTGTCACATAGACGAGGCTGATCACATCAACTGTATCCTGACGTTAATTGATTTACTATGCTTAACAATTGTATACATAAAATTGATTGGATTCTAATGACTATCACATGCTCATGTGAGCACGATGTAATCAATGATGGATGTATAAAATACTGTGCCCCAGAGTGACTTATTTGAGAGGTCGGTGACTGCACGTGGGTGCATCAATTCTCTCCCAGAGCGCTCTGAATAAAGTGTACTCCCGCATTTAACCGTGTAAATTGGTGTTTGAGTTTTATTGCTCAGTCGGGCTAAGTCGGGTAGCGCGTCGACTCTCCTTCATGGTTAGTCCGCTTAAGGCTCCGATTAGCCCCTACAACACTACTCTATCATTACTGGTGGTGACCCTAATCTATCATTACTGGTGGTGACCCTACTCTAACATTACTGGTGGTGAGCCTACTCCATCGTTACTGGTGGTGACCGTACTCTAACATTAATGGCAGTGACACTAATCTAACATTAATTGTGGCGACCCGACTCTAACATTACTGGTGTTCATGTTAATTTAACATCAATAGTCGTGACCCCGCACTAATAATAGTGATGGTGAATCAACTCTAATTTTACTGCTGCTGCCACTACTAAAACGTTAATGGCGGCAACCCTACTGTAATATTACTTGTGTGTTTTCTACTCTAACACTTATGGTGACCGGAATCTAACATTAGTGGTGTTGTCCTTACTCCAATATTATTGGTGGAGCATCTGCTCTAAATTTACATGCGGTATCCATACTCTGACGTTACTGATGAATACTGTACTCTAACATTACTGCTGGTGATCGCACTCTAAAATGAATAGAGTTAATTCTATTCTAACATGGTGGTTATAATAATCTAACTATTTGGCGGCGACCCACTCTAACTTTACTGATGGTAACTTTAATCTCACATTAAAGGTGTTGGCACTATCCTATCATTAATGGCGTTAATCCTATTCAAATATTTTTGGTGATGACCCTACACTAACATTACTGGCGGTGATCCTATTCTATCATCAATGATGGTGACCCTACTCTAACATTACTGGTGGTGACTCTACTCTAACACATCTCTTGGTGACCCTACACTAACATTACTGGTGGTGACTCTACTCTAACATATCTCGTGGTGACCGTACTCTAACATTACTGGTGGTGACCCTACTCTAACATTACTGGTGGTGAGACTACTCTAACATTATTGGCGGTGATTCTATTCGAATGTTACTAGTGATGACCCTACTCTAATATTACTGGTGATGACTCTACTCTATCATTACTGGTGGTGACTCTACTTTGTCATTACTGGTGGTGACCCTACTCTAACATATCTCGTGGTGATGCTACTCTAACATTACTGGTGGTGACCCTACTCTAACATATCTCGTGGTGACCCGACTCTAACATTACTGGTGGTGACCCTACTCTAACATTAATGCTGGTGAGACTACTCTAACATTATTGGCGGTGATTCTATTCGAATATTACTAGTGATGACTCTACTCTAATATTACTGGTGATGACACTACTCTATTATTACTGGTGGTGACTCTGCTCTAACATATCTCGTGGTGACTCTACTGTAACATTACTGGTGGTGACTCTACTCTAACATTACTGGTGGTGACTCTGCTCTAACATATCTCGTGGTGACTCTACTGTATCATTACTGGTGGTGACTCTACTCTAACATATCTCGAGGTGTCCCTCTTCTAGCATTACTGGTGTTGAGACTACTCTAACATTATTGGCTGTGATTCTATTCGAATATTACTGATGATGACCCTGCTCTAATATTATTGGTGATGACTCTAATCTATCATTAATGTTGTTGACCCAACTCTAACATTACTGGTGGTGAGCCTACACTATCGTTACTGGTGGTTACCCTACTCTATCGTTACTGGTGGTGACCCTTATCTAACATTACTGGTGTTGATGTTAATGTAACATCATTAGACGTGACCCGCACTAACATTAGTGAGGGTGAATCTACTCTAATTTTACTGCTGTTGACACAACTAAAACGTTAATGGCAGCAACGCTACTGTAATATTACTTGTGTTTATTCTACTCTAACACTGATGGTGACCGAATCTAACATTAGTGGTGGTGATCTTTCTCCAATATTACTGGTGGTGCATCTACTCTAACAGTACATGTGGTCTCCATACTCTGACGTTACTGATGAGTACTGTACTATAGCATTACTGCTGAGGAACGCACTCTAAAATTAATAGCGTTAATCCTATTCTAACATGATGGTGATCATAATGTAACAATTTGACGGCGACCCATTTTAACTTTACTGATGGTAACTTTACGCTAGCATTAATCGTGATGACCCTACTCTAACATTATAGGCGGTGATCCTTGTATAGCATTATTCGTGGTGACCCTACTCTAACATTAATTGTGATGACATTACTCTATCATTACTGGTGGTGTCCCTACACTATCTTTACTGGTGCTGATTCTATTATAACATTTCTGGAGGTGATCCTACTCTAACATTACTTGTATTTACCCTACTCTTACATTACTGGTGATGACCCTGCCCTAACATTAGTGGTGGTGAATCTACTCTATTATTACTGGTGCTGACCCTACACTAACACTACAGGTGGTGACCATACTGGAACATTACAGATGGTGACCCTACATTAACATTACTGGTGGTGACCCTACTCTAACATTAGTAGTGGCGAACCTACACTTGCATTACTAGTGGTGACCCTGCACTAACATTACTCGTGGTGACTCTACTCTATCATTAGTGGTGGTGACCCTAGAATAACATTAATTCTGGTGACCCTAATCTAATATTATTCTGGGGACCCTACACTAACATTACTGGTGGAAACCCTACTCTATCATTACTGGTGGTGACCCTACATTATCATTACTGATGGTAACCGTACTTCATCATTACTGGTGTGACCCTACTCTAACATTACTGGTGGTGACCATACTCTAGCATTACTGGTAGTGTCCCCAAACTAACATTAGCAGTGTTGACCCTACTCTAACATTACAGGTGGTGACCCTATACAAACTGTCATGAATCTTGTCATTCATGTATGAAGTAATACTGGGCGGCCTGCTGATGGCGCTGTCCAGGGAGAGTATAAATACTCGATCATGGGCCTCGCTTGCTAAGGACATTCCTCAACAGGAACTAGGATAAAAGGACATAACTAGATCTCCATGTTGAAAAACAGTTGATTAAAGCTTTGTTTAACGCTTAGACCAAGTGCCTAGTAGTTTTCTTACGACAATTTAATCATTTGGACCTGCTCCACGCTCTGAGTAGTTTTGGGAACAGACGGCTACGAGTCAAACGGTAGAAGGGAACCTGAGATACTAATTAATCCATCATGGAGAAACTACTCCGACCCGCTTGTCTTGACCTGGACCCGAATTCACCTACAACTGCTAAGGTATGGAAACACTGGTATCGTACCTTCAGCAACTACCTCAGTGCATGTGGTGAGAATCTTCCTGATAAGTTAGAGATAATTGCCAGTTATGTATCCCCTTATGTGTTTGACTATATCGAAGATTGTGTAAACTATGACTCCGCTATCCGAATCTTACAGCACCTATATGTTAAGGCCCCAAACGAAATTTTTGCTCCCCACCTACTGGCCACAACTCGACAACAACCCGGTGTATCACTTGACGAATCCCTTCAAAAGCTTCGCTGGCTCAGCAAAGATTGCAATCTCAAGGCTTTCTCAGCTGAGCAGTACCAGGAGGAGTTAATTCGTGATTCTTTTATTAATGGAATTGCGTCTCCCTTCATACGCCAGAGTCGGCTGGAGAATAAAACCCACGAGTTCCAAACTGCCTATAACCAGGCATATTCTCAATACTTGGCAAAAAAAAAGCAGATGCCTTTCTTTTACCACAAGCATAGGCTGCTGCTATCACTTTTAGTGACACCTCCGATAAGCCTCAGGCGGAAGCCCTCACTGATGATGACTCTATCCTAGCTGATGACGACCGTACCCTAGCGGCATCTTGGCAATCTGTAAGTAAGTGTTTCTTCTGTGGCGGTGCATTTCATTATAGAAAATGTTGTCCTGCTCGTAATGCAATCTGCAATTATTGCAGTAAGAAAGACCATTCTCGAAAGTATGTCAGTCAAGAGGCACTAATAATGTTACAGCTGTCATCTATAAAGCTGCTCCTCCCCCAAGAGCCACTACTAATGTTACAGCTGTCAAGGATAAAACTGCCCCTCCTCCCATCACAGCTGTTTTCCCCAAAGCATGTCCCATGCTGCACAAAGTTTTCGGTAAATGGACACATTTTGAGTGCATTATTCGACTCATGCAGCTCTGACAGCTTCATCAGTGAGTAGGCTGTCAGTAAGTTAAAACTTCGTATTTACGCCTCGGACAGGGAAATTGCAATGGCACTGACGACACTGACCACTAACTCTGCCAGCTTTTGTCTTGTCGACCTTATTCGCAATGGCCGCACTTATTTCTCTACCCGGCTCAGGGTGCTCAAAAACCTATGCAGTGATGTGCTCCTGGGACAGGATTACCAAAAACAACACGAAAGACTCACTTTCGAGTTTGGAGGATCAAAGCCGGAGCTTACGATTTCCAAAGTACCGTTTTGTGCACTTTCGGCGGCTTCACTCGACGAGCCCTCCTTGTTTGTCAATCTTTCCCCCACCGATGTAAGCACATAGCCACTAAATCACGATGTTTCAGCCAAGATGACCTTTCCTTTATCGAGGCAGAGATCTCTCGCCTTCTAGCTGACGGTATCATTGAGCCATGTTCATCTTCCTGGCGGGCTCAATGAAACTTATAAAATTCTAACAGGACTAGACAGACTAGATGCAGGAAGGATGTTCCCGATGGTCGGGGAGCCCAGAACCAGGGGTCACTGTCTGAAGATAAGGGGTAAGCCATTTAGGACAGAGAAGAGGAGGAATTTATTCACCCAGAGAGTGGTGAACCTGTGGAATTCTCTGCCACAGAAGGCAGTGGAGGCGAATTCATTAAATATATTCAAGAAGGAGTTACATATATTTCTTAAGGCTAAAAGGATCAAGGGATATGTGGAAAAGGCAGGGACAGGGTACTGATTTTGGATGATCAGTCATGATCTCATTGAATGGCGGAGCAGGCTCGAGGGGTCGAAAGGCCTACTCCTGCTCCTATCTTCCAAGTTTCTATGTTTCTATGGGCTCAAGTCGTCGTTGTTAAAAATTCTCTGAAGCAACACAAGAAACGTATTTGCATCGACTACTCGCAAACTATTAACCATTATACCGACCTGGATGCCTACCCACTACCACGCATCGATGACATGGTCAATAACCTTGCTAACTACAAGGTATTTTCAACGTTTGACTTAAAGAGCGCATACCATCAAGTACCGATAAAGGACTCTGACGAAAAGTATACGGCTTTTGAGGCCAGTGGTCTGCTTTACCAGTTTCGTCGCCTTCCATTCGGGGTCACCAATGGGGTGGCCGTCTTTCAACGGGCAATGGATAGCCTAGTCAAACAGGAGAACTTAACAGACACTTTTCCATATCTTGGTAATATCACCATTACTGCTCATGACCAGAAGGAGCATGATGCCAAACTCCAGAAATTTCTTGAATTTCTCCGTCGTCGCAACTTAACCTTAAATGAGTTCAAATCTGTGAAATCAGTACCATCAGTCAACATCCTTGGCCATTGGGTTGGCAATTGTGTCATCAAACCGGATCCGGAGTGACTTCGTCCGCTTCAGGAGCTCCCTCCTCCTACGAATCTCAGCTCTCTTCATTGGGCACTCGGCATGTTCGCCTATTATGCGAAGTGGATACCTCACTTTTCCGACAACATCCAGCCCCTGCTTCACGCAAAGTCATTTCCGTTGGAGGCGAGGGCTATTTCAGCATTCGACCTCCTCAAGCAACAACTGGAAAAAGCCGCGCTTCATTCCATCGATGAAAATTTCCCATTCGTTGTCGAGTGCAATGCATCGGAGGTGGTGATCTTGGCTACCTTGAATCAAGGTCGTGGAACCGTTGCCTTTCTGTCTAGAACTTTGCAGGGTAGCGACCTCCAGTACCCTCCTGTCGAGAAGGAGGCTATGGCTATCATTGAGGCACTATGTAAATGGAGTAATTTTCTCGCCCGTCGCCATTTCACGCTCATAACCGATCAGCGCTCGGTGGCCTTTATGCTGGATAACAGGAAATGCACTGAAATCAAGAATAACAAAATACAGCTCTGGAGGATGGAATTGGCCGCTTTTGGCTACATCATACAATATCTACCCGGCAAGGAGAATGTGGCCCCGGATACACTCATGCTTGCATTCTGCTCTTCCATGTCAACTTCGACTCTTGCAAATCTTCATACTGACTTATGCCACCCTGGCGTTACCCGTATGTTGCACTTTGTGTGATCTAAAAATCTCACATTTTCTACGGAAGACATGAAAAGAACATGCTCCGCTTGTAGAATTTGATCGGAATTAAAACCACAGTTCTTCCGTCCGTCGGATGGCTCGCTCATACACGCTACACAGTCTATGCAACGACTCAGCATTGACTTTAAAGGGCCATTGCCTTCCTCAACGCGAAACACCTACTTGCTTACTATGGTGGACGAATATTCACGCTTTCCCTTTGCTTTCCCCTGTCCCAATATGCTTACTTCCACAGTGATCAAATGCCTCGATCAGGTCTTTTCCCTTTACGGTATGGCCAATTTCATCCACTCATCGGGTTCCCTCCTTCATGTCAAGCGAAATCAAAAGTTATCTTTCCCAACGGGGAATTGCCAAAAGTAAAATTACACCGTATCATCATATTGGAAACGGACAGGTTGAGAGATACAACGCTATCATTTGGAACGCTGTTCGTCTTGCACTGAGGCCACACAATCTACCAGACCAGCAGTGGGAAACTCTGCTCTCTGACGCGATGCATTGCATCAGGTCTCTTCTTTCTACATCCACCAATGTTACTCCTTACGAACAATTCTTCGGGTTCCAGCATCGCTCCACTCATGGGACGTCCCTACCATCATGGTTGGCAGCTCCTGGATCCGTGCTGCTCCGAAGATTCGTCCGTCCTCCAAGAGTAATCCCCTCATCGACAAGGTGGAGCTAACGGATGTCAATCCTACAGATGCGTACGTGCGGTACCCTGATGGCCGGAATTCCACAGTTTCACTTTGGGATCTGGCTCCCTGCCCAACCGGTCCCACGGACCCAATCGATAGAGAGATCCATATAAACGACGCCGATACTCTGCACTCCTCTGAGGATGACGCCCTACCCGGGACATCAAGTGATCTGCCAGCTACTCCGCCGGATCAACCCGAGGAACAGAGCAATCCCCGCCGGATGGCCACCCGAAGCCAGGACGCTGGTCAATCACCGTCAACTGAGCAGGATGAAGCCAGCTCTGCACCTGTGGTGGCCTGCACCCGGAGCCACGATCTCCGCAGTCCCCCTCAGGTCGATCCAGGCGACAGGAGCTCTGCCAGCCCGCCGGTACGAAGCAAGCGACCCAGGGACCAAGACACGGTCTGAGGAGACGTGTTTTCCAGCCACAAACGGAGATCCAAACGACTGCGGCTATTATTAGTCCGATTAATCCGATAGAAGGAAGTCGCCGGACTTCCAATCTTTCAGGCGGGAAGAATGACATGAATCTTGTCATTCATGTGGAAATGACTTATGAAATGTTATTGGGCTGGTGGCGCTGTCCAGGGAGAGTATAAATACTCGGGCACGTGCCCAGCTTGCGCTGGACATTCTTAACAGGAACTAAAAAAGGTCACAACTAGACCTCCATGTTGTAAAACAGTTGATTAAAGCCTTGTTTAACGCCTAGACCAAGTGCCTAGTAGTCTTCTTACGTAAAAGGGCTAGAGGAAATCCCGGGAAAGCATAGGGCCCATTAGGGATCAAAGTGGCAATCTGTGTGTAGAGCCGGAAGATGTGGGTGAGGTTTTAAATTAATATTTTGCATCTGTGTTCACTATGGAGAAGGACGATTTAGGCATATAAATAAGGCAGGGGGATTGTGATATACTTAAACAAATTAGTATTGAGAGGGAGGAGGTACTAGGGGTTTTAGCGGGCTTAAAAGTGGATAAATCCCCAGGCCCTGACGAGATGTATCCCAGGCTGCTCTGTGAGGCAAGGGAGGAGATTTCAGGCGTTCTGACAGAAATTTTCAGAAACTCTCTGCCCACAGGGGAGGTGCCAGGGGATTGGAGGACAGCTAACGTACTATCATTATTCAAGAAGGGTAGTATGGATAAACCAGGGAATTAAATGCCAGTGAGCCTAACATCAATAGTAGGGAAATTATTGGAAAAAATTCTGAGGGACAGAACTAGTCTCCACTTGGAGAGGCAAGGATTAATCAAGGATAGTGAGCATAGCTTTGTCAGGGGGAGATCATGTCTAAACAATATGATAGAATTTTTCGAGGTGGTGACTGCGGATGAGGGTAGTGCTGTTGATGTAGTCTATATGGACTTCAGTAAGGCTTTTGACAAAGTCCCATATGGGAGACTGGTAAAGAAGCTAATAGAACATGGGATCCAGGGCAATTTGGCGCACTGGATCCAAAGTTAGCTTAGTGGCAGGAGGCAGGTGGTGATGTTCGAAGGTTGTTTTTGTGACTGGAAGCCTGTGTCCAGTGGTGTAAGGCAGGGATCTGTGCTGGGTCCTTTGCTGTTTGTAGTGTACATTAATGATTTAGATTTAAATGTAGGAGGTATGATCAGTAAGTTCGCAGATGACACGAAAATTGGTGGAGTGCTAAATAGCGAGGAGGGAAGCCTTTGACTACAGAAGGATACAGACGGGTTTATTAGATGGGCAGAACAGTGGCAAATGGAATTTAACCCTGAAAAGTGTGAGGTGATGCATTTTGGGAGGACCAACAAGGCAGGGGAATACACAATGAATGGTAGGACCGTAGGATGGACAGAGGATCAGAGAGAACTTGGTGTGCATGTACATAGACACCTGAAGGCAGCAGTACAGATAGAGAAGGTGGTTAAAAAGGCATATGGGATACTTGCCTTCATTGGACGAGGCATAGAATATAAGAGCAGGGAGGTTATGATGCAGCTGTACAAAACGCTATTTAGGCAACAGCTGGAATACTGTGTGCAGTTCTGGTCGCCACATTATAGTAGGGATGTGCTTGCATTGGAGAGGTTGCAGAGGAGATTCACCAGGTTATTACCTGGGCTGGAGCGTTTCAGCTATGAAGAGAGACTGGACAGGCTGCGGTTGTTTTCCTTCGAGCAGAGAAGGCTGAGGGGGGACCTGATTGAGTTGTACAAAATTATGAGGGGCGTAGATAGGGTAGAAAGAAAGGAACTTTCCCCCTTATTAGAGCGGTCAATAACCAGGGGGCATAGGTTCAAGATAAGGGGCAGGTGGTTTAGAGGGGATTTGAGGAAAAACTTTTTCACCCAGAGGGTGGTTGTA
Organism: Squalus acanthias; assembly: GCA_030390025.1. Lineage (NCBI taxonomy): Eukaryota > Metazoa > Chordata > Chondrichthyes > Squaliformes > Squalidae > Squalus > Squalus acanthias. The sequence continues at coordinate 147,014,520 of CM059431.1, read as the reverse complement.
ATCTGAAACTCACTGCCTGAAAGGGTGGTCGAGGCAGGAACCCTCACAACATTCAAGCAGCATTTAGATGAGCACTTGAAACGCCATAGCATACAAGGCTACGGACCAAGTGCTGGAAAATGGGATTAGAATAGACAGGGCTTGATGGCCGGCGCGGACACGATGGGCCGAAGGGCCCCTTTCTGTGCTGTATAACTCTATGACTCTATGACTCTAAATGTAACTGTGGAAAGTCAGTAATCATTACCCCAGTAACTCAGGCGATTGATGCTCAGGGATAGTTAAAATCGGCAGTTAAATTGTTAATGTTCTAACATACAGAAACAGCCTCCTCTGAGCTCACTGACGAGATACTGGCTCGGGGACAATGGGCTCAAAGCGCAAATATCATTAAATCAATGGAACTTTTATCAAACAATATCCCAGATGGAAATGTAACAATTTCTTTCTCACCATGTGTCTGATTTACTGAACTTCCCTGTAACAAGAAGGGATAACATTGTATAACTAACTTTTTTCACAGTTGAAGCGGCAGCGAATTGTCAAACCGCTTAGATTTCATTTGACCAGACAGGCCGCTCCCTGTTCAGAATCGAATGAGGGATGTTTGAGTTGAAATCCGTCCTGCGGGCGGGCAGCAGATTTCACACAGAGGGCGGAGCTCTGAATCTCACAGAACAAGCATCAGATCAAATTCACAATTTGTGACTTGCTCAAATCAAACAAGGAACTTCTGCATGACCGGCTCTCGTGAAATAACAAGGATGTAACTCGCAAAATCTACACGGAAATAAAGAGACAGAAAATCCTTGCGGGATCAGGGTAAGTTTAATATAGCTTCTAAGCTCATTTCTGTGTTTTATTCCTCCATTTCTCCCTTTACTCTTCCTCTCTGAAGCTTATTACCCGCGGTTTGATATGTTCTCCAGCACCGGGGTTCAGGCTATTCTGTGAGTGAGGGCTCAGACTGTGACTGAGGAAAGTCCATTTTACACCGGGGATTTCAGGGTTAATCTCACTCCTGGTCTCCACCAGTCTCCCCACAGACAAATTTGAAAGCGGTTTCGGGACAGACAGCAGGAACACGAACTCTGGGGATTTAACCCAGCCAAGTCCAGCGGCGCCACTTTCCCATGTTTGAATTTGCATTTCAGTAAACAGGGCTGGGAACCTGATCCTTGGAACTCAGTGCGGACTTTTACTCACTGAACCGTTTGGTGTCCAGCACAGTTTTATTTATCTGATCAAAGGCGTATCCAGCAGTTCAGACCCAACACACAGTTCAGCTCAGTAAAGGGTTAACACATTCGCACTGGCCCATTATCGCTCTGTGCCGAGCACCTGGAATATCAGCATCTGGTTTCCAGAGGTCGGTCTCAAGGCGACCAGGTCACAGGATCGGAGCAAAGTCGGAGATAAATCCAGTCCGCGATTAATTATAATAATGAAATGCTGTATAACCGAGAAATCACTGTTTAAATCAGTTAAGAAAGCTTGTGAATTAGGTGAGAGAATGGAGCAGGGACTTGTGATTTTTTGCTGGAATCAATTAATGTTAATTAGCCGGTTATTGTCAAACTGGCCGAAAAATCAGACAGACTGATCCCTTTAGACAGAAAAAAATGTTCAGGAATGTTTTAGACGGAAATCGGTTTCAGGTTGAAACCGCCTTACAGACAGACAGGAGGAAACCAATTAATGATCTTTGTAGTAAAAGTGATTTCTCCAATTATTAACAGGTGGCAGGGCCCCGGGGTTTTTAACAAATCTCTGTTTTACTGAACTGCCCTGGAAGAAAAGATGAAGTAAATGTTATAACTAACTTTGTTTACAGGTGAGGTGGCAGCGAATCGTCAAACCGGTTGGATTTGATTTGATTGGTGAGGCCGCTCCCTGTTCTGACGCCAATGAGGAATGTTTGAGTTGAAATCCACCCTGAGGGCGGTCAGCAGCTTTCACACAGAGGGCGGAGCTCTGAATCTCACAGAAAAAGGATTAGATCAAATTCACAATTTGAGACTTGCTCAAATCAAACAAGGAACTTCTGCATGATCGGTTCTAGTGAAATGACAAGGATGTAAGTCGCAAAATCTACACGGAAATAAAGAGACAGAAAATCCTTGCGGGATCAGGGTAAGGTTAATGTAGCTTCTAAGCTTCATTTCGTTGTGTTTTATTCCAATTCTCCCTTTACTCTTCCTCTCCAAAGCTTATTACCCGCGGTTTGATATGTTCTCCAGCACCGGGGTTGCGGCTGTTCTTTGAGTGAGGGTTCAGACTGTGACTGAGGACAGTCCATTTTACTCCGGGGATTTCAGGGTTAAACCCACTCCTGGTCTCCACCAGTCTCACCACAGACACATTTTAAAGGGGTTGCGGGACAGAAAGCAGGAACACGAACTCTGGGGATTTAATCCAGCCAAGTCCAGCGACGCCTCCTTCCCATGTTAGAATTTGCAGTTCAGTAAACAGATCTGGGAATCTGGTCCTGGGAACTCAGTGCGGACTTTTATTCACTGAACCGTTTGGTGTCCAGCACAGTTGTATTTAACTGATCAAAGGCGGGACCAGCAGTTCAGACCAAACACACAGTTCAGCTCAGTAAGGGGTTAACACATTCGCAATCCAGATTATCGCTCTGTACCGAGCACCTGGGAAATCAGCCTCTGGTTACCTGAGGTCGGTCTGAACACGATCCCGTCACTCGATCGGAGCAAAGTTGGAGATAAAGCTACTCCCCGATTAATTATAACAATGAAATGCTGCATTACCGAGATATCACTGTTTAACTCAGTTAGGAACGCCTGTGAATTAGGTGAGAGAATGGAGCAGGGACTTGTGTTTTTTTGCTGGAATCAATTAATGTTAATTAGCCGGTTATTGTCAAACTGGCCGAAAAATCAGACAGAATAATCCCTTAATACAGAAAAAAAGTTCAGGAATGTTTTAGACGGAAACCGGTTTCAGGCTGAAACCACTTTTCACACAGACAGGAGAAATTCAATTAATGATCTTTGTAGTAAAAGTAATTACTCAAATTACCATAAGGTGGGAGTGCCCCGAGACCTTTAGCAAATTTCTGTTTTACTTAACTTCCCTGGAAAAAGAGATGACGTAAATGTTATAACTAACTTTGTTTACAGGTGAGGTGGCAGCGAATCGTCAAACCAGTTGGGTTTGATTTGACCAGACAGGCCGCTCCCTGTTCTGAAGCCAATGAGGATTGTTTGAGTTGAAATCCACCCTGAGGGCGGACAGCAGCTTTCACACAGAGGGCGGAGCTCTGAATCTCACAGAACAAGGATCAGATCAATTCACAATTCGTGACTTGCTCAAATCAAACAAGGAACTTCTGCATGATCGGTTCTAGTGAAATAACAAGGATGTAACTCACAAAATCTACACGGAAATAAAGAGACAGCAAATACTTGCGGGATCAGGGTAAGATTAATGTAGCTTCCAAGCTTCATTTCTGTGTTTAATTCTTCCATTTCTCCTGTTACTCTTCCTCTCTAAAGCTTATTACCCGCGGTTTGATCAGTTCTCCAGCACCGGGTTTGCGGCTATTCTGTGAGTGTGGGCTCAGACTGTGAATGAGGACAGTCCAGTTTATTCCGGGGATTTCAGGTTTAATCTCACTCCTGGTCTCCACCAGTTTCCCCACAGACACATTTTAAACCGATTGCGGGACAGAAAGCAGGAACACGAACTCTGGGGATTTTACCCAGGCAAGTCCAGCGGTTCCTCCTTCCCATGATATAATTTGCAATTCAGTAAACAGGGTTTGGAACCTGGTCCTGGGAACTCAGTGCGGACTTTTACTCACTGAACCGTTTGGTGTCCAGCACAGTTTTATTTAACTCATCCAAGGCGGGACCAGCAGTTCAGACCCAATACACAGTTCAGCTCAGTAAAGGGTTAACACATTCGCGCTGGCCGATTATCGCTCTGTGCCGAGCACCTAGAAAATGAACCTCTGATTCCCTAAGGCCGGTCTGAACACGATCTCGTCACTCGATCGGAACAACTTCGGAGATAGAACTACTGCCGATTAATTATAACAATGAAATGCTGCATAACCGAGAAATCACTGTTCAACTCAGTCAGGAAAACCTGTGAAATAGTTGAGAGAATGGAGCAGGGACTTGTGTTTATGCTGAAATAAATTCATGTTAATGAGGCGGTTATTGTCAACCTGGCCGAAAAATCAGACAGACTGATCCCTTTAGACAGAAACAAACCTCAGGAATGTTTTAGACGGAAACCGGTTTCAGGCTGAAACCACTTTTCACACAGACAGGAGGAATTCAATTAATGATCTTTGTAGTAAAAGTAATTATTCAAATTACCATAAGGTGGGTGGGCCCCGAGACCTTTAGCAAATCTCTGTTTTACTTAACTTCCCTGGAAGAAGAGATGAAGTAAATGTTATAACTAACTTCGTTTATAGGTGAGGTGGCAGCGAATTGCCAAACCGGTTGGGTTTGATTTAACCAGTGAGGCCGCTTCCTGTTCTGACGCCAATGAGGAATGTTTGAGTTGAAATCCACCCTGAGGGCGGGCAGCAGCTTTCACACAGAGGGCGGAGTTCTGAGTCTTACAGAACAAGGATCAGATTAAATTAACAATTTGTGACTTGCTCAAATCAAACAAGGAACTTCTGCATGATCGGTTCTAGTGAAATAACAAGGATGTAACTCGTAAAATCTACACGGAAATAAAGAGACAGAAAATTCTTGCGGGATCAAGGTAAGGTTAATGTAGCTTCTAAGCTTCATTTCTGTGTTTTATTCCATTTCTCCTATTACTCTTCCTCTCTAAAGATTATTACCCGCGGCTTGATATATTCCCTCAGCGGCGGGGATGCGGCTATTCTGTGAGTGAGGGTTCAGACTGTGACTGAGGACAGTTCATTTTACACCGGGGATTTCAGGACTAAACCCACTCCTGGTCTCCACCAGTCTCCCACAGACACATTTTAAAGCGGGTGCGGGACAGAAAGCCGGAAAGAAGAAAAAAAGAAAAACTTGCATTTTTATAGAGCGCTTTTCACGACCACCGGACGTCTCAAAGCGCTTTACAGCCAATGAAGTAATGTGGTAATGTGGGAAATGCAGCAGCCAATTTGCGCACAGCAAGCTCCCACAAACAGCAATGTTATAATGACCAGATATTCGGGGTTTTTTATGTTGGTTGAGAGATAAATATTGGCCAGGACACTGGGGATAACTCCCCTGCTCTTCTTTGAAATAGTGCCATGGGATCGTTTCCGTGCACCTGGGAGTTCAGACGGGGCCTCGGGTTAACGTCTCATCCGAAAGACGGCACCTCCGACAGTGCAGACCAACTCTGGGGCTTTATCCATTGTGGTCCAGCGGCGCCTCCTCCCTATTGTAGAATTCACAGTTTAGTCAGACAGGGGTGCGAATGTGATCCATTCTTACTCCGTATGCTTTTATTTTTTTACAATAACGCGCGGTGTTTTCACTCACTGAACTGTTTGGTGCCCAATATATTTAACTTAACTGACAACGGCGGGGCCCGTAGTTCAGACCGAACACACAGTTCAGCCCAGTAAAGGGTTAACTGATTGGCACTGGCCGATTATCGCTCTGTGCTGAGCATCTGGAAAATCAACCTCTGGTTCCCTGAGGTCGGACTGAACACGATCCTGCCACTGGATCGGAGCAATTTCGGAGATAAAACTTGTCCCCGATTAATTCTAATATTTAATCACTGTTAACGCGACGAAATCCGATAAACTCAGTTAGAAACGTATGCGAATTAGGAGGGCAAATGGAGCCGAGATTAATGTTTTTGGTGACATAAATTCACGTTAATGAGGCGGTTATTGTCAAACCGGCTGTGTAAACAACAGAGGCCGCTCACTGTGGAGAGAAACAAATGTCAGGAATGTATTAGTTCGAAACTGACCACAGGGCAGAAACCAACTTTCACACAGAGAGGAGGATCCTGATCACTCGAGCTTATATAATCAACCACTCAAATTACAACAGGTAGAAAGGATCATGAATATCTATTTAAAATTTAAATGTTGTAACTAAACTTGTGTAACTAATGTAATTAATGTAGGTGGAAATGAAAGTTGGTGCTGTTGCGTGTTTATTATACTAGTGACAGCCTGACTTAAGCAGCAGATAATTTAATTTTACAAGTTCTGAAACTGGGTTATAAATTAAAGTCGGAAAATAACTTGAACTATAGTTTGTGGAAATTACTGATCCGAGACTGAATCGCTTTTACATTTCCCCAGTGGGGAAGGAAGGGACGCTGACTGAGAGTTTGATTGGTCTTCCGTGCCTGGACATACACAGCGAGACACGTGCACAAGTGGAGAATTGTGATTGTAAAACAGCAGGCAAATCTACCACTTATATACTTATGGTCATTCTTGAGATTGTCAAACCTCGAAAGATTCCAAACATAAATGCTGTGCATCACATCACTGTTTAAAGTTACATGATTCACAACATTGGTGTTAATATTAGTGGAACAGCGGTAAATGTCCTCACTTCCTGCAGTGCTCATTAGTCAGGTGCTGACACCATGAGGGATATGGTCAATATATTCAAATAGAAGCATCAACCAGGGCACAACTCCATGAACACACGGACAATGTCACTGCCCATAGAGACCAGAGGATCACACCAAGCTATATATTGTGTATGCGGATAAATATCATGTTCATAAAATACCAGAAAATAAATCTCAGAACCTAAAATATTCAACACAAATGTGTGATGAAAAATGGAATGAAAAATCCACCAGCCTGTGTAAAACCGAGTGGAGGATAATTTAACACATCAATGACCACTCGTTCCATATTTCCATCCAGAATATTCCCGACCACAGCAATAAGGATGATTTTGACAAGCATTGTGTGAGTAAATCTGAACAACTGTTGTACTTGGGAAACCCCATACACACCTGGCAATAACCTGATATACAGTGATTCTATATGCAGACCTGGCATGATCCTGAAACACTGTGTAACCCCATACACACCTGGCAGGATCCTGAAACACTGTGAAACCACATACATACCTGGCAGGATCCTGATACACTTTGAAACCCCATACACACCTTGCAGTATCCTGATACACTCTGAAACCCCATACATACCTGGCAGGATCCTGATACACTGTGAAACCGCATACACACCTGGCAGGATCCTGATACACTGTGAACCCCCATACACACCTGGCAGGACCCTGATACACTATGAAACCCCATACACACCTGGCAGGATCCTGATACACTGTGAAACCCCATACACACCTGGCAGGACCCTGATACACCATGAAACCCCATACACACCTGGCAGGATCCTGATACACTGTGTAACCCCATACACACCTGGCAGGATCCTGATACACTGTGAAACCGCATACACACCTGGCAGGATCCTGATACACTGTGAAACTCCATACACACCTGGCAGGGTCCTGATACACTGTGAAACCACATACACACCTGGCAGGATGCTGATACACTGTGAAGCCCCATACACACCTGGCAGGAGCCTGATTAACTGTGAAACCACATACACACCTGGCAGAAGCATTGCCCAAGACTCTATTAATAAATCTCTCATTACCCTCTCAGTATGAGAGCAGTTTTAACCCAGTGGTGACTCTATAAGGAGCAGGTTTATAGAGCTGATATTACTGACATTGTCTGTGTTGGTATTAACGATTGTAAAACGTTTTGATTAATGACGCCCGAAATATCAGGAACGAATATCCTGTCTGTAAAGCTCTCACCCAGTACCGGAATAATCCAGAAAAGTAACGTAGACAAACTGGGCACAGGCCTGAGCACCGCAGTTGGGGTCCTTAAACCTGCACAAATAAAATGGCCCGGCGCAGCCAGGCCGTGTTTTTGCAGTGTTGCGGATAAAGCAGATCAGTTAGACGGACTGCACTGTGCCGCTCACACTCAACACAACAAGCTTCTGTGCAAGTGTTGTCCTGTCCCGCCAGGTGGTGCGGGAGAACTGCGGGGACTCGGCCGGAAGAGGCGGAGACTCCGAAACGGCACCAGGGAGCGCGTTGTTCTGACCTGACTCACTGTTTACCGTATTAAAAAACAAGAGTATTAATTAATGGGGTGCGTGGGGGGCGGATATAGTTTGCGATACAGAATCCTGGACACATCAGTTCAACATCAGGGTAGTTCATAAAAACAGCAATTTCAGGACCTTTGTAATTTAATTCTGTAGATAGGCGATATCTTGTATAGAACTTTTGACTGACTCCGAAATAAATACATCGATAACTTTCAGGGTTTTACAGTGGGGAATTTTTACGAATTATATTTTACAAGGTTTACCCTCGATTCTCTCGCACCGATTATCTTATCTTTACCCCACTGGAATTCTGTGACAACAGATGAAGCTCAGCCTTAAATAAAAACAGCCAATCACCTTCGTTTAAAGGGGCCGTTCAAACCCTCCAGTGCTGAAGTCATTGTCCAGAAACTCCGGTTAAACTTTACATTCAACAAATACTGGAATTTATTATTCAGCAGATGATTAAATGGAGGAACATCGAAGGAGGCCATTCAGCTCCTCAAGCTCGTCCATTTAATGGGATTATTGCTGATCTTTATCTCAACCACATCTACCTGCCTTTGATTCATTTCGCTCAAAATCCTTAAGTAATAAAAATCCGTTATTCTCTGTATGAAAAATTAATTAGACACGTAATCCACAATATTTGGGAAGGGAATTCCATATTACTACTAACATTCTGTGTCAGTGAGGTATAGGCGTAGATTTGTATAAGTGGGGTGTCTGTGTAAGAGCGGGTTATTGTTGTGTCAGTGCAGGGCAGCGTCAGTGGGGTGTCGGTATGAGGCTGGATCAGTGGGGTGTCGGTGTGGGTCAGAGATGTATCGGTGTGGGGCTGGGTCAGTGGGGTGAGGGCCTGGGTCAGTGGGGTGTGGGACTGGGTCAGTGTGAGGCTGGGTCAGTGTGGTGTGGGGCTGGTCCAGAAAGGTATCGGTGTGGGGCTGGGAAAGTGGGGTGTGGGGCTGTGTCAGTGGGGTGCGGGCCTGGGTCAGTGGGGTGTGGGGCTGGGTCAGTGGGATGTGGGGAAGGTTCAGTGGAGTCTGCGGCCGTGTCAGTGGGGTGTGGGGCTGGGTCAGTGGGATGTGGGGCTGGGTCAGTGGGCTGTGGGGCTGGGTAAGTGGGGTGTGGGCCTGGGTGAGTGGGGTGTGGGGCTGGGTCAGTGTGAGGCTGGTTCAGTGTGGTGTGGGGCTGGTTCAGAGAGGTATCCGTGTGGGGCTGGGTGAGTGGGGTGTGGGGCCGGGTCAGTGGGGAGTGGGCCTGGGTCAGTGGGTTGTGGTGCTGGGTCAGTGGGACGTGGGGAAGGTGCAGTGGAGTCTGCGGCCGTGTCAGTGGGTTGTGGGGCTGGGTCAGTGGAGTGTGGGGCTGCGTCAGTGGGGTGTGGGGCTGGTCAGTGGGGTGCAGGGCTGGGTCAATGAGGTGCGGGGCTGGGTCAGTGGTGTGTGTGTGTGGGGCTAGCTCAGTGGGGTGTGGAGCAGGGTCAGTGCGGTGTGGGGCTGTGTCAGTGAGGTGTGGGCTGGGTCAGTGGGGTGTGTGTGTGGGGCTGTGTCATTGGGGTGGGGAGCTGGGTCAGTGGGGTGTGGGGCTGTGTCAGTGGGGTGTGGGGCTGGGTCAGTGAGGTGTGGGGCGGGGTCAGTGGGGTGTGGGGCTAGGTCAGTGTGTGTTGGACTGGGTCAGTTGGGTGTGGGGCTGGGTCAGTGGGGTGTGGGGCAAGGTCAGTGAGGTGTGGGGCTGGGCCAGTGAGGTGTGGGGCTCGGTCAGTGGGGTATGGGGCTGGGTCAGTAAGGTGTGGGGCTGGCCAGTGAGGTGTGGGGCTGGGTCAGTGGGGTGTGGGGCTGGGTCAGTGGGGTGTGGGGCTGGGTCAGTGGGGTGTGGGGCTGGTTCAGAGCGGTGTGGGGCTTGGTCAGTGCGGTGTGGGGCTGAGTCAGTGGGGTGTGGGGCTGGGTCAGTTGGGTGTGGGGCTGGGTCAGTGAGGTGTGGGGCTGGCCAGTGAGGTGTAGGGCTGGCCAGTGAGGTGAGGGCCTGGGTCAGTGGGGTGTGGGACTGGGTCAGTGTGAGGCTGGGTCAGTGTGGTGTGGGGCTGGTCCAGAAAGGTATCGGTGTGGGGCTGGGAAAGTGGGGTGTGGGGCTGTGTCAGTGGGGTGCGGGCCTGGGTCAGTGGGGTGTGGGGCTGGGTCAGTGGGATGTGGGGAAGGTTCAGTGGAGTCTGCGGCCGTGTCAGTGGGGTGTGGGGCTGGGTCAGTGGGATGTGGGGCTGGGTCAGTGGGGTGTGGGGCTGGGTAAGTGGGGTGTGGGCCTGGGTGAGTGGGGTGTGGGGCTGGGTCAGTGTGAGGCTGGTTCAGTGTGGTGTGGGGCTGGTTCAGAGAGGTATCCGTGTGGGGCTGGGTGAGTGGGGTGTGGGGCCGGGTCAGTGGGGAGTGGGCCTGGGTCAGTGGGTTGTGGTGCTGGGTCAGTGGGACGTGGGGAAGGTGCAGTGGAGTCTGCGGCCGTGTCAGTGGGTTGTGGGGCTGGGTCAGTGGAGTGTGGGGCTGCGTCAGTGGGGTGTGGGGCTGGTCAGTGGGGTGCAGGGCTGGGTCAATGAGGTGCGGGGCTGGGTCAGTGGTGTGTGTGTGTGGGGCTAGCTCAGTGGGGTGTGGAGCAGGGTCAGTGCGGTGTGGGGCTGTGACAGTGAGGTGTGGGCTGGGTCAGTGGGGTGTGTGTGTGGGGCTGTGTCATTGGGGTGGGGAGCTGGGTCAGTGGGGTGTGGGGCTGTGTCAGTGGGGTGTGGGGCTGGGTCAGTGAGGTGTGGGGCGGGGTCAGTGGGGTGTGGGGCTAGGTCAGTGTGTGTTGGACTGTGTCAGTTGGGTGTGGGGCTGGGTCAGTGGGGTGTGGGGCAAGGTCAGTGAGGTGTGGGGCTGGGCCAGTGAGGTGTGGGGCTCGGTCAGTGGGGTATGGGGCTGGGTCAGTAAGGTGTGGGGCTGGCCAGTGAGGTGTGGGGCTGGGTCAGTGGGGTGTGGGGCTGGGTCAGTGGGGTGTGGGGCTGGGTCAGTGGGGTGTGGGGCTGGTTCAGAGCGGTGTGGGGCTTGGTCAGTGCGGTGTGGGGCTGAGTCAGTGGGGTGTGGGGCTGGGTCAGTTGGGTGTGGGGCTGGGTCAGTGAGGTGTGGGGCTGGCCAGTGAGGTGTAGGGCTAGGTCAGTGTGTGTGGAGCTGCGTCAGTGTGGTTTCGGAGTGCTGATGAGTCAGTGAGGTTGTGTGTGTGGGACTGGTTCAGTGGGGTTTGTGAGCTGGTCTGCCTCAGTTTGGTGTGGGAGAGCGGCTTGGTCACTAGGATTTCGGTCTTGAGCTGGACCATTGTGATGTGGGCTTGGGTCAGTGGGCATTCAGTGAGGGGACGGTTCATTGGCTTGATGGTGTGCGGCTGGGTGATTGGTATGTGGGGCTGGGTACTGGGTTGTTTGGGCTGTGTCAGTGGGGTGTTTTGTCTCTGTCAGTGTTGTGTGGGGCTGTGTCAGTGAGGTGTGGGTCATGGTCAGTGAGGTGTAGGCCAGGGTCAGTGAGGTGTAGACCTGGGTCAGTGGGGTGTGGTGCTTGGCCAGTGGGCTGTGGGGCTGGGCCAGTTGTGTGTGTGTCTGGGACCCTGGGGTGTGGGACTGGGTCAGTGTGGTGTGGTGCTGGGTCAGTGGGGTGTGTGACTGGGTCAATGGGGTGCGGGGTTGGTCAATGGGGTGTGGGGCTGGGTCAGTGGGGTGTTTGTCTGGTTCAATGGGTTGCGGGCAGGGTCATTGTGGTGTGGGGCTGCTTCATTGGGTTGTGTTTCTGTGTCAATGGGGTGCGGGGCTGGGTCATTGGGGTGTGGGGCTGGGTCAGTGGGGTGCGGGGCTGGGTCATTGCGGTGCGGGGCTGTTTCATTGGGTTGTGGGGCTGTGTCAGTGGGGTGCGGGGCTGGGTCAGTGGGGTGTGAGGTTGGGTCAGTGGGGTGTGGTGCTGGGTCAGTTGGGTGCGGTGCTGGGTCAGTGGGGTGCGGGGCTGTGTCAGTGGGGTGTGGGGCTGGCTCAGTGGGGTGCGGTGCTGTGTCAGTGGGGTGCGGGGCTGTGTCAGTGGGGTGTGGGGCTGGGTCTGTGCGGTGTGTGTCTGGGTCAATGGGGTGCGGAGCTGGGTCATTGCGGTGTGGGGCTGGTTCACTCGGCTGTGGGGCTGGGTCAATGGTGTGCGGGGCTGGGTCATTGGGTTCTGGTGTTGGGTCAGTTTGGTGTGGATTTGGTTCATTGGGTTGTGGGGCTGTGTCAGTGGGGTGCGGGACTGGGTCATTTTAGGGTGCGGGGCTGGTTCATTGGGTTGTAGGGCTGGGTCAGTGTGGTGAGGGGCTGTGTCAGTGGAGTTCGGGGCTGTGTCAGTGAGGTGTGGGGCTGGTTCAGTGGGGTGTGTGTCATGGTCAGTGAGGTGTTCTCCTGTGTCACTGGGGTGTGGGGCTGGGCCTGTTGTGTGTGTGTCTGGGAACCTGGGATGTGGGACTGGGTCAGCGTGGTGTGGCTCTGGGTCAGTGGGGGGTGTGACTGGGTCAATGGGGTGCGGGGCTGGGTCAATGGGGTGTGGAGCTCGGTCAGTGGGGTGTGTGTCTGGGTCAATGGGGTGCGGGGCAGGGTCATTGGGATGTGTGTCTGGTTCGTTGGGTTGTGGGTCTTGCTCAATGGTGTGCGGGGCTGGGATAATGGGAAGTGGGGCTGTGTCAGTGGGGTGCTGGGCTGGGTCATTGGGGTTCGGGGCTGTTTCATTTGTTTGTGGGGCTGGGTCAGTGTGGTGAGGGGCTTGGTCAGTGCGGTGTGGGGCTGAGTCAGTGGGGGGTGGGGCTGGGTCAGTTGGGTGTGGGGCTGGGTCAGTGAGGTGTGGGGCTGGCCAGTGAGGTGTGGGGCTAGGTCAGTGTGTGTGGAGCTGGGTCAGTGTGGTTTCGGAGTGTTGCTGAGTCAGTGAGGTTTTGTGTGTGGGACTGGTTCAGTGGGGTTTGTGAGCTGGTCTGGCTCAGTGGGGTGTGGGAGAGCGGCTTGTTCACTAGGATTTTGGTCTTGAGCTGGACCATTGTGATGTGAGCTTGGGTCAGTGGGCATTCAGTGAGGGGACGGTTCATTAGCTTGATGGTGTGCGGCTGGGTGATTGGAATGTGGGGCTGGGTACTGGGGTGTTTGGGCTGTGTCAGTGGGGTGTTTGGGCTCTGTCAGTGTTGTTTGGGGCTGTGTCAGTGAGGTGTGGGTCATGTTCAGTGAGGTTTGGCCAGGGTCAGTAAGGTGTAGGCCTGGGTCAGTGGGGTGTGGTGCTTGGCCAGTGGGGTGTGGGGCTGGGCCAGTTGTGTGTGTGTCTGGGAACCTGGGGTGTGGGACGGGGTCAGTGTGGTGTGGCGCTGGGTAAGTGGGGGGTGTGACTGGGTCAATGGGGTGCGGGGCTGTGTCAATGGGGTGTGGGGCTGGGTCAGTGGGGTGTGTGTCTGGGTCAATGGGGTGCGGGGCTGGGTCAATGGGGTGTGGAGCTGGGTCAGTGGGGTGTGTGTCTGGGTCAATGGGGTGCGGGGCTGGGTCAATGGGGTGTGGAGCTGGGTCAGTGGGGTGTGTGTCTGGGTCAATGGGGTGCGGGGCTGGGTCAGTGGGGTGTGGGGTTTGGTCAGTGGGGTGCGGGGCTGGGTCAGTGGGGTGTGGGGTTTGGTCAGTGTGGTGTGGGGCTGGGTCAGTGGGGGGTGTGACTGGGTCAATGGGGTGCGGGGCTGGGTCAATGGGGTGTGGAGCTGGGTCAGTGGGGTGTGTGTCTGGGTCAATGGGGTGCGGGGCTGGGTCAGTGGGGTGTGGGGTTTGGTCAGTGTGGTGTGGGGCTGGGTCAGTGGGGGGTGTGACTGGGTCAATGGGGTGCGGGGCTGGGTCAATGGGGTGTGGAGCTGGGTCAGTGGGGTGTGTGTCTGGGTCAATGGGGTGCGGGGCTGAGTCAGTGGGGTGTGGGGCTGGGTCAGTGGGGTGCGGGGCTGGGTAATTGGGGTGCGGGGCTGTTTCATTGGGTTGTGGGGCTGTGTCAGTGGGGTGCGGGGCTGGGTCAGTGGGGTGTGGGGTTTGGTCAGTGTGGTGTGGGGCTGGGTCAGTGGGGGGTGTGACTGGGTCAATGGGGTGCGGGGCTGGGTCAATGGGGTGTGGAGCTGGGTCAGTGGGGTGTGTGTCTGGGTCAATGGGGTGCGGGGCAGGGTCATTGGGGTGTGTGTCTGGTTCGTTGGGTTGTGGGTCTTGGTCAATGGTGTGCGGGGCTGGGATAATGGGATGTGGGGCTGGGTCAGTGGGGTGCTGGGCTGGGTCATTGGGGTTCGGGGCTGTTTCATTTGTTTATGGGGCTGGGTCAGTGTGGTGAGGGGCTTGGTCAGTGCGGTGTGGGGCTGAGTCAGTGGGGTGTGGGGCTGGGTCAGTTGGGTGTGGGGCTGGGTCAGTGAGGTGTGGGGCTGGCCAGTGAGGTGTGGGGCTAGGTCAGTGTGTGTGGAGCTGGGTCAGTGTGGTTTCGGAGTGTTGCCGAGTCAGTGAGGTTTTGTGTGTGGGACTGGTTCAGTGGGGTTTGTGAGCTGGTCTGGCTCAGTGGGGTGTGGGAGAGCGGCTTGGTCACTAGGATTTTGATCTTGAGCTGGACCATTGTGATGTGAGGTTGGGTCAGTGGGCATTCAGTGAGGGGACGGTTAATTGGCTTGATGGTGTGCGGCTGGGTGATTGGAATGTGGGCTGGGTACTGGGGTGTTTGGGCTGTGTCAGTGGGGTGTTTGGGCTCTGTCAGTGTTGTTTGGGGCTGTGTCAGTGAGGTGTGGGTCATGGTCAGTGAGGTGTAGGCCAGGGTCAGTAAGGTGTAGGCCTGGGTCAGTGGGGTGTGGTGCTTGGCCAGTGGGGTGTGGGGCTGGGCCAGTTGTGTGTGTGTCTGGGAACCTGGGGTGTGGGACGGGGTCAGTGTGGTGTGGCGCTGGGTAAGTGGGGGGTGTGACTGGGTCAATGGGGTGCGGGGCTGTGTCAATGGGGTGTGGGGCTGGGTCAGTGGGGTGTGTGTCTGGGTCAATGGGGTGCGGGGCAGGGTCATTGTGGTGTGGGGCTGCTTCGTTGGGTTGTGTTTCTGTGTCAATGGGGTGCGGGGCTGGGTCATTGGGGTGTGGGGCTGTGTCAGTGGGGTGCGGGGCTGGGTCAGTGGGGTGTGGGGTTTGGTCAGTGTGGTGTGGGGCTGGGTCAGTGGGGTGCGGTGCTGGGTCAGTGGGGTGCGGGGCTGTGTCATTGAGGTGTGGGGCAGGGTCAGTGCGGTGTGTTTCTGGGTCAATGGGGTGCGGGGCTGGGTCATTGGGGTCTGTGGTTGGGTCAGTTTGGTGTGGATTTGGTTCATTGGGTTGTGGGGCTGTGTCAGTGAGGTGCGGGGCCGGGTCATTTTAGGGTGCGGGGCTGGTCATTGGATTGTGGGGCTGGGTCAGTGTGGTGAGGGGCTGTGTCAGTGGGGTGTGGGTCATGGTCAGTGAGGTGTTCTCCTGTGTTACTGGGGTGTGGTGCTTGGCCAGTGGGGTGTGCGGCTGGGCCAGTTGTGTGTGTGTCTGGGACCCTGGGGTGTGGGACTGGGTCAGTGTGGTGTGGCTCTGGGTCAGTTGGGGTTGGGACTGGGTCAATGGGGTGCGGGGCTGGGTCAATCTGGTGTGTGGCTGGGTCAGTGGGGTGTGTGTCTGGGTCAATGGGGTGCGGGGCAGGGTCATTGGGGTGTGTGGCTGGTTCGTTGGGTTGTGGGCTTGGTCAATGGTGTGCGGGGCTGGGTCATTGGGATGTGGGGCTGGGTCAGTGGGGTGCGGGGCTGGGTCATTGGGGTTCGGGGCTGTTTCATTGGGTTGTGGGGCTGGGTCAGTGTGGTGAGGGGCTGGGTCAGTGGGGTTCGGGGCTGTGTCAGTGAGGTGTGGGGCTGGTTCAGTGGAGTTTGGGGTTGGTTCAGTGAGGTGTGGGTCATGGTCAGTGAGGTGTTCTCCTGTGTCACTGGGGTGCGGTGCTTGGTCAGTGGGGTGAGGGGCTGTGTCTGTGTGGTGTGGGGCTTGTTCAATGTGGTGTGGGGCTGTGTCAGTGTGGTGTGGGGCTGCGTCAGTGGGGTGTGGGTCTGGGTCAGTGGGGTGTGGGTTTGTGTCAGTGGGGTGTGGTGCTGGGTCATTGGGGTTTGGGGCTGGGTCAGTGGGGTGTGGGGCTTGGTCAGTGGGGTGTGGGGCTGGGTCAGTGGGGTGTGGGGCTTGGTCAGTAGGGTGTGGTTCTGGGACAGTGGGGTGTGGGGCTGGGTCATTGGGTTTGGTTCTGGGTCAGTGTGGTGTGGGGCTGCGTTAGTGGGGTGTGGGGCTTGTTCAGTGATGTATGGGGCTGGGTCAGTGGGAGTCGGTGCTGGATCAGTTGGTGTGGGGCTGTGTCAGTGGGGTTTCGGTGTGGAGCTGGTTCACTAGAATTTCGTTGTGGGGCTGTGCCAGTGGACTTTCAGTGCGGGGACTGTTCATTGTGGTTTCGGTGTGGAGCTGGGTGATTGAGATGTGGTGCTGGGTCAGTGGGGTGTAGATGTGGAGCTGGGTCAGTGGTGTTTGAAGCTGGGTCAGTGTAGTTTTTGTGCAATATTGGGTCAGTGTTGCGAGGGGATGTGTCAGTCCGGTGAGGGGCTCGTTCGGTGTGGTGTGGAGTTGGGTTAGTTGGGTGTGGGGCTGGGTCATTGGGGTGTGGGAGTCGGGCTTGGTCAGTTGGGTGTGGGGCTGGGTCAGTGGGGCGTGGGGCTGGGTCAATTGGGTGTGGGGCTGGGTCAGTGGGGTGTGGGTGTGGAGTTGGGTCAGTGTGGTGTGGAGTTGGGTCAGTGGGGTGTGGCTGCGTGGCTGGGACATTGGGGAGGGGTGTGGGGCTGGGTATGTGGGGTGTGGGTGTAGGGCTGGGTCAGTGGGGTGTGGGGCTGGGTCAGTCGGGTGTGGGGCTGGGTCAGTGGGTTGTGGGTGTCAGACCCGGTTCAGTGGGGTGTGGGGCTGTGTCAGTGGGGTGTGAGGCTTGGTCAGTGGGGTGTGGGGCTGGGTCAGTGGGGTGTGGGGCTGGGTCAGGTGGGTGTGGGGCTGGGTCAGTGGGGTGCGGGGCTGGGTCAGTGGGGTGTGAGGCCTGGTCAGTGGGGTGTGAGGCTTGGTCAGTGGGGTGTGGGCCTGGGTCAGTGGGGTGTGGGGCTGGATCAGTAAGGTGTGGGGCTGGATCAGTGGGGTGTGGGGCTGGGTCAGTGGCGTGTGAGGCTTGGTCAGTGGGGTGTGGGGCTGGGTCAGTGGGGTGTGGGGCTGGATCAGGTCGGTGTGGGGCTGGGTCAGTGGGGTGTGGGGCTGGACCAGGTGGGTGTGGGGCTGGATCAGTGGGGTGTGGGGCTGGATCACTGGGGTGTGGGGCTGGGTCAGTGGGGTGTGGGTGTGGGGCTGGGTCAGTGGGGAGTGGCTGTGAGACTGGGTCAGCTGGGTGTTGTTCTATGTAAGTGGGGTGTGGGGCTGGGTCAGTGGGGTGTAGGGCTGGGTCAGTGGGGTGTGGGGCTGGGTTATTGTTGAGTGGGGTTGTGTCAGTGGGGTGCGGGGCTGGGTCAGTGGGGTGTTTTTCTGGGTCAAAGGGGTGCGGGGCTTGATCATTTGGGTGTGGGGCTGGGACAGCGGTGTGTGTGGCTGGGTCAGTGGGGTGCGGGGCTGGGTCAGTGGGGTGTGGGACTGGGTCAGTGGGGTGTGGGGCTGGGACAGCGGTGTGTGTGGCTGGGTCAGTGGGGTGCGGGGCTGTGTCAGTGGGGTGTGGGGCTGGGTCAGTGGGGTGTGGGGCTGGGTCAGTGGTGTGCGGTTCTGTGTCAGTGGGGTGTGGGGCTGGGTCAGTGAGGTGCGGGACTGAGTTAGTGGGGAGTGTTTCTGGGCCAGTGGGGTGTGGGGCTGTTTCAGTGGGGTGAGGGGATGTGTCAGTGGGGTGTGCGTCTGTGTCAGTGTGGTATGAAGCTGGGTCAGTGAGGTGCGGGGCTGGGTCAGTGGTGTGTGGGGCTGGTCAGTGTGGTCTGGATCTGGGTCAGTGTGCTGTCGGGCTTGGCCAGTGCGGGGTGGGGCTTGATCAGTGGGGTGCGGGGTTTGAGGCTTGTTTAGTGGGTTTTGAGGCTTGGTCAGTGGGATGTGGGTCTTGGTCATTTGGGATCAGGGTTGTTCAGTGTGGTGTGGGGCTGGGTCAGTGGAGTGTGGAGCTGGGTTAGTGGGGTGTGGGGCTGGGTTAGTGTGGTGTGGGGCTGTGTAAGTGGATTGTGGTGCTGGGTTAGTGGGGTGTGGGGCTGGGTTAGTGTGTGTGGGGCTGGGCCTGTGGGATGTAGGGCTGCGTTATTGGTGTATTGGGCGTACCAAATTAGTAACAATACTGTGGAGGAGGTATTCCTGGAGTGTATACATAATGGTTTCCTGGACCAATATGTCGAGAAACCAACTAGAGACCAGGCCAACTTAGACTCGGTATTATGTAACGACAAAGGATTAATTAGCAATCTTGTTGTGTGTGGCCCCTTGGGGCGGAGCGATCATAATATGATAGAATTCTTCATTAAGATGGAGAATGAAGTAGTTGACTCAGAGACTAGGGTCTGAATTTAAATAAAGGTAACTACGATGGTATGAGGCGCGAGTTGGGTAGGGTAGTTTGGGGAATGTTACTCAAAGGGTTGACTTTGCATAGGCAATGGCAAACATTCAAAGATCGCATGGATGAACTACAGAATTTGTTCATTTCTGTCTGGCATAAAAAATAAAATAAAAAAGGTGAATCAAACATTGCTGACAAGGAAAATCAGGGTGAGCATAAGATCCAAGGAGAGCACATATAAATTGGCCAGAAAAAGCAGTAAAATTCAGGACTGGGAGCAGTTTAGGATTCAGCAAAGGAGAACAAAGGGATTAATTAAGAGGGGGGAAATAGAGTACGAGCGTAAGCTTGCAGGGAACATGAAAACTGACTGTAAAAGCTTTTGTAAATATGTGAAGAGAAAAAGATTGGTGAAGTCAAGCGTAGGTCCCTTGCAGTCAGAATCAGGGAAATTATAATGGGGACCAAAGAAATGGAAGGCCAATTAAAAACATACTTTGGCTCTGTCTTCACAAACGAGAACAGAAAAAAACCTCCCAGAGATGTCGGGGAACACAGGGTCTAAGGAGAGGGAGGAACTGAATGAAATAAGTATTTGTAGGGAAATGGTGTTCGGGAAATTAATAGCATTAAAGGCCGATAAATTCCCAGGGCCTGATAATCTACATCCAAGGGTACTTCAGGAAGTGGCCCTAGAAATAGTAGATGCATTGCTGGTCATCTTCCAAAATTCTATAGATTCTGGAACAGATACCATGGATTGGAGGGTAGCTAAAGTTACCCTACTGCTCAAAAAAGGTGGCAAAGAAAAAAAGGGTAATTGTAGACCGGTAAGCCTGACATCGGTTGTGGGGAAAATGCTAGAGTCCATTATAAAAGTTGCAATAGCAGAGCACTTGGAAAACAGTGACAGGATTGGACAAAGTCAACATGGATTTACAAAAGATAAATCGTGCTTGACTAATGTACTGGAATTTTTTGAGGATGCAACTGATAGAATAGATAAGGGAGAACCAGTGGATGTGGTGTATTTGGACTTTCAGAAGGCTTTCGATAAGGTCCCGCATAAGAGATTAGCGTGTAAAGTTGAGGCACATGGGATTGTGGGCAAGGTATTGACTTGGATAGAGAACTGGTTGGCAGACAGGAAGCAAAGAGTTGGAATAAACGGGTCATTTTCCGAGTGGCAGGCAGTGAATAGTGGGGTTCCGCAGGGATCGGTCCTAGGACCCCAGCTCTTCACTATATATATTAATGATCTAGACGAGGGAACTAGATGTAATATCTCCAAGTTTGCAGATGACACAAAGCTGGGTGGGCGTGTGTGCTGCGAGGAGGATGCAGAGAAACTCCAGTATGATTTGGACAGGTTGGGTGATTGGGCAGAAGCATGGCAGATGCAGTATAATGTGAATAAATGCGAGGTTATCCACTTTGGTGACAAAAACAGAAAGGCAGCTTATTATCTGAACGGCAATAGATTGGGAAAAGGGGAAGTGCAACGAGACCTGGGTGTCCTTGTGCAGTAGTGGCTAAAGGTAAGCATGCAGGTACAGCAGGCGCTAAGAAGGCAAATGGTATGTTGACGTTCGTAGCGAGAGGGTTTGAGTACAGGAAAAAGGATGTCTTGCTGCAGCTGTACAGGGCATTGGTGAGACCACACCTTGAGTATTGTATGCAGTTCTGATCGCCTGATTTGAGGAAAGATGTTCTTGCCATGGAGGATGTGCAGCGAAGATTCACCAGACTAATAGCTGGGATGGCAGGAATGACGTACGAGGAGAGTTTGGGTCGATTGGGCTTATACTCGCTGGAGTTTAGAAGAATGAGAGGAGGTCTCATTGAAGCTTATAAAATTCGAACAGGGCTAGACAGACTGGATGCAGGACGGATGTTCCCGATGGCGGGTGAGTCCAGAACAAGAGGTCACAGTCTAAAGATATGGGGTAAGCCATTTAGGACAGAGATGAGGAGGAATTTCTTCAGCCAGAGAGTGGTGAACCTGTGGAATTCTCTACCACAGAAGGCAGTTGTGCTCAATTCAGTAAATATATTCAAGAAGTAGTTAGATATATTTCTTAAGTCTAAAGGTATCAAGTGATATGGGGAGAAGTCAGGGACAGGGTACTGAGTTTGGATGATCAGCCATGATCTCATCGAATGGCGGAGCAGGCTCGAGGGGCTGAATGGCCTACTCCTGCTCCTATCTTCTATATTTCTATGTATGGGGCTGGGACAGTCAGATGTGGGGCTGGTTCAGTGGGGTGTGGGGCTGGGTTAGACGGGTGTGGGGCTGTGTCAGTGGGGTGTGAGGCTGGGTCAATGGGGTGTGGGGCTGGTTCAGTGGTGTGTGTGGCTGTGTCAGTGGGTTGTGGGGCTGGGTCAGTGGGGTGTGTGGCTGGGTCAGTGGGGTGGGGGGCTGTGTCAGTGGGGTGTGCAGGTGGGTCAGTGGGGCGTGGGGCTGTGTCAGTGGGGTGTGGAGCTGGGTCAGTGGGGCGTGGGGCTGTGTCAGTGGGGTGTGGGGCTGAGTCAGTGGGATGTGGGGCTGTGTCAGTGGGGTGTGGGGCTGGGTCAGTCGGGTGTGGGGCTGGGTTAGAGGGGTGAGGGGCTGTGTCAATGTAGTGTGGGGCTGGGTCAGTGGGATGTGGGGCTGGATCAGTGGTGCGTGTGGCTGGGTCAGTGGGGTGTGAGGCTGGGTCAGTGTGGTGTGGGTCTGGGTCAGTGGTGTGTGTGGCTGGGTCAGTGGGGTGTGGGGCTGGGTCAGTCGGGTGCGTGGCTGGGTCAGTGGGGTGTGGGGCTGGGTCAGTGGGGCATGGGGCTGTGTCAGTGGGGTCTGGGGCTGGGTCATTGCGGTGTGGAGTTGAGTCAGTGGGGCGTGGGGCTGTGTCAGTGGGGTGTGGGGCTGGGTCAGTGCGGTGCTGTGCTGTGTCAGTAGGGTGTGGGGCTGGGTCAGTGGGATGTGGGGCTGTGTCAGTGGGGTGTGGGGCTGGGTCAGTGGGCTGTGGGGCTGTGTCAGTGAGGTGCTGTGCTGGGTCAGTTGTGTGTGGGGCTGGGTCAGTGGGGTGTGGGGCTGGGTCAGTGGGGTGTGTGCCTGGTCAGTGGGGTGTGTGGCTGTGTAGGTGGGGTGTGGGGCTGGGTCAGTGTGTGTGCATGTGGGTCAGTGGGGTGTGGGGCTGGGTCAGTGGGGTGTGGGTCTGGGTCAGTGGGTTGTGGGGCTGGGTCAGTGGGGTGTGGGACTGGCTCAGTGGGATGTGGCGCTGCGTCAGTGAGGTGTGGGGCTGGGTCAGTGCGGCGTAGGGCTGTGTCAGTGGGGTGTGGAGCTTGGTCAGTGGGGCGTGAAGCCAAGTCATTGGGGTGTGGGGCTGAGTCAGTGGGATGTGGGGCTGTGTCAGTGGCGTGTGGGGCTGGGTCAGTGGGGTGTGGGGCTGGGTCAGTGGGGTGTGGGCTGGGTCAGTGCGGTGTTGGGTTGGGTCAGTGGGGTGTGGGGCTGGGTCAGTGGGGTGTGGGCTAGTTCCGTGGGTTGTGGGGCTGGGTCAGTGCGATGTGTTTCTTGGTCAAAGGTATGTGTTTCTGGGTCAAAGGGGTGCGGGGCTGTGTCATTTGATTGTGTGGCTTGGTCAGTGAGGTGCGGAGCTTGGCCAGTGGTGTGTGGGGCTGGTCAGTGCGTTGTGGTGCTGGGTCAGTGTGTTGTCGGGCTGGGCCAGTGGGTTGTGGGACTGGGTCAGTCGTTTGCGGGGATTGGTTAGTGGGGTTTGGGGCTGGGTTCGTGGGATGTGGGGTTGGGTCAGTGGATCGTGAGGCTGGGTTAGAAGGGTGTGGGGCTGTGTCAGTGGGGTGTGGCCCAGGGCCAGTGAGGAATGGGTGTGGGGCTGTGTCAGTGGTTGAGGGGCTGAGTTACTGTGGTCCCGATGTGAAGCTGCGTCAGTGCGTTGTCGGTGTGTGGCTACCTGCGTGGAGTGTGGGGCTGGGTCAGTTGGGTTTCGGTGTGTTTCTGAGTAAGTGGGTTTGTGGGTGTGGGACTGGTTCAGTGGGATGTTAGATTTGGTCTGGGTCAGTGGGGTGTGGGAGTGGGCTGGTTCACTGGGATTTCGTTGTGGGGCTGTGCCAGTGGGTTTTCAGTTACGGCCGCTTTATTGTTGTATCGGTGTGGGACTGGGTGATTGGGATGCGGTGCTGTGTTCGTGGGATGTGGGGCTGTGTCAATGTGCTGTGGGGCTGTGTACAGTGGGTTGTGGTGCTGGGTCAGTTGTATGTCGGGCTGGGTCAGTGTGGTGTCGATGTGGAGCTGGGCCAGTGCTGTTTGTGGATGGGTCAGTGTAGCTTTTGTGCAGTGTTGGTTCAGTTTTGCGAGGGGATGTGTCAGTCTGGTGAGGGGCTGGTTCGGTGTGTTGTGGAGCTAGGTCAATGTGGTGTGGGGCTGTGTCAGTGGGGTGTGGGACTTTGTCAGTGAGTTGTGGGGCTGGGACAGTGGGCTGTGGGGCTGGGTCAGTTGGGTGTAGGGCCGGGTCAGTGGGATGTGGGGCTGGAAAAGTGTGGTGTGGGACTGGGCCAGTGGGGTGTGATGCTGTGTCACTGGTGTGTGGGGCTGTGTCAGTGGCGTGTAGGGCTGGGTCAATGGGGTGTGTTTCTGGGTCAGTGGGGTGTGATGCTGTGTCACTGGTGTGTGGGGCTGTGTCAGTGGCGTGTAGGGCTGGGTCAGTGGGGTGTGTTTCTGGGTCAGTGGGGTGTGGGGCTGGGTCTGTGTGGTGTGGGGTGGTGTCAGTGGGATTTGGGGCTGGGTCAGTGGGTTGCACGTCTTGGTCAGTGGGATGTGGGGCTGTGTCAATGAGGGGTGGAACTGGGTCAGTGGAGTATGGGCGTTGGTCAGTGGGGTGTGGTGCTTGGTCAGTGGGGTTTTAGGCTGGATCATTGGGGTGTGGGGCTGTGTCAGTGGGTTGAGGGTCTGTGTCAGTTGGGTGCGGGGCTTGGACAGTTGGGTGCGGGCTTGGTCAGTGGGGTGTGGGACTGTGTCAGTGAGGTTTTGGGCTCAGTCAGTGGGGTGCGGGTCTTGGTCAGTGGGGTGCGAGGCTGGGTCAGTGGTGTGTGGGGCTAGGTCAGTGGGCTCTGGGGCTGGGTTAGTGGGCTGTTGACTGTGTCAGTGGGGTGCGGGTCTGGTCCATTGCGGTGCTTGTTTGGGACTGTGGGGTCTCAACGAGCATCAGATCTCTGCTCCCCGATCCTCCATTTCCTTGCGAGCCTACTTTGGCTCCCAGTCCCCGAGAGTCTCCAATTTATACTGCCATCGTCATTTAATCTCTTCCAGGTCTTGCCCCTTCCTCTGTATGTAACCTCCTCCAGCCCTACTATTCCCCACCACCAAGATCTCTCTATTCTTGCGACTCTGGCCTCTTGTGGCATTTCACCCTCTCCTCCCCCCATCTATGGAGGCTGTGCCTTCGGCTGTCCCGGCTCAATGCTCATCAATTCCCCACCTAAACCTCTCCAGCTCCCTCCTCATTTAGAACCCTTCGAAACTCACTGCTGTGACCAACATTCTGACCACGCCTCCTTCTACCCCCTTTAGTCTGAGCCCATCTTTTGTCGTATTTGTCGTATTCTGTGAAGCACCTTGTGATGTGTTTCGATGGACAAGTTGTTGTTGCTGTGTGTTTATTGTACCAGTGTCAGCGTGAGTGACACAGCAGATAACTGAATCTTACCAGATCTCAAACTTGGTTATAAGTTAATGCTGGAGAATAACTTCAACTGTGGTTTGGAGGAATTACTGATCCGAGACTGAATCGCTTTTACATTTCCCCAGTGGGGAAAGGAAAGGACGCTGACTGAGAGTTTGATTGGACGCACATGTGTGGACACATACACAGCGAGACACGCGCACAAGTGGAGAATATTCACTGTAAAACAGGAGGCAAATCTACCACTTGTATATTTATGGTCATTTCTGAGATTGAGAAGACATGTGAAAATATTCCACAAATCAATGCTGTGCATCACGTCACTGTTTAAAGTTACATGATTCACAACATTATACATTAGTGTTAATATTAGTGGAACAGCAGTAAATATACTCACCTCCTACATTGCTCATTAGTCAGGTGCTGACACCATGAGAGATATGGTAAATATATTCAAATAGAAGCACCAACCAGGATGTATCTCCATGAACACACGGACAATGTCGCTGTCTATATAGACCAGAGGGATCACACCCAGCTGTATATTGTGTATGTGGATAGATATCATATTCATAAAGTACCGGAATTTAACATCAATACTAAATCAAAAACATTCAACACAAATCTATGAACAAAATAATCCAAAACCGCCAGACTGCGTTAAACCGAGTGGTGGATCATTCAGTTCATCAATGATCACGCGCTCCACATTTCCCTGCAGAATATTCTTTATCTCAGGAACAGGCTGGTTTATTCCTGCACTGTGTGAGTAAATCTTACCAATGGGCGCTCCCAGTGTGGTGCCTCGGCCGACGGCAGCCCGTCTGGAACTCGGTTCTGGTGATCAGCGGGATTCACTTTATTTAACTGGGCAGCTGTCTGTGTCACACCTGATGTGGAGAGTTGATCGTAACACTCGGGAAATGCTCGATCCCAGAGCTAACAGCTGTTGTACTGATGGGGAGGAGGGACTGGAAATCATGTTTAACAAGGCAACGTTGTCCTTCACTTTAATATTTCCGTCTAACCCTCCTATTAAAATTATATATATAACAGAGCATCAGAATCTGGGAACTCCTGTCACCAACATGGCTGAAGGTCCAACCAGGGGAGAAGATCCAACATCTTCAAAAAGAATGAGAATGGACACAGGTAGGTTCACAAAATACTTTAAAATATAATTTCTGTTCTGACAAAGGGTCCAGATCTCCTGCAAGATCCTGCAGCTCCCACAGGAAGAGGTAACAGGACAGGGGCTGATTAGAAAGAGGGTAGTGAGTGACCATCTAGAGAGGCACCGCAGTCAGAGGTGGAGGGAGCCCCCGAGTACTGGAACTGTCCAATAGATCCCTGGTATTGGGGACTGTAAGGTGGATAGAGTCTGTTACTCAGTGGAGGGTCTTCCTGAGCAAATGTGTGACTCCAGGGAGCAGGAGAACATCCCGAGTGGGGCGGGGTTGAGAAGCAGGTGGGGCAGAGGAATAGGACGGCGATAAACTTCCCTGACGTGTAGAGTTCCAACTATTTTAGTCTATCTTGATAACTGAGATGCGTCAGACTGTGAATTAGTCTGGTGACCCTCCTCTGCACCCTTTCCAAGGCCTCAATATCGCCCAACATTTGAGGAGAGCAAACTGGACACAGTATTCCAAGTGAGGCCTGACCATGGTCTTGCACAAGGATAAAATACTGTTCCTCGTCTGATATGCAATTGTCCAATGAATGCACCCCAAAACCCTGTTTGCTCGAGCTTTCACTTCACGGCATTGCTCATGTACTTTTAGACATGGATGCACTAGAGAGCCCAGATCTTTCTTTCTCCACCTTCTTTCATGTTTCTCCCTGACGGTTGTATGAATGTTGAGCATTCGCCCTGCCCACATGCAGAACACTGCACTTATCCAACTTAAACATCATTCGCCAGTCATGAGCCTAATCTCCCAACACATGAAGATGCAGTTTTGTTGAGATGTGACTATACAGGTCAAAGGAATGTCGTACATGTGGTGTATGTGGGTTATCAGAATGTGGTTCACAGGAGGATTCAGCCGTTTGGTAAAAGTAGAAATGTAGCCGCCTGGGTAGAAAGTGGATAATGTGTTAAGTTTTCACCATTTGTGTTCACAGATCCGAACTCTACAATCACTGAGTTCTTGACAAAGTGCGACGATTACCAGCTGTTCCAATTCACGAAGTTCTACCGGGTCAGACTGGAACAGGCGATTGAAGGAGGGGTGGACGGACTCACCTCGTTGTTAACAAACGAGAAGCATTTCAGTGGACAAGAACATCCGGTAAGTGGCAGGGACACAGAATGAGTTTGGATTATTCAAACATCACAGAATTGACAGGACATTAGATCTTAGAATGTTACTGAAGTGAAACAGGCCAAATAGGAAAGAAATGGATGAAACTGAAAATATTGTCAATTGAAACAATATAAAGATGTCAAAATACCCAACGGATCCGTCAGTATCTGTACAAAGGACAGGGGAACGGTTCCGGTATAAGTCATGTTTGGACTGAAAGCAAAGGGAAACAATTTCAGTGGGACTGGGAAAAGGAGAGACCAGAGGCAGCAGACAGGAGGTAGAGGGAAGGTCATGAGTTGACTGAATGCAAACTACTTAAAGGAGGTTAAGGAACTGAGAGATGACAAAAAATGATCTGCATAGTGAAAGAGAGGCATTTGAAGACCAAAACAAGAATGTTAAAGTGTATGAGACCCCAACAGGGAAACTAACCCCGAAACTGTGGGGATTGAAAGACCGAGGCCGTGCAGGGTTTATTTTCTCCTGCATACTTCACAGGGGGTCAATTTCAAATTTGGCGGAGGCGCAGTACGGGTGGTAGAACCTGTCGTGGAGCGTCACTCCCTGGAGAGCACTTCAGGAAATTACAGCAAGCAGCCTGTAATGTCCTGTCAGTTACCTTTAATGGAATAGAACTTCCTGGAAATGATAATCGAGCAGGGTGTATAATGGTCGGTCCATCAGCTACCAGCCGTAGTCGTCAAGTTGAAAATCTGGGCAACCCAGTCTGATCCAAAACTCCTGCTCATTACCCATTACTGTTAATATCCCACCGAGTCTAATCCTATACTCCTGCTCATTACCCATTACTGTTAATATCACACCTAGTCTAATCCTAACCTCCTGCTCATTACACGTTACTTTTAATATCCCACCTATTGTAATCCTAACCCCCTGCTCATTACCTATTACTGTTAATATCCCACCTAATCTAATCCTAACCTCCAGCTCTTTACCCATTACTGTTAATTTCCCACCTAGTCTAATCCTAACCTCCTGCTCATTACACATTACTTTTAATATCCCACCTAGTTTAATCCTAACCTCCTGCTCATTACCCATTACTGTTAATATCCAACCTAGTCTAATCCCAACCTTCTGCTCCCTGTCCATTACTGTTAATATCCAAACTAGTCTAATCCCTACCTCCAGCTCACTACCCATTACCGTTAATATCCCACCTAGTCTAATCCTAACCTACTGCTCATTACCCATTACTGTTAATATCCCACCTAGTCTAATCCTAACCTCCTGCTCATTACACATTACTGTTAATATCCAACCTAGTCTAATCCCAACCTTCTGCTCCCTGTCCATCACTATTAATATCCCAACTAGTCTAATCCCAACCTCCAGCTCACTACCCATCACCGTTAATATCCCACCTAGTCGAATCCTAACCTCCTGCTCATTAACCATTACTGTTAATATCCCACCTAGTCTAATCATAAAATCCTGCAAAATTACCCATTACTGTTAATATCCCACCTAGTCTAATCCAAACCTCCTGCTCATTACCCATTACTGTTAAAATCCCACCTAGTCTTAACCTAAACTCCTGCTCACTACCCATTACCGCTAATATCCCACCTAGTCTAATCCCAACCTCCTGCTCACTGTCCCTAACTCTTAATATCCCACCTAGTCTAATCCTAACCTCCTGCTCATTACACATTACTGTTAATATCCAACCTAGTCTAATCCCAACCTGCTGCTCCCTGTCCATTACGAT
Organism: Squalus acanthias; assembly: GCA_030390025.1. Taxonomy (NCBI): domain Eukaryota; kingdom Metazoa; phylum Chordata; class Chondrichthyes; order Squaliformes; family Squalidae; genus Squalus; species Squalus acanthias. Next base: position 146,986,124 of record CM059431.1, on the reverse strand, counting down.
TAATATCCCAACTAGTCTAATCCCAACCTCCAGCTCACTACCCATCACCGTTAATATCCCACCTAGTCTAATCCTAATCTCCTGTTCAAATCCGCTCATGGCCTCCCCTTTCCCTATCTCTGTAACCTCCTGCAGGCCGACAGGAGTCCTGCAAATCTAGAATTACCTGTTCCTCCAACTCTGGCACACCCTCCCCGCCTTCACCGGTGTTGGCCTTGCATTTTGTTGCATAAGGCTCAATGCTCTGAAATTCACTCCTTAAAGCCCTCCGCCTCTCCGCCTTCAGCTCCTCCGTAAAACTTACCACTTTCATCTAGCTTTAACTAAAATCATTAATATCTCATCCTTCTTGTTTTAGTTTCATCATATTTATTTCCCATCATTGCTTTAATTCAAGATGTTTACAGAACAGTCAGCCATGTTCAGAATGGATCAGTACCCGGGACAGTGACTGCTTTCTGTGCTCAAAACAACTGGGAGATCCCATCACTGAGCAGATCCTTTCCTTCTCATTCTCAGTGTTTCACTTTCACTCCGCTCCTCAACATATTCATTATTATTCTTTACAGAAAGTCACTGAGCTCGTGGAGAAGGGAAACCGGGCGGGAAGTTCCAAACTTCTCCTAAATCTGGTGATGGAGAAAGGCTCTCGGACCCGAAGGGTGATGTGGGAATCCTTTGTGAAAATGCGCCATGGGGTGCCAAAGTTGGACAAAATACTGAAAGAAATGCAGGAATATGGTACGGTTAAATAATGCACTTAATTAAATTTCAGATTCAAACACTGCAGAATTTACTATAATATTACAAAGGTATGATTGCATGACAGTTAATTGATTTAAACAGGTTCTGATCCAGATGATTACATCAACATTTCAAGAGGTTTATCTGAACTCTCCAGTCAACTGAAAGGTAAGTGATGAAATGGAAATTTCAAACCTTTTATTTCCCTTCAGATAATCAGAATGATTGAATGTAGTCGTTTGTTTAGAGGTTGTCAGTTTCTGGGAAACAGACGTCCAAATGCTGAGGAAGAAGAATTAATGTTTATTTAGATTTTTCAATCTTATAATCTTCTGGGTAAAATGCAGTTACTATTCGCTCAGATTTGTGAATTATATGTAAATTTGCAGATTTTTTAAAACTCCAGGTGATCCAGGTGCAGAAGGCTATCAGTTGTGAAATCCCAGACACTCCTGGAAGGATCCTGATACACTGTGATACCCCATACACACCTGGCGGGATCCTGATGCACTGTGACACCCCATACACACCTGGCAGGATCCTGATACACTGTGAAACCCCGTACACACCTGTCAGGATCCTGATACACTGAGAATACCCATACAAATCTGGCAGGATCCTGATACACTGTGAAACCCCGGACACACCTGTCAGGATCCTGATTCCCAGGGAAACCCCATACAAACCTGGCAGGATCCTGATACACTGAGAATCCGGATACAAATCTGGCAGGATCATGATATACTGTGAAATGCCATACACACATGGCATGATCCTGATATTCTGTGAAATCCCATACACACCTGGCATGATCCTGATAAAGTGCGGCATCCCATACACGCCTGCAGGATCCTGATACACTGAGAAACCCCATACACACCTGGCAGGATCCTGATACACTGAAACCCCGTACGCCCCTGGCAGGATCCTGATACACTGTGAAACCCCGTACACACCTGTCAGGATCCTGATTTCCAGGGAAACCCCATACAAACCTGGCAGGATCCTGATATACTGAGAAACCCCATACACACCTGGCAATATCCTGATACACTGTGAAACCCCGTACACACCTGGCAGGATCCTGATACACTGAAGCCCCGTACACCCCTGGCAGGATCCTGATACACTGTGAAACCCCATACACACCTGGCAGGATTCTGATACACTGTGAAACCCCGTACACACCTGTCAGGATCCTGATTCCCAGGGAAACCCCATACAAACCTGGCAGGATCCTGATACACTGAGAATCCGCATACAAATCTGGCAGGATCATGATATTCTGTGAAACCACATACACACATGGCATGATCCTGATATTCTGTGAAATCCCATACACACCTGGCATGATCCTGATAAAGTGTGGCACCCCATACACACCTGGCAGTATCCTGATACACTGCGAAACCACATACACACCTGGCAGGAACCTGATTACAGTGAAACGCCAAGCACACCTGGCAGGATCCTGATACACTGAGAAACCCCATACACACCTGGCATGATCCTGATACACTGAGAAACACCATACACACCTGGCATGATCCATATACACTGTGAAACAGCTTACACACTTGGCAGGATCCTGTTACACTGTAAAACCCTATACACACAAGGCAGCATCCTGATACACTGTGAAACCCCATACACAGCTGGCAGCATCCTGCTACACGGTGAAACACCATACACACCTGGCAGCATCACGATAAACTGTAAAATCCCATATACACCTGGCAGGATCCTAATTCACTTTGAAACCTCATAAAAATCTGGCAAGATCCTGATACAGTATGATATCCATATACATCTCGCAGGATCCTGATACAAGGTGAAATCCCATCCACACCTGGCAGGACCCTTATACACTGCAAAAACCCATTCACACCTGGCACGCTGCTGATGGACAATGAAACCTCATACATACCTGACAGCATCCTGATACACTGTGAAGCCCCATACACACCTGGCAGGATCCTGATACACTGTGAAACCCCATACACGCCTGGCAGGATCCTGATACACTGTAAAACCCCGTACACACCTGGCAGGATCCTGATACACTTCCATACCCCATACACAGCTGGCAGGAACCTGATACACTGTGAAACCCCATACACACCTGCCAGGTACCTGATACACTGTGAAACCCCGTACACACCTGGCAGGATCCTGATTCCCAGTGAAACCCCATACAAACCTGGCAGGATCCTGATACACTGAGAAACCCCATACAAACCTGGCAGGATCCTGATATTCTGTGAAACCCCATACACACCTGGCATGAATCCGATATTCTGTGAAACCCCATACAAACCTGGCATGAACCTAATAAAGTGTGGCACCCCATTCATGCCTGGTTGTATCCTGATACACTGTGAAACCCCATACACACCTGGCATGATCCTCATACACTGTGAAACCCCATAAACACCTGACAGGATCCTTATACACTGTGAAACCCCATACACACCTGACAGGATTCTGATACACAGTCTACTCCATACATACCTTGCATCATCCTGATACACTGCGAATGTCCATACACACCTGGCATAATCCTGATACATTGCAAAATTACCAAAACACCTGGCAGAATCCCGATACACTGTGAAACCCCATACACACCTGGCAGGATCCTGATTACAGTGAAACGCCATACAGACCTGACAGGATCCTGATACACTGAGAAACATCATACAAACCTGGCATGCTCCAGATACACTGTGGAACAGGTTACACATTTGGCAGGATCCTGTTACACTGTGAAACCCCATACAAACCTGACAGCATCACGATACAGTATAACATCCCATACACATCTGGCAGGTTCCTGATTCACTTTGAAACCTCATACACATCTGGTAAGATCCAGATACAGTATGATATCCATACACATCTCGTCGGATCCTGATACAAGGTGAAATCTCATCCACACCTGGCAGGACCCTTATACACTGCGAAAACCCATTCATACCTGGAAAGCTCCTGATACACAATGAAACCCCATACATATCTGACAGCATCACAGAATCCCCACAGTGCAGATAGAGGCCATTTCGGCCGATCGAGCCTGCACCGACACATATCCCACCCTATCCCCGTAACCCCACGTATTTAATCCACCATAACATTAAGGGTCAAAATATCATAGCCAAATCAACCTAACCCGCACATCTTTGGACTGTGGGAGGAAACCGGAGCACCCAGAGGAAACCCACGCAGACACGGGGAGAATGAATCCTGATACACTGTGAAACCCCATACAAAGCTGGCAGGATCCTGATACACTTGCAAACCCCATACACAGCTGGCAGGAACCAGTTAAACTGTGAAACCCCATACAAACCTGGTAGGTTCCTGATACATTGTGAAACCACTTACACGCCTGTCAGGATCATGATGCATTGTGAAACACCAGAAAAACCTGACGGCATCCCGATGCACTGTGAAATCACATACACAACTTGAAGATTCCTGATGCACTGTGTAACCCCATACACACCTGGCAGAATCCCGAGACACTGTGAAACCCCATATACACCTGGCCGCTTTATAATACACTGTGAAACCGCATACACACCTGACAGGATCCTGATTCACAGTGAAACCCCATACACGCCTGGCAGAATCACGATACACTGTGAAACCCCATACACACCTGGCCGCATTCTGATACACTGTGATCCCCATGCACTGCTGGTAGGATCCTGATACACTGTGAAACCCCATACACACCTGGCAGGATTCTGATACACTGAGAAACCCCATACAAACCTGGCAGGATCCTGATATTCTGTGAAACCCCATACACACCTGGCATGAATCCGATATTCTGTGAAACCCCATACAAACCTGGCATGAACCTAATAAAGTGTGGCACCCCATTCATGCCTGGTTGTATCCTGATACACTGTGAAACCCCATACACACCTGGCATGATCCTGATACACTGTGAAACCCCATAAACACCTGACAGGATCCTTATACACTGTGAAACCCCATACACACCTGGCAGAATCCCGAGACACTGTGAAACCCCATATACACCTGGCCGCTTTATAATACACTGTGAAACCGCATACACACCTGACAGGATCCTGATTCACAGTGGAACCCCATACACACCTGGCAGAATCACGATACACTGTGAAACCCCATACACACCTGGCCGCATTCTGATACACTGTGATCCCCATGCACTGCTGGTAGGATCCTGATACACTGTGAAACCCCATACACACCTGGCAGGATTCTGATACACTGTGATACCCCATACACACCTGGCAAGATCCTGATAGATGGTGAATCTATTATAAACACCAGGCATGTTTCTGATACACTGTGACAACCCATACACACCTGGCAGGATCCTGATACACTCCGAAGCCCCAAACACATCTGAAAGGATCCTGATGCACTGAGAAAAACCATACACACCTGGCAAGATCCTGCTACAATTTGAAACCCCATACATAACTGGCAGAATACTTATACACTGTGAAAGCACAGACAGCCAGACATATTCCTGATACAATGTGAAATCCCATACACACCAGACAGCATTCCGATGCACTGTTAAACCCCATACAAACCTGTCAAAATCCTGATACACTGTGATACCCCATGCACATCTCGCAGGATCCTGATGCACTGTGAAAGCTCATACACACCTGGCAAAATCCTGATACACTGTGATACACCATGCACATCTCGCAGGATCCTGATACACTTTGAAACCCCATACACATCTAGCAGGACCTTGATGTACTGAGAAACCCATAAACACCTGGCAGTTTCCTGATAAACTGCGAAACCCCATACACATCTGGCAGTATCCTGATAAAGTATGAAATCCCATACACACCTGGCAGTTTCGTGATAAACTGTGATACCCCATACACAAATGGTATGTTCCTGATACACTGTGAAACCCCATACACACCTGGCAGAATCCTGATACAATGTGAAACTCCATACATACCAGGCAGGATCCAGATAAACTGTGAAACCCCATACACACCTGGCAGGATCCTGATACGCTGCAAAACCGCATACACACCTGGCAGGATCCGGATACACTGTGAAACCTCATACACACATGGCAGGATCCTGATACACTGTAAAACCACATACACACCTGGCAGAATCCTGATACACTGTGAAACTCCATACATACCAGGCAGGATCCAGATAAACTATGAAGACCATACACACCTGGCAGGATCCTGATACGCTGCGAAACTCCATACACAACTGGCAGGATCCTGATACACTGTGAAACCCCATACACACCTGGCAGCTTCCAGATACACTGTGAAACCCCATATACAGCTGGCAGGTTCCTGATACACTGTGAAAACCCATACACATCTGGCAGAATCCTGATATACTATGAAATCCCATGCAGAACTGGAAGATTCCTGATGCACTGTGAAAACCCATACACATCTGGCAGAATCCATTTATACTATGAAATCCCATACAGAACTGGAAGATACCTGATGCACTGTGAAAACCCATACACATCTGGCAGAATCCCGATACACTGTGAAACCCCACACACACCTGGTAGGTTCCTGATACAATGTCAAACCTCATACACACCAGGCAGGATCCTGTTAAACTGTGAAAGCCCAGACACGCCAGGCAGGATCATGTTACACTTTGAAATTCCGTACATACCTGACAGGTTCCTGATGCACTGTGAGACCCCATACACACCTGGCAGGATCCTGATACACTGTGAAACCCCATACACACCTGGGAGGTTCCTGATACACTGCGAAATCCCATACACCCCTGTAAGTTTGCTGATACACTGTGAAACCAATTAAACACCTGGCAGTATCCTGATAAAATTGAGAGGTCGCACAACACCAGGTTATAGTCCAACAGTTTTATTTGAAATCACAAGCTTTCGGAGCTATCGATTGCTCCTTATCCAGTATCCTGATAAACAGTGAAACTCCTTACACACCTGACAGGATTCTGATACACAGTGAAATTCCTTACACAACTGACAGGATTCCGATACACAGTGAAACTACTTACACACCTGACAGGATTCTGATACACAATAAAACTCCTTGCACACCTGACAGGATTCTGATACACAGTGAAACTCCTTACACACCTGACAGTATCCTGATACACTGTCAAACTCCTTACATATCTGAAAGGATTCTGATAAAAATGAGAAGTCGCACAACACCAGGTTATAGTCCAACAGAGGTATTTAATTTTACTCCACATCAGGATTCTGATACACAGTGAAACTCCTTACACCCCTGACAGGATTCTGATACACTGTGGAATCCCATACACACCAGGCAGGATCCAGATACACTGTGAAACAGCTTACACACTTGGCAGGATCCTGAAACACTGAGAAACCCCATACACACCTGGCAGGATCCTGACATATTGTGAAATCCCATGCACACCTGGCAGGTTCCTGGTACACTGGGAAACCCCTAACACAGCAGGCAGGATCCTGCTACACTATGAAACCCCATACACAGCTGGCAGGATCCTGATACACTGAAACCCATTACATTCCTTGCAGGATCCTGTGGACTGTGAAACCTCACAAATAGACGATTTAATGGCACAAATAACTACATATGGGTATGATCTTGTGGCCATTACAGAAACATGGCTGCAGGGTGACAATGCCTGGGAATTAAACATGCCAGGTTATTTAACGATCAGGAAGGACAGGCAGGAAGGAAGGGGAGGTGGGGTGGCTATGTTAATAAAGGAAGGAATCACTGTAATACAGAGAAATTATATTGGGTCAAAAGATCAGGATAATGAAACAGTTTGGGTGGAGATAAGGAATAATAAGTTGAAAAAAACACTAGTTTGCATAGTCTATAGGCCTCCGAACATCTGTAACTCTGTTGGAGGGAGTATCAATCAGAAAATAGTTGAGGCTTGTAATAAGGGAACATCTATAATTATGCAGGATTTTAACTATCGTATTAATTGGACAAATCAAATGGGGCAGGGCTGGCTTGAGGATGAATTCATTGAGTGTATTAGGGATGGGTATCTTGAGCAGTATGTAACTGAACCAACCAGGGGGCAAGCAACCTTAGATCTGGTCCCGTGTAATGAGACAGGATTAATTAAAAATGATCTAGTAAAGGATCCCCTTGGAATGAGTGACCATAACATGGTTGAATTCCATATTCAATTAGAGGGTGCGAAGGTTGGATCACAAACAAGCGAGTTAAGCTTGAATAAAGGAGACTATGAAGGTATGCGAGCGGAATTGAGTAGAGTGGATTGGGAAAATAGATTAAAGTGTAAGACGATACATGATCAGTGGTGTACGTTTAAGGAGTTATTTTACAACTTCCAAAAAATATATATTCCACTGAGAAGAAAAGGGTGTAAAAGAAAAGACTGTCATCCATGGCTAAATAAAGAAATTAAGGATAGTATTCGACTAAAAGCAAGGGCTTTTAAGGTAGCCAAATCTAGTCGGAGGACAGAGAACTGGGAAAACTTTAAAAGACAGCAGAAATAACAAAAATATTGATTAAGAAAAAGAAGATAGATTATGAAAGTAAATTAGCAAAAAATATAAAAACAGATATTAAGATTTTTTACAGTTATATAAAAAGAAAAAGGGTGGGCAAAGTAAATGTTTGTCCCTTAGAGGATGAGTCCGGGAAATTAATGGTGGGAAATATGTAGATGGCAAAAACACTGAATGAATATTTTGTATCAGTCATTACAGTAGAGGACACTAAGAATATCCCAACACTGGACAAACAGGGGGCTATAGGGGAGGGGGGGGGGGGGCAGCGGTGGAGCTAGACACAATCAAAATCAATAAGGAAGTGGTACTTGGTAAAATAATGGGACTCAAGGTGGATAAATCACCTGGGCCTGATGGCTTACATCCTAGGGTCTTGAGGGAAATGGCGGTAGCGAATGTGGATGCATTGATAATAATTTTCCAAAACTCCATCGACTCAGCAAAGATCCCGGCAGACTGGGAAACTGCTAATGTAACACCATTATTTAAAAAGGGCAGTAGACAGAAGGCTGGAAACTATACACCGGTTAGCCTAACATCTGTGGTAGGTAACATTTTGGATTCCATTATTAAGGAGACAGTAACGGGACATTTGGATAATCATAATTTAATAGGACAAAGTCAGCATGGTTTTATGAAGGGGAAGTCATGTTTGACAAATTTGCTGGAGTTCTTTGAGGAAGTAACATACAGGGTGGATAAAGGGGAAACAGTGGATGTGGTGTATTTAGACTTCCAAAAGGCATTTGACAAGGTGCCACACAAAAGATTATTGCTTAAGATGAAAAATCACGGGATTGGGGTAATATTCTGGCATGGATAGAGGATTGGCTATCTAACAGAAGGCAGAGAGTTGGGATAAATGGTTCATTCTCAGACTGGCAATCAGTAACTAGTGGTGTTCTGCAGGGGTCAGTGCTGGTCCCCAACACTTTACAATCTATATTAACGATTTGGAGGAGGGGACCAAGTGTACCATATCAAAGATTGCAGATGATACTAAGAAGGGAGGGAAAGTAGTGAGTGAGGAGGACATAAAAAATCTGCAAGGGGACTTAGACAGGTAAGTGGGCAGAGATTTGACAGATGGATTAAGAAGGCCAATGGAATGTTGGCTTTCATTGCTAAGGGGATAGAATATAAAAATAGGGAGGTATTGCTTCAGTTGTACAAGGTATTGGTGAGACCGTACCTGGAATACTGCATACAGTTTTGGTGTCCATACTTAAGAAAAGGCATACTTGCTCTCGAGTCAGTAAAAAAAAGGTTCACTCTGTTAATCCCGGGGATGAGGGGATGGACATATGAGGAGAGGTTCGGTAGATTGGGACTCCAGTCAGTGGATTTCAGAAGAATGAGAGGCGATCTTATTGAAACATATAAGATTGTGAAGAGTTTGAATTTGGTGGATGCGGGGAGGATGTCCCCGATGATGGGTGAAACTAGAACTAGGGGGCATAGTCTTAGAATAAGGGGCTTCTCTTTCAAAACTGAGATGAAGAGGAACTACTTCACTCAGAGGGTGGTAGGTCCATGGAATATGCTGCCCCAAAAAGCTGTAGAAGCTACATCATTACATAAATTTAAAACAGAAATAGACAGTTTCCTAGAAGTAAAGGTGATTAAGGGTTATGGGGAGCGGGCAGGAATTTGGACATGAGTCTAGGTTCGGATCGGTCATGGCCCTGTGGGTAGCGGAGTGGGCCCCGGAGCCGTGTAGCCTGATCCTGCTCCTATTTCGTGTGTCCAATTCTGTTAGATTCAGGAGATGGTTCTCTTATAGTAGATTGGCGGCTAGGATCAGATTAGCCATGATCTTATTGAATGGCGGAGCAGTCTCGAGGGGCCAATTGGCCTACTCCTGCTCCTATTTCTTATGTTCTTATGTTCAAAACATCTGTCAGGATCCCGATACAAAGTAAAAGATGTTTTAGCAGAGCACTTGGAAAACAGTGACAGGATCGGACAAAGTCAACAATAATTTACAAAAGGTAAATCATGCTTGACTAATCAACTGGATTTTTTATGAGGATGTACCTGGTAGAATAGATAAGGGAGAACCAGTGGATGTGATGTATTTGGACTTTCAGAAGGCTTTCGATAAGGTCCCGCATGAGAGATTAGCGTGCAAAGTTAAAGCACACGGTATTTGGGGTAAGGTACTGTCTTGGATAGAGAACTGGTTGGCAGACAGGAAGCAAAGAGTTGGAATAAATGGGCTTTTTTCGGAGTGGCAGGCAGTGACTAGTGGGGTACCGAATGGAACGGTGCTAGGTCCCCAGCTATTAAAAATAACTATGAATGATCTAGACGAGGGAACTAGATGTAAAATCTCCAAGTTTGCAGACGACACAAAGCTGGTTGGGAGAGTGTGCTTATTAGGAGGATGCAGAGAAACTCCAGTATGATTTGAACTGGTTGGGTGATTGGACAGATGCTTGGCAAATGCAGTATAATGTGGATAAATGCGAGATTGTCCACTTCGGTGGCAGAAACAGGAAGACAGATTATTATCTGAATGGCAATAGACTGGGAAAAGGGAAAGTGCAACGAGACCTGGGTGTCCTTGTGCACCAGTCGCTGAATGTAAGCATGCAAGTGCAGCAGACGGTTAAGAAGGCAAATGGTATTTTAGCTTTCATAGCGAGAGGTTTCGAGTAAAGGAGCAAGGATGTCTTGCTTCAGTTGAACAGGACCTTGGTGAGACCACACCATGGGTATGGTGTGCAGTTTTGTTCACCTTATCTGAGGAAGGATGTTCTTGCCATGGAGAGAGTGCAGCGAAGATTCACCCGACTGATACCTGGAATGGCAGGAATGAAGTATGAGGAGAGAATGGGTCGATTAGTCTTACATTCGCGAGAGTTTAGAAGAATGAGAGGGAATCTCTTTGAAACTTATAAATTTCTAACAGGACTAGACAGACTAGATGCAGGAAGGATGTTCCCGATGGCGGGGAGTCCAGAACCAGGGGTCACAGTCTAAGGGTAAGGGGTAAGGCATTTAGGACTGAGATGAGGAGGAATTTCTTCACCCAGAGAGTGGTGAACCTGTGTAATTCTCTACCACACAAGGCAGTTGAGGCCATTTCATTAAATATATTCCAGAAGGAGATTGATATATTTCTTAAGGCTAAAGGGATCAAGGGATATGGGGAGAAAGCAGGGACAGGGAACTGAATTTGGATGATCAGCCATGATCTCCTTATATGGCGGAACAGGCTAGAGGGGCCAAATGGACAACTCCTGCTCCTATCTTCTATGTTTATATGTAAAACGCCAAACACATCTCGCAGGATCCCTAAACAATGTGAAATCCCATCCACACCTGGCAGTATCCAGTTATACTGCGAAAAGGCATTCACACCTGGCAGGTTCCTGATACACTATGAAACTTCATACACACCTGACAGCATCCTGATAGACTGCGAAACCCCATACACAGCAATCAGGAACCTGGTACCTTGTCAAAACGCATACACAGCTGGCAGGAACCTGATACACTGAAACCACATACACACCTGGCATGATCCCGATACACTGTGAAACTCCATACACACCTGGCAGGATCCAGATACACTGTAACCCCATACACACCTGGCATGATCCCGATACACTATGCAATCCCATACACAACTGCAAGATTCCTGATGCACTGTGAAACCCCATACACACCTGGCAGTTTCCTGATACAAATTGCAACCCCATATACACCTGGCAGTATCCTGATACAATGAGAAACTCCATATACACCAGGCAGGTTGTTGATATACTGAAACCACATACACATCTGGCAGGATCTCGATACACAGTGAAACCCCATAACAATTGGCAGTATCCTGATACACTGAAACCCCAAACACACCTGGCATGACCCCAAAATACTGTGAAACTCCATACACACCTTGCAGATTCCTGATACACTTTGAAACCCTATATACAACAGGCAGGGTCTTGATACATTGAAACCCCATACACACCTGGCATGATCCCGATACACGGTGAAACTCCATACACACATGGCAGTATCCTGATACACGGTGAAACTCCATACACACCTGGCAGGATCCTGATACATTGAAATCCCATACACATCTGGCATAATCTCGATAAACTATGAAGTCCCATACACAACTGAAAGATTCCTGATGCACTGTGAAACGCCATACACAGCTGGCAGGATCCAGGTACACTGTCAAACCGCAGACACAGCTGGCAGGATCCTGTTACACTGTGAAACCGCATACACAGCTGGCAGGATCCTGATACACTGTCAAACCGCATACACAGCTGGCAGGATCCTGATACACTGTGATACCCCATACACACCTGTCTGGTTCATGATACACTGTGAAACCCCTCGCACATCTGGCAGGATCCTGATGCACTGTGAACCCCCATACATATCTGGCAGGATCCTGAGCCACTCTGAAACCCCATACACATCTGGTAGATTCCTGATACACTCTGAAACCCCATACACATCTGGCAGAATCCGGATAGACTATGAAATCCTATACACAACTGGAAGATTCCTGATGCACTGTGAAACCCCATACATACCTGGCAGAATCCCGATACACTGTGAAACCCCATTCACACCTGGCAGGTTCCTGATAGAATGTGGAACTCCATATACACCAGGCAGGTTCTTGATACACTTAAACCCCATACACATCTGGCAGGATCCCGATACATTGTGAGACCACATAACACCTGGCATTATCCTGATACACTGAAACCCCAAACACACCTGGCAGTATCGTGATACACTGAAACCCCAAACACATCCTGCATGATCCCGATATACTGAGAAACTCCATGCACACCTGGCAGGATCCTGATAACCTGTGGAACTCAATACACACCTTGCAGGTTCCTGATACACTATGAAAACCTTTATACACCAGGCATGTTCTGGATACACTGAAACCCCATACACATCTGGCAAGATCCTGATTCACTGAAACCCCATACACATCTGGCATGATCCCGATACACTATCAAATCCCATACACTGCTGCAAGATCCCTGATGCACTGTGAAACCCCATACACACCTGGCATGATCCTGATACACTGTGAAACCCCATACACACCTGGCAGGATCACGAAACAGCGTCAAAGGAGCGTTGATAGCTGCCCACAAAGATTTGACCGTCTTTCGACCACAGACTTTCTGCCATCAGTCATCTTTTCCAGCGCAGCGCCCTCTACAGGGGATCTGTGGACTGTGAGCAGGAGAAGGAATCAGCGAGGCTCTTCAAACAGTCACATGGAAGGATCCTCACTAAGAGGCGCAGATTCAAAAGCAGAAATTATCAAACAGAAAATTTAAATTAAATTTATATCATATTCAGAAAATGAAATAACGTTGGGAAATATATGTGTGATTAAGGAAGAGAGATAAAAGAGACAAACAGAAAAAGTAAATATAAATATGTATATATTTAAATCTGCAACATTAATTTTCTGCTGTGGGTATGAGACTCCACACATTTATAATTATTTTTTCAGGCCCAGTGAGATTGTTCAGCAGTAATTATCACTTATTACGCCGTTTAAATCTCAATTAATCCTGAATACATTAGCCCTAACTCTTTCAGCCGTCTTTAGTGTGGAACTACTGGGTAAGTACCCCAAGCTTACGCCGCTGCAGTGATTTCAATGCCGACTCTATCGGCGAGGATTGCAACAGCGCCTCTTGTGGAAGAGCAGGTCTCTCTGACAGCATCTTCTGCATTTCCACGTTTAACTGCGCATTTGCGGACACAATAAATTGCTATCAATTTTGCCCAGTAATAACGGCGAGCGCTGAAAGTCTCACCATTATTATTAAAGCAAAATCCGGGCCAATGTTCAGGCTGACTAGGAGGTTATTGTCTAGCTTCCCAATTGCAGTGAAAGGGCGAACATTAATCTACTCAAAGAATAGTCCTTAAATTCACGTGTCTCTTTAGACCAATGTAATGACTAACGGAACATATATTGGTTCCCACACCTGCAGTATAGAAAACTAACACCAAAATTAAACAACGGTGTATAATTATTGATAGAACATTTCAAATTAACTGTAAATGTTTTCTGCTCTAACATTACACTGAGTGAAGTGGGCTATAGTTCTATTTCATAAGAACATAAGAACATAAGAAATAGGAGCAGGAGTAGGCCAATTGGCCCCTCGAGCCTGCTCTGCCATTCAATAAGATCATGGCTGATCTGATCCTAACCGCCAATCTACTATCACAGAACCATCTCCTGAACCTAACAGAATTGGACACACGAAATAGGAGCAGAATCAGGCTACACGGCTCCTGGGCCCGCTACGCTACCCACAGGGCCATGACCGATCCGAACCTAGACTCATGTCCAAATTCCTGCCCGCTCCCCGTAACCCTTAATTCCCTTTACTTCTAGGAAACTGTCTATTTCTGTTTAAAATTTATGTAATGATGTAGTTTCTACAGCTTTTTGGGGCAGCCTATTCCATGTACCTACCAGCCTCTGAGTGAAATAGTTCCTTCTCATCTCAGTTTTGAAAGAGCAGCCCCTTATTCTAAGACTATGCCCCCTAGTTCTAGTTCCACCCATCATCGGGAACATCCTCCCCGCATCCACCCGATCCAACCCCTTCACAATCTTATATGTTTCAATAAGATCGCCTCTCATTCTTCTGAACTCCAATGAGTAGAGTCCCAATCTACCCAAACTCTCCTCATCCCCGGGATTAACCGAGTGAACCTTCTTTGTACTGACTCGAGAGCAAGTATGTATTTTCTTAATTATGGACACCAAAACTGTATGCAGTATTCCAGGTACGGTCTCACCAACACCTTGTACAACTGAAGCAATACCTCCCTACTTTTATATTCTATCCCCTTAGCAATGAAAGCCAACATTCCATTGGCCTTCTTAAACACTTTCTGCTTCTGCATACTAACCTTTTGAGTTTCGTGCACCAGGACCCCCAGATCCCTTTGCACTTCAGTACTTTCCAGTTTCTTGCCATTTAGATAATAACTTGCTCTACTATTTTTCCTGCCAAGGTGCATAACCTCACACTTTCCAGTATTGTTTTCCATCTGCCAAATCTCTGCCCACTTCCTTAGCCTGTCTATGTCCCCTTGCAGATTTTTTATGTCCTCCTCACTCACTACTTTCCCTCCCATCTTAGTATCATCTGCAAATTTTGATATGTTACACTCGGTCCCCTCCTCCAAATCATTAATATAGGTTGTAAAGAGTTGGGGACCCAGCACTGACCCCTGCGGAACACCACCAGTTACTGATTGCCAGTCTGCGAATGAACCATTTATCCCAACTCTCTGCCTTCTGTTAGATAGCCAATCCTCTATCCATGCCAGAATATCACCCCCAATCCCGTGATTTTCTTATCTTAAGCAATAATCTTTTGTGTGGCACCTTGTCAAATGCCTTTTGGAAGTCTAAATACAACACATCCACTGGTCCCCCTTTATCCACCCTATGTGTTACTTCCACAAAGAACTCCAGCAAATTTGTCAAACATGACTTCCCCTTCATAAAACCCATTTCTGTTTCTAATCGGTGATATGACAGGATTGTTATAAATCACATTCAATGACCAAATATGTAAAACTGCTGAAATTTGTTTTCGCAATTTCTGAAACACAACCTGAATTTCCGATTGGAGGCTTCCTGCGGGCGGATAGCTCCGATCGGAAAAAAACATAAAACGAACCAACCTGCTGGTTCTGTTGATCCCGAGGCTTGCGATCCTGGTCCTCTTCGGGTCCGCGCTGGGAGCCGTATCCCAGGGGCACATGTGGTTCACAAGCCCCCCTGGGATCACGTGGGCCAGGTAAAACAATCAGCAAGTGGAATCCCCCATCATATTTTGAGAGGTCTGTACGCACGGAACTCTCAATGTATGAATGGGGATCACATTTCAAAGCGCACTAAAATATTAAAAACATTTTTTTTTAAATTACATAATTAAAATTAATTACAATCCCATTTAAATAAACATTTTTTTATTAATTAAAATTTGTGGAAACAAATGCTTTTTTGGATCTAGAAATAAACGTCGCTTTTTGAAGAGTATTTTTTATTTATAAATGAGTTATGAAATGTAATGTTTCTATTCTCCAGCACTGCTTTTACCAGGCGTAAGAATTCTATGGCCTTTCAGCGGGCCGATGTTGTGCAAAAAACGCAACTCTCCACCTGCAGAGGCACTTTTCCCGGCCAGGAGGATCTTGACAGATGGCAAGTGCCGGTTTTCATCACGTGTGCTTTTACTGCCTAAAACCGGGACTTGTGAGTCCCCTACGGGTGACTACACACCTCGTACGCACCCGTGTAGGTCGGAAAATCCGGCCCATTATAAAAGGAGAACGATTAGGTAGTGAAAATGGATATTTGGCCGAAAATAAGCCGGTCCCTGTTATAGAGATGACCCACTTACCCCTCCGATCCATGTATCTACACAAACACGTTCAATTGTCCCTACCCCGTCAAACACTGCCCCATTGCTATCCTTCCCTGGTAACTGCTCCACCCGATCTATTACCCCATGTGTGACAAAAGTACCCTGATTTACCTTCTTACTTCTGGCTTCCAATCCACTCCATTATTAATTATATTGCTAATTGCTGCCTGTTTCCTGCATTAATTTAGTGAATTCCATTAAAATATTTTAATTCCGAAGGCTCTTGACCAAACAAAACTCATCAAACCCTTCTCACAGCCTAAACTCTGGATATCTTAAATCATCTTTCTCAGTGCATACAATACACCGGATAACCTGCACAAGTCAGGAAACAATAACAAATTATCTCCTGTCTATTCACAGTCTGTACCCCTCTCAGAGCACACAATACCCCGGGTAAACTGCCCAAACACTTGACACATTTGGTGTGAACCTTCTGTTAAGGGAGGGAATGGTTTAGGGTGATAATGCCTGAGGTCAGCGTCCTGGCAGCTGAAGCACAGCCGGCAATGATGGAGCAAAGTAAATCCGGGACGCGAAAGGCGCAGTTATCTCGGTGGATTGTATGGCTGGAGGAGTTTACAGAGATAACGAGGGTGCGAGGACCTGGAGAAATTCAAAAATAAGAATGCGAATATTTAAATCGAGACGTTGCCTGACCGGGAGTCAAGTAGCACATGGGGAATGGGTAAACAGGATTGATGGGAATTCGGATATGGGCAGCAGAGTTTCAAATGAGCTTGTTTATGGAGGGCGTGAGGTGGGAGGCCAACCAGGAGACCATTGGAATAGTCGAGTCTAGAGTGCTGCTTGTCACGGAGTGCCGATCTGAACAGAGTGTTAAACTGCGAGTTTGGTGAGTGAGGGAGTTCGGGGAGGGAAGTGTTCCTTTCTTTTTCCATCTTTGTCAGCTTCCAGGAGAGCAGGAGCTAAAAAGCTGCACAAGAGGGGACAGAGAACCAGCGGTGAGTATTTCTACAGTGTTTCTACATTCTAGTCATTAAAGTAAAAGTAAGGTCTCTAGTTTAGTGTAATTAGTATTTAAAGGGAAGTAAGGTCCCTAGTGTATTTAATATTCTTTAATTTAAAAGGAATAAATTAAGGGTAGGACATGGCAGGGCATCTCGGCAGCGTGGAGTGCTCCTCCTGTGCTATGTTGGAAGTCAGGGACACTCTAGGTGTCAAGGGCGAACAGAGGTGCATGAAGTGTCTCCAGCTGCAGCTACTCGAAATCCGCGTTTCAGAGCTGGAGCTACGACTGGAGTCACTGTGGAGCATCCGCGAAGCTGAGATCTTCGTGGACATCATGTTTAACAAGGTGGTCACACCGCAGGTAAAGTGTGCACAGGCAGACAGGGAATAGGTGACCACCAGACAGAGTAAAAGAACTAGGAAGGTAGTGCAGAAGTCCCCGGGGTCCATCTCCCTCTCCGACAGATTTTCCGTTTTGGATACTGATGGGGGAGAAGGTTTCTCAGGGGAATGCAGCAAGAGCCAAGTCCGTGGCACTACGACTGGCTCAAATGCACAGGAGGGGAGGAGAGAGAGTGGGAGAGCAATAGTGAAAGGGGATTCTATGATAAGGGGAACAGATAGACGTTTCTGTGGCAGCAGACGTGACTCCAGGATATTATGTTGCCTCCCTGGTGCCAGGGTCAAGGATGTCACTGAATGGCTGCAGGGCATTCTGAAGGGGGAGGGCGGACAGTCAGAGGTCGTAGTTCACATTGGTACCAACAACATGGGTAGAAAGAGGATTGAGGTACTGCAACAAGAATTTAGGGAGGTAGGTAGCAGATTAAAAAGCAGAACCTCAAAGGTAGTAATCTCTGGATTACTCCCGGTGCCACGTGCTAGTGAGTATAGGAATAGCTGGATAGAGCAGATGAATGCGTGGCTAAAGAGTTGATGCAGGAGGGAGGGCTTTAGTTTCCTGGATCACTGGGTCTGCTTCTGGGGAAGGTGGGACCTGTACAAGTCGGACGGGTTCCACCTGAACCGGAACGGGACCAACATCCTTGCGGGAAGGATTGCTAGTACTGTTGGCGGGGGGCGGGGGGGGGGGGTGGGTTAAACTAACTTGGCAGGGGGATGGGATAGGGAGTGTAGCTATATTAGGGAGTGAAGCTATAGTAGGGAGTGATGCACAGCCAAATATAGAGGAAAAAACAAGTCCGCCTGGAAGGCCGAGCAAATATGGAACGGCACAAAGGAGTACGGCAAGGCTGGATGGCATTTATGTTAATGCAAGGAGTCTTGCGAGTAAGGCAGATGTATTGAAGGTGTTGATGAACACATGGGAGTAAGATATTGTTGCTATCACAGAGACATGGTTGAGGGAGGGGCAGGACTGGCAGCTCAATATTCCGGGGTATAGAATCTTCAGGCGAGACAGAAGGGGGTGTAAAAGAGGAGGGGGTGTCGCAATATTAATCAAGGAGTCAATTACTGCAGTAAGGAGGGATGATATCTTAGCAGGTATATCTAATGAGGCCATATGGATAGAACGTAAAATCAAAAATGGGGCAAGCACTTTGCTGGGAGTGTACTATAGGACCCCAAACAGTCAGGGGGAGATCGAGCAACAGATATGTAGGCAAATCTCAGAGAAGTGTAGAAATAATAGGGTAATAATAGTAGGGGATTTCAACTTCCCCAATATTAACTGGGATAGTCAGAGTGTGAAAGGCTTAGAGGGTGCGAAATTCTTAAAGTGCATTCAAGAGAGCTTTTTGAGTCTGCATATAGAAAGTCCTACAAGAGAGGGGGCGGTACAGGACCTAATTCTAGGGAATGTAGCCGGGCAAGTGGTAGAAGTGTTAGTAGGAGAGCATTTTGGTGACAGTGATCTTAATTCGGTGAAATTTCAGGTAGTCATGGAAAAGGACAAAGATGGACCGGATTTAAAGGTTCTAAATTGGAGGAAGGCCGATTTTAACATGATAAGGCAGGATCTGGCAAAAGTGGACTGGGATCAACTACTTGTAGGAAAATCCAAATCAGAGCAGTGGGAGTCTTTCAGAAAGGAAATAGAGAGAGTACAACGCCAACATGTTCCCATTAAGGTCAAGGGTGGGACCAACAAGCCCATGGAACCCTGGATGTCAAGGGATATACAAGAATGGATTCGGAAAAAAGGGAGGCTTTTGGCATATACAAAGGACTAAAAACAGTGGAAGCCCTAGAAGAGTATAGAAAGTGCAGGGGGGTACTTAAAAAATAAATTAGGAGAGCGAAGAGGGGGCATGAAATAACACTGGCGGGCAAAATAAAGGAAAATCCCAAGGTGTTTTAATAGTATATTAAGGGCAAAAGGATAACCAGGGAAAGAGTAGGGACCATTAGGGACCAAAGTGACAATCTGTGTGTAGAGCCAGAAGATGTAGGTGGGGTTTAAATGAATAGTTTGCATCTGTGTTCACTATGGAGAAGGACGATGTAGCCATAGAAACCAGGCAGGGGGATTGTGATATACTTGAATAAATTAGTACTGAGAGGGAGGAGGTACTAGCTGTTTTAGCAGGCTTAAATGTAGATAAATCCCCAGGCCCAGACGAGATGTAACCCAGGCTGCTGTGTGAGGCTTGGGAGGAGATTGCAGGAGATCTGACACAAATTTTCAGAAACTCTCTGGCCACAGGAGAGGTGCCAGAGGGCTGGAGAGCAGCTAACGTAGAATCATTATTCAAGAAGGGTAGTAGGGATAAATCAGGGAATTACAGGCCAGTGAGTCGAACAAAAGTGGTAGGGTAATTATTGGAAAAAATTCTGAGGGACAGAATGAGTCTCCACTTGGAGAGGGAAGGATTAATCAAGGATAGTTAGCATGGCTTTTTCAGTGGGAGATCATGTCTGACAAATTTGATTAATTTTTTCGAGGAGGAGACTAGGTGTTTGGATGAGAGTAGTGCAGTTGATGTGGTCTACATGAACTTTAGTAAGGCTTTTGACAAAGTCCGCATGGGAGACTGGTGAAGAAGGTGAAAGCCCATGGGATCCAGGGCAACTTGGCACATTGGATCCAAAATTGGCTTAGTGGCAGGAGGCAGAGGGTGATGCTCGACGGTTGTGTTTGTGACTGGAAACCTATGTCCAGTGGTGTACCGCAGGGATCGGTGCTGGGTCCTTTGCTGTTTGTAGTGTACATTAATGATTTAGATACGAATGTAGGAGGTATGATCAGTAAGTTTGCAGATTACACGAACATTTGTGGGGTGGTAAATAGCGAGGAGGGAAGCCTCAGGCTACAGGACGATATAGACGGGTTGGTTAGATGGGCAGAACAGTGGCAAACGGAATTTAAACCTGAAAATTGTGAGGTGATGCATTTTGGGAGGACAAACAAGGCAAGGGAATACACAATGAATGTTAGGACCCAAGGAAGGACAAAGGATCAGAGGGAGCTTGATGTGCATGTACATAGATCCCTGAAGGCAGCAGGCCAGGTAGATAAGGTGGTTAAGAAGGCATATGGGATACTTGCCTTCATTAGCCGAGGCATAGAATATAAGAGCAGGGAGGTTATGATGGAGCTGCACAAAATGCTAGTTCGGCCACAGCTGGAATACTGTGCGCAGTTCTGGTCGCCACACTATAGGAAGGATGCGATTGAATTGGAGAGGATGCAGAGGAGATTCATCAGGATGTTACCTGGGCTGCAGCGCTTCAGCTATGAAGAGAGACTTGACAGGCTGTGGTTGTTTTTCTTAGAGCAGAGAAGTCTGTGGGGGGACCTGATTGAGGTGTACAGAATTATGAGGGGCATAGATAGGCTAGATAGAAAGGAGCGTTTCCACTTAGTAGAGGGGTCAATAACCAGGGGTAATAGTTTCAAGGTAAGGGGCATACAGGTTTAGAGGGGATTTGAGGAAAAACCTTTTCACCCAGAGGATGGTTGGAATCTGGAACTCACTGCCTGAAAGTGTGGTAGAGGCAGGAACCCTCACAACATTCAAGAAGCATTTAGATGAGCACTTGAAACGCCATAGTATACAAGGCTACGGACCAAGTGCTGGGAAATGGGATGAGAATAGACAGGGCTTGATGGCCGGTGCGGACACGATGGGCCGAAGGGCCTCTTTCTGTGCTGTATAATTCTATGACTCCATGAGTCCGGATGTAACGAGGAGCACGGATGAGGGTTGCAGCAGCAGATGAGCTGAGGCAAGGGTGGAGACGGATGACATGGCAGAGGTGGAAATAGGCAGACTTCATGAAGAAGATATGGGGTCGGATGGTTAAATCGAGCACCGAGTGGAATTTCCGTCCATTCACACTGTCCCACTCCCAATTCACACAATGATACAGATAACCTGCCCAAGGACTGATACAGCAACAGTGCGACACTTGACCATTCACTGTCTGTCTTACTCGCAATTCACACAATACCCCAGATAACCTGCCCAAGGTCTGATACAGTAACAGTGGGACACTTGACCATTCACAGTCTGTCCCACTAACAATTCACACAATGCCCCAGATAACCTGCCCAAGGTCTGATACAGTTACAGTGGGACACCTGACCATTCACACTCTGTCCATAGCCCACTGATATTCTATGCCCTATATCCCAGTAAATATTCGAATCAAGTGAGGATTTGAAACAGTTCTCAGACACTAAATGAGTTTTAATTTCTCCATGCATCTCCAACGAAACTGCTAATTAAATCTGGCGTTATTTTACTGAATAATGAAATGGGGTTGAGAAGTTGATTTATTTCAATACAACTAACATTGAGAACCAATTTCTGCCTTTTCTAATTGAAGATGTTCAACAGAAACACAAGGATACACTCCGGGTACAAACTGAAACACTGAGAGTGAACACTATCCTAATAAAGGACAAGGTTAAGGTTTTCCAGCTGGTTGATCGATACGCTGAGCTAACGGTCATTTCTACTGTTCGAGATCGGACACTTGTAGAACATGAGCTGCTGGCAAGAGGCCATGACCATGAAGATTGGAGAGAGAAACATCTCCGGCGTGAACTGGAGAAAATCTGCACTGATCAATTGTTCCACAGCTGTTTTTCCCAGAGAGGAGGTTTGTTCCAGAAAATGAAGAGTTTCTTCTGGCGATCCCAGTCTGGGAGTTCAGCAGCAGTGAGCGTAGTCCCGGGGATTGGAAAAACAACAATGGTACAAAAGATTGTTTATGACTGGGCCACTGGGAAAATATACCCACAGTTTCAATTTATTTTCAGCTTTAAATTCCGGGATTTGAACGCTATTAACTGTAGAATAAACCTGAGGAATCTGATACTCTTTTTCTATCTTACTTCGGTAAAGTTCTGGGAGAGCTCTGGAAGAACCCAGAGGGATTGCTGTTTATATTTGATGGTTTGGATGAATTCAAGGACAGGATCGATTTTGCTGACAATCGGAGAAATACAGAACCTCAGCACATGTGCACAGATCCCGAATGCTGGTGTGAAGTGTCTGACATTGTGTACAGTTTAATACAGCAGAAGCTGCTCCCAGGATGTTCATTGCTCGTGACCAGCCGCCCCACTGCATTACATTTATTGCAAAAGGCTGAGATCAGTGTCTGGGCTGAAATTCTAGGATTTGTTGGTGAAGAACGGAAGGAATATTTCAACAAGTTCTTTGAAGATCAGGTGGTGGCAGCAGCTGTTTTCAAACATGTGGAGGAGAACGAGATCCTGTACACAATGTGCTACAACCCTTCCTCCTGATGGATCCTCGGCCTCTCACTGGGTCCCTTCTTTACACAAAAAGACAGGAATCAGCAGCAAGTTCCCAAGACAATCACCCAACTATATTCCTACTATATCTACAACATTCTGAAAAACCATGGCCGAGAGATTGAAAGCCCCCGTGATGTGTTATTGAATGTCAGTGAGATGGCATGCACAGGAGTATCCGAGAAGAAGCTTGTGTTTAGCAATGAAGATTTGATCAATTACAATCTGCAACCTACCCAGTTCCTGTCTGGGTTCATGATGGAACTTTTGGAGAGAGATGATTCTGTCCAAAGCTTGGTGTACACATTCCCACACCTCACCATCCAAGAGTTTGTAGCCGCACTCGCACAATTCCTGACTCCACATCCCGGTGACATCCTGAAATTCCTCAGAGAAGCCCACAGCAAGGAAGACGGGCGATTTGAGATATTTCTCCGTTTTGCTGCTTGTCTCTCCTCCGCTCAGTCAGCTCGGCCCCTGGAGGAGTTTATGGGTCAATTTCTTCATCAAACCACCTGCCGAGTGATTGACTGGGTGAAGGAGAAGGTTGAAGGACAGATTGAGAACACGGAGAGTGAAACTGGTAAAAGGAGCCTCCTGAACACATTCCACTACCTGTTTGAGTCTCAGAATAAAGCACTGGCTCGGAAAACAGTGGGCTCTGTGGATACACTTGCATTTAGTCGATTGACATTGACCCCGATTGACTGTGCGCTCCTGTCTCATGCCATTGGACTCTGTGATACAATAAAAGACCTAAATCTAAGGAACTGCTCCATTCAGTGTGAAGGACTCCAGCGGATGGGACCCGTACTGCACAAATGCCGGGTGTTAAGGTAACTGTTTATTTGTCTCTAACTGTTGGGAGAATTGTAGAACAGTCACGGATTGTTTGCAATACACGAAGTGCCGGTTTCCCGCGCATGCGCAGTGCATGCAGGAAACCGGCAATTCGGGACCGAATACGCGAGAGTACACAGTGCGTACTCTCGCGTATTATGTCTAATTTTCGGGCCATTAACTCTGTTTCTCTCTCTATAGATGCTGCCTGACCTGCTGAGTATTTCCAGCATTTTCTGTTTTTATTTTAGCATAAATTCTCCTTGTTATATAAAATCCAGGGGGCGGATTTTACAGCAGCAGAAGTTAGCGCTGTTTCACAATATAACTCACTAAGAGATATTATACAGATTAATATAATGCACAGAGTATAAATACAGGAAATCACTGCTTTATCATTTAATTCGGAAAAAAATCCCCTCTTTTCCGTAAAATACGGGATTTAAGGAGCAGCAGAAATGAGACAAGTTTCCACAAACAACACTGTGCTGGTCACTGAGCTCTAGGAGGGTAATTCTGATCATCAGGGAATGACACTGAACTATTGGGAGCAGCAGCGAGAGCGGCCCCACCTTTGAGGGAACAGGCGAAGGAGGAGCGAGGAAATAAAGCCCGAGGCTCGAGGCCCAAACCGAGCTATTGACAGCAGCAGCGAGAGCGGACCAACCTGTGAGGCGACAGGCGAAGCAGGAGCGAGGAAATAAAGCCCGAGGATCAAGGCGCAGATCGAGCTATTGGGAGCAGCAGCGAGAGCGGACTGACCTGTGAGGGAACAGGCGAAGCAGGAGCGAGGAAATAAAGCGCGAGCCTCGAGGCCCAGACCGAGCTAATGGGAGCAGCAGCGAGAGCGGACCTCAACAGGCAACATTCAAAAGTGACGTCAGAGATTACAAGTGACGTTGGCACAAGGGAAGGAGCTGATTGGTAACTAGGACCTGATGAGTATTTCTACGTCCAGTCGTTAAAGTAAAAGGAAGGTCTCTAGTTCAGAGTAAGTAATGTGAAATGTGAATTAAGGACCCTAGTCTATTTAATATTCTTCAATTTAAAGGAAGTAAAGGGTGTAAATTAAGTGTAGGACATTGCAGGGCAGTGTGGAGTGCTCCTCCTGTGTTTTGTGGATAGTCAGGCGAACATGTGTGCAGGAAGTGTCTCCAGCTGCAGCTACACGAAATCCGTGTTTCGGAGCTGGTGTTGCGGCTGGAGTCACTGTGAAGCATCCGCGTGGCTGAAATCTTCGTGGATAGCACGTTTAACGAGTTGTTCACACCGCAGCTAAAGTCTGCACAGGCAGACAGGGAATGGGTGAACGCCAGACAGAGTAAAAGAACTAGGAAGCTAGTGCAGGTGTCCCCTGGGTCCATCTCCCTCTCCAACAGATTTTCCGTTTTTGATAATGCTGGGTGAGATGGTTCCTCAGGGGAATGCAGCAAGAGCCAATTCCGTTGCACTACGAGTGGCTCAGCTGCACATGAATGGTCGAAAAAGAGTGGGGAGCAATAGTTAAAGGGGATTCTATCGTAAGGGGAACAGATAGACGTTTCTGTGGCCGCAGACGTGACTCCAGGATGGTATGTTGCCTCCCTGGTGCCAGGATCACGGATGCCACTGAGTGGCTGCAGGACATTCTGAAGGGAGAGTATGAACAGCCAGAGGTCGTGGTCCATATCAGTACCAACGGCATAGGTAGAAAGAGGTACGAGGTCCTGCAAGCAGTTATAGGGAGCTAGGAAATAAATTAAAAGCAGGACCTCCAAGGTAGCTATCTCAGGATTACTCCCAGTGCCACGTGCTAGCGAGAGCAAAAATAGGAGAATAGACCAGATGAATGCGTGGCTGGAGAGATGGTATAGGAGGGAGGGACTTAAATTACTGAGGCATTGGGACCATCTGAGGATAGTGGGACCTGTACAAGCTGGACGGGTTACACCTCGGCAGAAGCGGGACCAACATCCTCGCAGCGGGGTTTGCTAGTGCTGTTGGGAAGGATTGAAACTAGTTTGTCAGGGGGCTGGGAACCTAAGTGTGGGCCCAGAAAAGAGAAAAACAAAGCTGGAAGTGCAAGTTAGAAAAGTACTCAGCAAAACTAGTAGGGAGCAGAAGCAAAGGACAACAGTAAAGAGGGTCAAAGTGCAGAAAAATATTAAACAGGCAAAGTTGAATGCACTTTATCTAAATGCACGTAGCATTCGCAACAAGGTAGATGAATTAATGGCAAAAATAGAAGTAAATGGGGATGATGTAATTGCCATTAAAGAGACATGGTTGCAGGGTAACCAAAGCTGGGAACTGAATGTTCCAGGGAACTCAACATTTGGGAAGGGCAGACAAAAAGGAAAAGGAGGTGGCAGAGCGCTGTTAATAAGGGATGACATCGTTACGGTAGAGATAAAAGATCTTGGCTTGGCAGATCTTGATGAAGAACTGGAATCAGTTTGGGTGGAGCTAAGAAAGAGCAAAGGGCAGAAAACATTGGTGGGAGTTGTGTATAGGCCATCAAACAGTAATGGTAATGTAGGGCACAGTATTAATCAAGATATTAGAAGCCCATGTAACAAGGGCAATACGGTAATCATGGGGGATTTTAATCTACATATTCACTGGGCAGACCAAATTACCACTAATGGTGTGGCGGACGAATTCTTGGAATGCATGCGAGATGTTTTCCTGGATCAGTATGTGGAGGAACCAAACAGGGAACAGGCTATTCTGGATCTGGTACTGTGTAATGAGAAAGGGCTATTCAATAATCTAGTGGTAAAGGGGCCTTTAGGGACAAATGACCATAATATGATTGAATTTTACATTAAGTTTGAGAGTGATGTAGTCCAATCTGAAACTACGGTCTTCAATCTAAACAGACGAAACTACAAGGGTATAAGGGACAAGTTGTCCATGGTAGATTGGGAGACTAAACTAAAAGGTATGAAGGTGGACATACAATGGCTAACATTCAAGGAAATAATGCATAATTTGAAACAAACATATATTCCTCTAGGGCATAAAAACCCAAAAGGAAAAGTGATCCAACCATGGCTAACAAAAGAAATTAAAGCTAGTATTAATTCAAAGGAGGAAGCTTATAAAGTTGCCAGAAAAAGCGGTAGCCTGAGGATTGAGATCTTTTTAGAAATCAGCAAAGGGGGACCAAGAAATTGATGAAGAAAGGGAAAATGGAATAGGAGCACAAACTAGCGAAAAATATAAAAACGGATTGTTAAAGCTTCTATAGGTATGTGAAAAGGAAAAGACTGGCGAAGGTAAATGCAGGTCCTTTACAGTAAGAGGCGGGAGAATTTATAATGGGGAATGAGGAAATGGCAGAGAAATTAAATACATACTTTGTTTCTGTCTTCACGGAGGAAGAAACAAAAAACCTCCCAGAAATACGAGAAAACCAAGTGTGTGACGAGAATGAGGAACTTAAAGAAATTATTATTATTTTAAAAACAGTACTAGCAAAATTAATGGAACTAAAGATCGATAAATCCCAAGGACCGGATGACCTACATCCTAGGGTTTTCAAAGAGGTGGCCATTGGAATTCTATAGATTCTGGAACGGTTCCTGCAGATTGGAGGATAGCAAATGTAACCCCGCTATTTTAGAAAGGAGGGTGAGAGAAAACGGGGGACTACAGACCTGTTAGCCTCACATCAGTAGTTGGGAAAATGCTGGAATCTATTATAAAGGATGCAATAACTGGGCACTTCGAAACTAATAGTAAGATTGGGCAGAGTCAACATGGATTTATGAAAGGGAAATAGCTGTTTGACAAAACTATTCGAGATCTTTGAGGATGTAACTAGTGTAGTAGACAAAGGGGAACCGGTAGATGTGGTGTATCTGGATTATCAGAAGGCCTTCGATAATGTCCCACACAAGAGGTTGGTAATCAAAATTAAGTCACATGGAATTGGGGGTAATATACTAACATGGATTGAGAATTGGTTAACAGAGAGAAAACAAAGAGTAGTGATAAACGGGTCTTCTTCAGGATGGCAGGCTGTGACTAGTGGGGTAACGCAAGGATCGGTGCTTGGGACCCAGCTACTCACAATCTATATCAATGATTTGGATGAGGGAACTAAATGTAACATTTCCAAATTTGCTGATGATATAAAGCTAGGTGGCAGTGTCAGTTGCAAAGAGGATGTGAAGAGGCTTCAAGCGGATCTCGACAGGCTCAGTGAGTGGGCGAGAACATGGCAGATGTAATATAATGTGGATAAATGTGAAGTTATCCACTTTGGTAGAAAAAACAGAAAGGCAGAGTATTTCCTAAATGGTGAAAGATTGGGGAATGCAGATGCTCAAAGGGTCCTGAGTGTCCTTGTACATGAGTCACTGAAATTGAATGTGCAGGTGCAGCAAGCCATTAGGAAGGAAAATGGAATGCTGGCCTTCATTACAAGAGGATTTGAGCACAGGAGTAGAGAAGTATTACTCCAATTATATAGGGCCTTGGTGAGACAACACCTGGAGTACGGTGTACAATTTTTGTCTCCTTACCTAAAGATGGATATACTTACCATAGAGGGAGTGCAACGAAGGTTCATGAGATTGATTCCGGGGATGGTGGGACTGTCGTATGAGAAAAGATTGAGCAAACTAGGCCTGTATTCTCTTGAATTCAGAAGAATGAGAGGGGATCTTATTGAAGCATACAAAATTATTGCAGGGCTTGATAGGATGGATGCTGGGAGAATGTTTCCCTTGGCTGAGGAGTCTAGAACCAGGAGTCACAGCCTCAAGATAAAGGGTAAGCCATTCTGGACTGAGAGGAGAAGCAATTTCTTCACACATTGGGTGGTGAATCTTTGGAATTCTCTACCGCAGAGAGCTTTGGAGGCTCAGTCATTGGGTATATTCAAAACAGAATTCGATAGATATCTGACTAGTAAGGGCATCAAGGGATATGGCGATAGGGCCGGTGAATGGAGTTGAGGCAGAAGATCAGCCATGATCTCATTGAATGGCGGAGCAGGCTCGAAGGGCCGAATGGCCTACTCCAGTTCCTATTTCTTATGTTCTTATAAGGAACATTTAAATGCTTCGCACAGACAGCATTTTATTTAATACATACATTTAATGACAGTCCCTGAATATATGGGGAGCTGGACAGAATGAGATTCATTCCCAGTGACAGGATTCAGGGGAAATTTTCGGGGGGTCAGCGGGCGCGATCGGTGGCGGATTGGGAGGGAAAATGTATTTATTCCACAGCGGGTCGGGACCCCGCTTCAACCCGCCGCCAGGAACCTTTCCCAAATGTCGCGTCTGTCAGCGCTGAGCAGACTCGATATGCAGCGGCGGGGGAGGCAATTCAGATCATTATAACCTTGTTAACAGAGGATTAACAACTATTTTCAGCTGAACTTCAGAGTTTACCAGGTCGCCCACATGGTCCACGCTGCTCGAGAATCACGTCAGGTAAGCAGAGTGGGAGTTGAATGGCCATGGAATCATCTCATTACTTGATAGCTGGAAATGTGCTCTAAAAGCTCCCGTCTCACAGCTGTTCACTTTCCAAGCGCATAAACTGTTACTTACTGCATTTAGAAGAAAGATTGAGCTTTATGTAGGTTGTAAGT
Source organism: Squalus acanthias (assembly GCA_030390025.1). Classification (NCBI taxonomy): domain Eukaryota; kingdom Metazoa; phylum Chordata; class Chondrichthyes; order Squaliformes; family Squalidae; genus Squalus; species Squalus acanthias. The sequence goes on along the minus strand of CM059431.1, from coordinate 146,956,224 downwards.
GTTTGGAGCAAACTCCCTATCCATTGTCCCCTTAATGGAACAAACGCTCTCAGCATTGACCGATTGCTTCTGTCATCTCAAGTTCACCTGCCATCTATTACATCAGAATGGGTGTGGTTTGTACAGTCTCACCTTGGGCCTCAGAGTGCCACAACGATCAGCCCCAACACCTGCAGCACCAGGCACACCAACCTGTTCCGCAACAACTGATGCTTCACAGCAGAGAGGGCATCAACACCCGACCACATTGCTGACCGGGACGCCAGAGATGACCTCACTATGGCCAGATTATCTTCACTTGAAGCTGCACGCGCTGGCTGCCACATGATGCGCCAGGTTGCCTCCAGCCCACACCAACAACATAAAGCATCCCGACAATGCCCAAGCCATTCTTTTCACACTCATCAACATTGCGGGGGTACCGTTATGTCTCAGCATTCACTGCAACACACTAAGCCACATCCAAAGGTGCACAAAAATCTGTCGAAAACGGAAAGTTTTGAAAATAAAGATTTCAATGTTTAACAACTCATTAACAGAAATCTCACATGAACATCGGCTAAAACACACAATTGCCTACTCTTGTGTGCTGTTAGTTGGTATGATTGGACGAGGATGAGGCTGAGTGTGAGGGGTGTTGAGTAAGATGCGGAAGTAAGAATGTAGATAGAGAGGTATGGGTGGAGGTGCAAGGCATGTTGGTGTGAGTAAGATCTGCATGAGTAGGGTTGGGAAGGCAGAGTGATGGAGCTGTACCGAGTGGCATTGCAGGATGAGGTTGAGCGTGGCTTTGCAGTAACGTTTCGTCGTCTGCTGAGATCATTGAAAGGTTTGCAACACTGCAGCCTGGTCCTCCTGACGACATCCCTGCTTGTGCCCTCTTGTGCAATGTGCAACCAGGCTGCGTTGGCCTCCTGGGGAGGTCACGTCCGCCCATTGGAAGTGAAGAGAGTCTCCACGTACTGTGACTCCCTCCATAAGCATATGTATGGAGTCATGCGAGAGCCTGGGTGCAGCCGTGCAGCTCTGTGTAGTGATTGTCAGTGTGTGCAACACCTCAAGGCTGCAGAGCACTGAAAACACAAATGTCAGCGACACGACCAGCCCAGATAGGGATATCGTGGGGGGTGGGGTCAGGGTTATTAATTTCCTGAACTACTTTCAGTGATTGCTGTGATATCCAAGAGAGAGAAATATATCAGATCTGGTGTTTGATTCAATTTGTTTCTCCCTCTCTGTCTGTGTTTAGACTGCGGAGCAATGCACTTGGAGATCCAGGAGCGAAGCCACTGTGTGAGGCTCTGAGGAACCCGGACTGTAAAATACAGGAACTGGAGTAAGTACCAGACTGTGTGAGATTATGTTTGTAATAACTGGATGTCTGACACTGAACATTGTTATTATTATCAGTAATAGTGTTATTAATGAACTCTGGTGATTGACTCTGATTCCTGTTATTTCTCTCTCTGATCCCAGGCTGGATAATAACGTTCTCACAGATTCTTGTGCCGAGGATCTCGCCTCCGCTCTCAGTACAAACCGGTCAATGAAGGTTCTGGATCTGAATAATAATAAACTGGGTGATTCAGGAGGGAAACTGCTGTTGCGGCTCTGAGGAACCCGGATTGTAAAATACAGAAACTGTGGTAAGCACCAGACTGTGTGAGATTGTGCTTATAATAACTGTATGTCTAACACTGTATTTTATGATTTGTGTCAGCAATAGTGTTATTAATAAATACTCGGGATTTACCCTGATTTATGTTACTTTTCTCTCTCTGATCCCCAGTCTATGGGCTGTCGGTCTCACAGATTCTTGTGCCGAGGATCTCGCCTCCGCTCTCAGTACAAACGGATCACTGACGGATCTGTACCTGAAATCCAACTCCTTCACAGACCGATCTGTCCCCGCTCTCTGCCGCCTCATACAGACCTGCAGGAGTCTGGAGCGGATCGTGTGAGTGTTTGTGTTAATGTTTAATGCAATACATAAAATATAAATGGGATTCAGTCACTTTTATGCATAATATTTATCTGCAATTATTATTGAAATATTAACCCCAGTCTCCCTGTTATCTACACTGTTGTTCAATGTGTTTATTTCCTGTTTAATATTTAATGTGTTTCAGGCTGTTGCGGAATCAGTTCAGTTCAAATGGAAAAAGACTACAAGTGTTGCTGCAGGAATCTAGAAGCGGACTGAGAGTGGATGTGTGAACATTTCAATTGATGACAATCACTGTTCTCATTATATGGCAATGTTTAGCCGATGTTCTGCCCCTCTCCTTTAAGCGGCTGAGATCCGGGTTTAAATCCTATCGGTCCTTTAAAGGGTTCCAGCTCGAGCTGAGCGTCATCTCCCATTGTGAGGTCAGAGGCCCAGACACAGGGTCCCGAGACTCAGCCGCCCGGCCCCACAGCGCTGCTTCTGCAGGATATCCGGGGCTGAATGTTCCCCAATGGGGCACTAGGAAAATGCACAGATAGGAAGGGACCAGGGTAGGACTCAGTCTGGGCTGCAGTGGGACAGTGACAATTGCACTCAATATTCCTGGGTGTCTCTCCCAAAGAGGATTCGATCTCTGTAACCACAGTCCCTGTGTACAGGGTTTGTCTCTCCCAGTGAGGTGTCGCACTCTGTAACAAGTGTCCCTGTGTACAGTGTGTGTCTCTCCCAGTGAGGAGTCAGATTCTGTAACAAGTGTCCCTGTATACGGTGTGTGTCTCTCCCACTGAGGAGTCGGAGTCTGCACCAAGTGTCCCTGTCTACAGTGTGTGTCTCTCCCAGTGAGGAGTCGGATTCTGCAACAAGTGTCCCTGTGTACATTGTGTGTCTCTCCCAGTGAGGAGTCAGATTCTGTAACAAGTGTCCCTGTTTACGGTGTGTGTCTCTCCCACTGAGGAGTCAGACACTGTAACAAGTGTCCCTGTGTACAGTGTGTGTCTCTCCCAGTGAGGAATCAGACTCTGTAACAAGTGTCCCTGTATACGGTGTGTGTCTCTCCCACTGAGGAGTCGGAGTCTGCACCAAGTGTCCCTGTCTACAGTGTGTGTCTCCCAGTGAGGAGTCAGACTCTGTAACAATTGTCCCTGTGTACATTGTGTGCCTCCCAGTGAAGAGTCAGACTATGTAACAAGTGTCCCTGTGTACAGTGTGTGTCTCTCCCAGTGACGAGTCTGACTATGTAACAAGTGTCCCTGTGTGCAGTGTGTGTCTCTGCCGGAGAGGAGTCGGACTCTGTAACAAGAGTCATAGAGTCATTGTTATAACTGCACAGAAGGAGGCCATTCGGCACATCGAGTCAGTGCCGGCTCTCTGTAGAGCAATCCAGTCAGATCCTTTCCACGCTCTGTCCCCGTAGTCCTGCAAGTTTATTTCCTTCAAGTGCCTATCCAGTCATCCCTTGAAAACATTGGGTGTGTCCGCTTTCACCACTTCCGTCGGCAGCGAATTCCAGATCCTCAGCACTCGCTGCGTAAAAAGTATTTCCTCACATCCCCCCTGTACCTATTGCCAAAACCTTAAAACTGTGGCCCCTTGTTATTGTACTACCAACTTTTTGGAACAGCCGTTCCCCGTCTAGCATTTCAAAACCCGTCATAATCTTATATTTCTCTATCAAATCACCCCTCAACCTCCTTTGCTCTAATGAAAACAAATCCAGCTTCTCCAACCTGTTCTAAGATCCCACATCCCGGAACCATTCTGATGAATCTCCTCTGCACCCTCTCAAGAGCCTTCACATCCTTCCTAAAATGTGCTGATAAGAAGTGGCCCTGTGTACAGTGTGTGTGTCTCCCAGTGAGGAGTCAGACTCTGTAACAAGTGTCCCTTTGTACAGTGTGTGTCTCTCCCAGTGAGGATTCAGACTCTGTAACAAGTGTCCCTGTGTACAGTGCGTGCCTCTCCCAGTGAGGAGTCAGACTCTGTAACAATTGTCCCTGTGTACAGAGTGTGTCTCTCCCAGTGAAGAGTCAGACTCTGTAACAAGTGTCCCTGTGTACAACGTGTGTCTCTCCCAGTGAGGTGTCAGACTCTGTAACAAGTGTCCCTGTGTACAGTGTGTGTCTCTCCCAGTGAGGAGTCAGACTCTGTAACAATTGTCCCTGTGTACAGTGTGTGTCACCCAGTGAGGAGTCAGTCTCTGTAACAAGTGTCCCTGTGTACAGTGTGTGTCTCTCCCAGTGAGGAGTCAGACTATGTAACAAGTGTCCCTGTGTGCAGTGTGTGTCTCTGCCGGAGAAGAGTCGGACTCTGTAACAAGAGTCATAGAGTCATTGTTATAACTGCACAGAAGGAGGCCATTCGGCACATCGAGTCAGTGCCGGCTCTCTGTAGAGCAATCCAGTCAGATCCTTTCCACGCTCTATCCCCGTAGTCCTGCAAGTTTATTTCCTTCAAGTGCCTATCCAGTCATCCCTTGAAAACATTGAGTGTGTCCGCTTTCACCACTTCCGTCGGCAGCGAATTCCAGATCCTCAGCACTCGCTGCGTAAAAAGTATTTCCTCACATCCCCCCTGTACCTATTGCCAAAACCTTAAAACTGTGGCCCCTAGTCCTTGTACCACCAACTTGTTGGAACAGCCGTTCCCCGTCTAGCATTTCAAAACCCGTCATAATCTTATATTTCTCTATCAAATCACCCCTCAACCTCCATTGCTCTAATGAAAACAAATCCAGCTTCTCCAACCTGTTCTAAGATCCCACATCCCGGAACCATTCTGATGAATCTCCTCTGCACCCTCTCAAGAGCCTTCACATCCTTCCTAAAATGTGCTGATAAGAAGTGGCCCTGTGTACAGTGTGTGTGTCTCCCAGTGAGGAGTCAGACTCTGTAACAAGTGTCCCTTTGTACAGTGTGTGCCTCTCCCAGTGAGGAGTCATACTCTGTAACAAGTGTCCCTGTGTACAGTGCGTGTCTCTCCCAGTGAGGAGTCAGACTCTGTAACAAGTGTCCCTGTGTACAGAATGTGTCTCTCCCAGTGAAGAGTCAGACTCTGTAACAAGTGTCCCTGTGTACAACGTGTGTCTCTCCCAGTGAGGAATCAGACTCTGTAACAAGTGTCCCTGTGTACAGTGTGTGTCTCTCCCAGTGAGGAATCAGACTCTGTAACAAGTGTCCCTGTATACGGTGTGTGTCTCTCCCACTGAGGAGTCGGAGTCTGCACCAAGTGTCCCTGTCTACAGTGTGTGTCTCCCAGTGAGGAGTCAGACTCTGTAACAAGTTTTCCTGTGTAAAGTGTGTGTCTCTCCCAGTGAGGAGTCAGACTCTGTAACAAGTGTCACTGTGTACAGTGCGTGTCTCTCCCAGTGAGGAGTCAGACTCTGTAACAATTGTCCCTGTGTACAGTGTGTGTCTCCCAGTGAGGAGTCAGACTCTGTAACAAGTGTCCCTGTGTACAGTGTGTGTCTCTCCCAGTGAGGAGTCAGACTCTGTAACAAGTGTCCCTGTGTACAGAGTGTGTCTCTCCCAGTGAAGAGTCAGACTCTGTAACAAGTGTCCCTGTGTACAACGTGTGTCTCTCCCAGTGAGGTGTCAGACTCTGTAACAAGTGTCCCTGTGTACAGTGTGTGTCTCTCCCAGTGAGGAGTCAGACTCTGTAACAATTGTCCCTGTGTACAGTGTGTGTCACCCAGTGAGGAGTCAGTCTCTGTAACAAGTGTCCCTGTGTACAGTGTGTGTCTCTCCCAGTGAGGAGTCAGACTATGTAACAAGTGTCCCTGTGTACAGTGTGTGTCTCTCCCAGTGACGAGTCTGACTATGTAACAAGTGTCCCTGTGTGCAGTGTGTGTCTCTGCCGGAGAGGAGTCGGACTCTGTAACAAGAGTCATAGAGTCATTGTTATAACTGCACAGAAGGAGGCCATTCGGCACATCGAGTCAGTGCCGGCTCTCTGTAGCGCAATCCAGTCAGATCCTTTCCACGCTCTATCCCCGTAGTCCTGCAAGTTTATTTCCTTCAAGTGCCTATCCAGTCATCCCTTGAAAACATTGAGTGTGTCCGCTTTCACCACTTCCGTCGGCAGCGAATTCCAGATCCTCAGCACTCGCTGCGTAAAAAGTATTTCCTCACATCCCCCCTGTACCTATTGCCAAAACCTTAAAACTGTGGCCCCTAGTCCTTGTACCACCAACTTGTTGAAACAGCCGTTCCCCGTCTAGCATTTCAAAACCCGTCATAATCTTATATTTCTCTATCAAATCACCCCTCAACCTCCTTTGCTCTAATGAAAACAAATCCAGCTTCTCCAACCTGTTCTAAGATCCCACATCCCGGAACCATTCTGATGAATCTCCTCTGCACCCTCTCAAGAGCCTTCACATCCTTCCTAAAATGTGCTGATAAGAAGTGGCCCTGTGTACAGTGTGTGTGTCTCCCAGTGAGGAGTCAGACTCTGTAACAAGTGTCCCTGTGTACAGTGCGTGTCTCTCCCAGTGAGGAGTCAGACTCTGTAACAAGTGTCCCTGTGTACAGAGTGTGTCTCTCCCAGTGAGGAGTCAGACTCTGTAACAAGTGTCCCTGTGTACAACGTGTGTCTCTCCCAGTGAGGTGTCAGACTCTGTAACAAGTGTCCCTGTGTACAGTGTGTGTCTCTCCCAGTGAGGAATCAGACTCTGTAACAAGTGTCCCTGTATACGGTGTGTGTCTCTCCCACTGAGGAGTCGGAGTCTGCACCAAGTGTCCCTGTCTACAGTGTGTGTCTCCCAGTGAGGAGTCAGACTCTGTAACAAGTTTTCCTGTGTACAGTATGTGTCTCTCCCAGTGAGGAGTCAGACTCTGTAACAATTGTCCCTGTGTACATTGTGTGCCACCCAGTGAGGAGTCAGACTATGTAACAAGTGTCCCTGTGTACAGTGTGTGTCTCTCCCAGTGAGGAGTCAGTCTCTGTGACAAGTGTCCCTGTGTACAGTGTGTGTCTCTCCCAGTGAGGAGTCAGTCTCTGTGACAAGTGTCCCTGTGTACAGTGTGTGTCTCTCCCAGTGAGGAGTCAGACTCTGTAACAAGTATCCCTGTGTACAGAGTGTGTCTCTCCCAGTGAGGAGCCAGACTCTGTAACAAGTGTCCCTGTGTACAGTGTATGTCTCTCCCAGTGAAGAGTCAGAATCTGTAACAAGTGTCCCTGTGTACAACGTGTGTCTCTCCCAGTGAGGTGTCAGACTCTGTAACAAGTGTTCCTGTCTACAGTGTGTGTCTCTCCCAGTGAGGAGTCAGACTCTGTAACAAGTTTCCCTGTGTACAGTGTGTGTCTCTCCCAGTGAGGTGTCTGACTCTGTAACAAGTGTCCCTGTGTACAGTGTGTGTCTCTCCCAGTGAGGAGTCGGACTCTGTAACAAGTGTCCCTGTGTACAGTGTTTGTTTCTCCCAGTGAGGAGTCAGACTCTGTCACAAGTGACCCGACAACCCTTCGAGATCTCTCCACTCCTCTGACCTGTTGCGCATCCTCGATTTTCGTTGCTCCACATTGGCGCCATGACTTCAGTTGCCAAGGCCCTAAACTCTGGAATTCCCTCCCCAAACCTCCTCGCAGCTCTACCTCTCTTTCCTCGCCTTCATACGCTTGTTAAAACCTACCTCTTTTACCAAGCATTTGGTCATCTCTCCTAAAATCTCTTTACGTGGCTCAGTGTCAAATTTTGACTGAGAATTGCCTCGTGACGTTTCACTACATTAAAGTCGCTATATAAATGCAAGTTATTGTTGTTGTCCCTGTGTTGTGTTAATAAATCTTCACCGCTTACTTCAGCTCACGCCTGATCTCCTCGTCCTTTTCATAAAAACTGGCTTCATTTTTTTAATATATTAAATAATGGCTCCTCAAAAGGACATCCCACCTTCTCCAAACGACACTGTAGACGCGACCTGTCGGCCTATTGAAGCGGGTGGTCTTACTCGGGAGGCTGTATATACAATTTACACTAGATGGTGAGACTGAGTGTCAGCAAAAGAGCGCAGCAGGGACTCTAAAAGTGGCCCCACAGGCAACGGGAAATGGCCGCCATGGACCAGTCGCAAAATGATCAATATCACCCTGCAGCAAAATGGACCCCATCAATCTGCAACAAATCATAGAATCATACAGCCCATTCGGCCCATCCTGTCTATGCCGGCTCTTTGAGGAAGGATGTTCTTGCCATGGAGGGAGTGCAGCGAGATTCACCAGACTGATACCTGGGATGGCAGGAATGACGTATGAAGAGAGAATGGGTCGATTGGCCTTGTATTCGCTGGAGTTTAGAAGAATCAGAGGGGATCTCATTGAAACTTATAAAATTCTAACAGGACTAGACAGACTAGATGCAGGAAGCATGTTCCCGATGGTGGGGGAGTCCAGAACCAGGGGTCACAGTCTAAGGATAAGGGGTAAGGCATTTAGGACTGAGATGAGGAGGAATTTCTTCACCCAGAGAGTGGTGAACCTGTGGCATTCTCTACCACACAAGACAGTTGAGTCCAATTCATTAAATATATTCAAGAAGGAGTTGGTTGTATTTCTTAAGGCTAAGGGCATCAAGGGATATGGGGAGAAAGCAGGGACAGGGTACTGAATTTGGATGCTCAACCATCAAAGCATTGAATGGTGGAGCAGGCTCGAGGGGCCGAGTGGCCTACTCCTGCTCCTATCTTCTATGTTTCTATGTTTCGATGAAAGAGAAATCCAATTAGTCCCTCTCTCTTCCCGTAGCCCTGCAAACTGTTTCTTTACAACTATACTGTACAATCTACCTCCACCAGGCAGTGCATTCCAGATCAGAACAACTCGCTGCATAAAACATCCTCCTTATCTGTGCTCTGGTTCTTTTGGCAATTACTTTAAACCTGTGTCCTTTGGTTACCCACCCTCCTGCCACTGGAAATAGGTTCTCCCTATTTACTCCATCAGAACCCATCAAATGGCCTCCATGTTCCCTCAAAGTTGTCGCATCGCTCCGAAACACAAGCATTATTTTGAAATGTCCATCCACGGGTTCACTTTTCCGACATTAATTTCCTCTCAGCCCCTTTTCATCACACACCGAGTTAACATGCTTTTGTAACATTGCAGGCCGGGCTACTTTAACCCAGGCGTTCACCTCTTTAAAACACAAGGGCCACAATCGAACAGTAACTTGTTAACCCGACAATAAAACCAGGGCTAAGAGAGAAAATTTAACCCAGGTAATAAGCAGACAGAATTCAGGTGGGCCCCATTGTGTACAACGTGTGAAGAAGGCCGCGTTCAGTCTCCCCTGGAGGAGGTCTCGGTCAGTCTCCTCTGGAGGAGGTTTCGGTCAGTCCCCTCAGGAGGAGGTCTCTGTCAGTCCCTTCTGGAGGAGGTCTCGGTCAGTCCCCTCTGGAGGAGGTCTCGGTCAGTCTCCTCTGGAGGAGGTCGCGGTCAGTCCCCTCAGGAGGAGGTTTCGGTCAGTCTCTTCTGGAGGAGGTCCGGGTCAGTCCCCTCTGGAGGAGGTCTCGGTCAGTTCCCTCTGGAGGAGGTCTCGGTCAGTCTCTGGAGGAGGTCTCGGTCAGTCCCCTCTGGAGGAGGTCTCGGTCAGTCTCCTCTGGAGGAGGTCTCGGTCAGTCTCCTCTGGAGGAGGTCTCGGTCAGTTGCCTCTGGAGGAGGTCTCAGTCAGTCCCCTCAGGAGGAGCTCTCAGTCAGTCCCCTCTGGGGGATGTCTCGGTCAGTCTCCTCTGGAGGAGGTCTCGGTCAGTCCCTTTTGGGGGAGGACTCGGTCAGTCTCCTTTGGAGGAGGTCTCGTGCAATCCACTCTGCAGAAGGTCTCGATCAGTCTCCTCTGATTAAGGCCTCGGTCAGTCCCCTCTGCAGGAGGTCTCGGTGAATCCACTCTGGAGGAGGTATCGGTGAATCCCCTCTGGAGGAGTTATCGGTCAGTCCTCTCTGGAGGAGGTATCGGTGAATTCCCTCTGGAGGAGGTCTCGGTCAGTCTCTGGAGGAGGTCTCGGTCAGTCTCCTCTGTAGGAGGTCTCGGTCAGTCCCCTCTGGAGGAGGACTCGGTCAGTCCCCTCTGGAGGAGGTCTCGGTCAATCTCTGGAGGAGGTCTCGGTCAGTCTCTGGAGGAGATCTCGGTCAGTCTCCTCTGGAGGAGGTCTCGGTCAGAACTGTAATTCGTTCTGATTGTCTGAAAGTTTATAGAGTTCAGACCCGTGGAACAAACAACACAAAACCCAATGAATCTGTGAAACTTATTTCACTTAAAAAGCAACAAGATGTTACAAGTAATTTCCAGAATACAAACTGTACTCAAATCATGTACTTATCACAAACAAGCATCTAAAATCATTGACTTTAAGCTGAGGTGATTATAAGTAAAACCACATACATACTATTCACCAGATGAGAGGTCAATTCAACGATGACTAGATGTATGACTAACTGTAACTGGCACCTGACCAGGTCACCATCGACTATAGCCCCGAATGTCAGTGTCCAACAAACTTATAGTCCAAAACTTGCAAACTCGCCCGCAGCATTCATGTTTCTAACTGTATGTCATAATCGTCATTAATTGTTTCTCAGTCCCTCTTATCATTAGTTCGTTGAGCAACTGTGTGTCTCAAGGCTAGATCCATTCCCTAATCTGAAGATGTTTCATTATTGCACTCATTTCACAGTCAGTAGCGTGTTCCCACAGAACCTCAATTAGCTTGTTTTCCATATCTGTTGAAAGGCAATTGGCAGCTTTTGTAGCTTGCACGTCAAACTGTTTATTTTGCAAAGTTCTCACAGCAAACAATCTTTGTCCTCGCGAAGCATGATGGTAAAATTTGATCAACTGTTACAGCAAATGGTGTGTTCCACAGTGTCCACCCTCAAAAGTAAAGGGAATTAAGGGTTACGGGGAGCGGGCAGGAATTTGGACATGAGTCTACGTTCGGATCGGTCATGGCCCTGTGGGTAGCGTAGCGGGCCCAGGGGCCGTGTAGCCTGATCCTGCTCCTATTTCGTGTGTCCAATTCTGTTAGGTTCAGGAGATGGTTCTGTGATAGTAGATTGGCGGTTAGGATCAGATCACCCATGATCTTATTGAATGGCGGAGCAGGCTCGAGGGGCCAATTGGCCTGCTCCTGCTCCTATTTCTTATGTTCTTATGTTCTTATGTTCTTAAATAGTCTGTTCTACAGTGTACCCCCCCTCAAATAGTGTGTTCTACAGAGGCCAACCTCAAATAGTGTGTTCTACAGTGTCCACCCTCAAATAGTGTGTTCTCCAGTGTCCACCCTCAAATAGTGTGTTCTACAGTGTCCACCCTCAAATAGTGTGTTCTACAGTGTCCACCTTCAACTGGTGTGTTGTACAGTGTCCACCCTCAAATAGTGCGTTCTACAGTGGCCACGCTCAAATGGTGTGTTCTACAGTGTCCACCCTCAAATAGTGTGTTCTACAGTGTCCACCCTCAAATAGTTTGTTGTACAGTGTCCACCCTCAAATAGTGTGTTCCACAGTGTCCACCCTCAAATAGTGTGTTGTACAGTGTCCAGCCTCAAATAGTGTGTTGTACAGTGTTCACCCTCACATAGTGTGCTCTACTTTGTCAACCCTCAAATAACGTATTGTACAGTGTCGACCCTCAAATAGTGTGTTCTACATTGTCCACCCTCAAGTGGCTGTGCATCCGAGTCAAGGTCCACAGGCACTTAGAACTTGTAGGCACTATGTTCTTCCTTCGGCCTGTAATTTAACAGCTTGTCCAATGCTTGCTGCTTGCGCCGTCGGTTGACACGACAAGTTATCGTTAGTAAATATAACTTGGAAAACAGTGACAGGACCGGACAAAGCCAGCATGGATTTACAAAAGGTAAATCATGCTTGACTAATCTACTGGAATTTTTTGTGGATGTAGCTGGTAGAATAGATACGAGAGAACCAGTGGATGTGGTGTATTTGGACTTTCAGAAGGCTTTCGATAAGGTCCCGCATAAGAGATTAGCGTGCAAATTTAAAGCACATGGGATTGGGGGTAAGGTACTGACTTAGATATAGAACTGGTTGGCAGACAGGAAGCAAAGAGTTGGAATAAACGGGTCTTTTTCCGAGCTGCAGGCAGTGACTAGTGGGGTACCGCAGGGATCGGTGCTAGGACCCCAGCTATTGACAATATATATTAATGATCTGGACGAGGGAACTAGATGTAATACCTACAAGTTTGCAGACTACACAAAGCTGGGTGGGCGTGTGTGCTGTGAGGAGGATGCAGAGAAACTCCAGTATGATTTGGACAGGTTGGGTGATTGGGCAGATGCATGGCAGATGATGTAATAATGTGGATACATGCGAGGTTATCCACTTTGGTAGCAAAAACAGGAAGGCAGATTATTATCTGAACGGCAATAGATTGGAAGAAGGGGAAGTGCAACGACACCTGGGTGTCCTTGTGCACCAGTCGCTGAAGGTAAGCACGCAGGTGCAGCAGGTGGTTAAGAAGTCAAATGGTATGTCTGCCTTCATAGCGAGAGGATTCAAATACAGGAGCAAGGATGTCTTGCTATAGCTTTACAGGGCCTTGGTGAGACCACACCTTGAATATTGTGTGCAGTTTTGGTCGCCTTATCTGAAGAAGGATGTTCTTGCCATGGAGAGAGTGCAGCGAAGATTCACCAGACTGATACCTGGGATGGCAGGAATGACATATAAAGAGCGATTGGGTCGATTAGGCTTTTATTCGCTACAGTTTAGAAGAATGAGAGGAGATCTCATTGCAACTTATAAAATTCTAACAGGACTAGACAGACTAGATGGCTGGGGTGTGCAGAACCAGCGGTCACAGTCTAAGGATAAGGGGTAAACCATTTAGGACTGAGATGAGGAGGAATTTCTTCACCCAAAGAGTGGTTAACCTGTGGAATTCTGTCCCAAAGAAGGCAGTTGAGGCCAATTAATTAAATATATTCAAGAAGGAGATAAATGTATTTCTTCAGGCTAAAGTGATCAAGGGATATGGGGAGAAAGCAGGGACAGGGTACTGAATTTGGATGATCAGCCATGATGTCATTAAATGGCGGAGCAGGCTCGAGGGGCCCAATGGCCTACTCCTGCTCCTATCATCTATGTTTCTATGTTTCTATAACAAAATCACCAACTGAACAATGAACAAATCGTGGGAGATAATTCTTATCCAGGGATGAACCTCAATACTCATACCGATATCCCACCAGAATGAATCGTCCCCAATCTTATATATTTCTTTGCGTAGGTTCCGGTTTATCTGGGACAGCGTATAAAAGTACTTTTGAGACTAACTAACTCGTTGCATTAACTCTACCAGTTGTTCTGGTAGAGGTGGAATGTCATAGCGGAATCGAGTCACGTACTGGTGTAATTGCTCTTTTAATTTATCTTCTACAGCGATATCTACTTGCCCATGCGAATAAATGCTTAATAAACCCGCGCCCCAAGTCTTACAGGTTGAACTGGGGTAAAGCAAAAAGTTCCCGCCACAATGGGACAAGTCAGGTTGTTACCATACAGGTATTCCCGGTGTATGGTGGTGACACAATACTCACCTTTCCCTCGGTACCCAGATTGTACGGGGAAATGCTTTCCTGCTACTACTTTCATGATGCAGTTTCACTCTATCCCATCCCAATCGAAACCGGACAAAGGGGCTGCGTGTTCTAACACGTCATAAGGGCAGATGAGTGTGTCCCGAGCTTGAGCGCACCCGGTAAGATGTGGGGCCACCCTTGTGGTCCCATCCCCCCGGGTCACATACTGCGGGGGTTTGTCATACCTTACTAAGCGGTCTCCCTAGCGTACTCCTCTATTCTCCACACGGAATAGAGGATTCGGGGTCGCCTTTTCGCGCAGGATAGGATAATCCAACACCATCCCTAATAAGGTGATGTCGTTCTGTTCCTGCAAATGGCATTCATGTTTCACCGGGTATACCTGTACCAACCCCCTGACTTTACACATATTGATGGTAAATTGATAAGTGGACATTGCCCTCAGGTGTCGATCAGTCACCCACAATGGGAGTTCCCCTCAGCAATGCTCTGCAGGTTATCACGGGCTTGTTCCACTAACCAGGATCCATACATTACACAAACATCATTTCGTGCGGCCTCACTAGAGGCATTCAGATTCTCCTTTAAAATTTGGTTTAACCTTTTAGCGTAAGATTCTAAATAGTTAACCATGTCCTGCAGATCAATGTATCATAATTTGGTCCTCCTTCAATTCCTCTTGTTCCAGATCATTCATTTTATTCAGAATTTCCTTTACACGTTTTCTAACTGCCTTTACGGATTGATCCAAATTAGCCAAATCAAGACTATTAACGAGGGTGGTTCCGGTATTAAAAACATTGGCTGAATCATTTATCAGACCCCGTCGTGTTCTGATATGGTCCCGTTTAACCCCCTAACCGACGTTGTTTCCTTCAGTGATCTCAGTATTTCCCCAACGTTATTGTTAAATCCATTACCATCTCCTGATCCCCTGCGAGATAATGGCCCAGAAATTGATCCGGCTGCGCGAGAGTACGCACAGTGTACACTCACGCAGCCAGACTTCAATTGCCGGTTTTCAGCATGCACTGCGCATGCACTGAAAACCGGCAATTGATCTTTCGAAAAGGGGGCGGGTCCTCAGTGCACCGCGTGCGCGCTACAGGCTGCGCGCACGCAGTGCACTTCATCGCTTGCGCACGCAGGTAAGTATTGAAGAATCTGGAAAAGAAAAAAGGAAGCGCAGGAGACTCTTTTAACCAGGTAAGTACATAATTAAGTAGTATTTAGAATTTTTTTTTACAGGTAAATCTTTAGTAGCGACTTTAAAGACAGGTAAGTTTATTTTTATAACATTTTAAAAGATTTAAAATTTTTTCAAAAATTTATTTTTTTTGTTTAAAAAGGTTAATTTATTTAATTACACTTATTTTAATTATGTGATGGGTTTTTTTTTTAATTTAATGGAGGTTTAGCTCTTCTTTTGGGGGCTTGTTGTATTCCTAGTTTTCACAGCAGTTCAATGGCCGCTGTGAATTCTATGAATGAGAGCTTGGTGTGCTGCCATTGGCTGTAACTCAGTCACGTGATCCCACAGTACGCTCGAACTAACTTCGCACTGTGGGATCACGATGCACTCGCAGCTGATGGCTGGAACATGAAGTTCCAGCGAGCTGGGACTGAAAAAGCCAACGCGCAGTGAGACATCGCGGGAAGGGCTTACCCTCGCACGAACCCTCACACTGCAATTTCTGGGCCAATGGGTCGAATTCCGATTCCCCCAAATTTGTGCTGGCTCATTCCAAAAATCATTTTTCTTAAATCCCACACCATTCTCCCATATAACCGCGCTGTTTCTGGTTTCCACCAGTCCGGTATTCCCACGTCGGTCAAATTTAATATCACAGGCACCACCTGGTGATGCACATCATGGAACAATATCCGAGTTGGGACTCCCACTAACCCATGTGTCGGCCCCGGAGTCTGTTTGGGAGACAACCCGGGTTTCTCTTGTTCTTCCCGCCATTGTGTTTTATTTGCGGGGGTGGGGGGGGGGGGGGGGAGGGACTTTAGGACAGACTTTCACTTTGAATTCTCTGGTAACTGTGGTTCCGTTTCCACATTCCGATACATGATCAGTAACACACATTTCATGGCCCAGCCCTCCCTCCTTTTCACCCAGCATCCAGTGATGACGGGGGTCATTTTCTGCACCGGACACAAATGCAGGAGAAAGGCTGCAAACCGGGAATTGGGACCCAAAATTAACCCAATTCTCCAGTGGGCCTGGTCGAAGGTTTACACATCCATATATACCCTCAGGCTCCTGGCCCCACCTTGACCAACACAACATGGTTTCCCCATGGTCTTCCCATTGAGTTGGGCTCCCATTATATCCCCAAGGGTCTCCTATCTGGCGGTAACCAGTATTGTCTCCACCTTTGCCTGAATGAATCATACACACGGCTGATTCACAGTCCCACTCTTACACTTTATACCTGTTCCCCTCCATTCTTGGACCGTGTATGTGGTTACCCGGACTATTCCTGAACAACTTGTGTCACACATGCCCTTGATAGATCGGAGGGTAACCTCCCGAGCGATACCTTGGGTCGGAGTTACGGGGCAATGGTAATCTGACTGCCGTAACTTGAATCGCTGGATGCTTCCCCATGAGTTCCAGCTGCCCTTTCGAGATGGAGCGCGATGTCACACAGCAACCAAAATATCCTCCCCATTTCTCTATCTTGTTCTGGCCTGTGGAAGAGGGGAACAAAGCGGAGAGTTACTCCCAGTCCCGCCTCCCTTCTTCCCACCATTGGTCTTTTAGGCTCTGCACTGACTATTCACTGGACAGCCTTGGCCGTTTCCCAGGTCGTTGCCTCCGATTGTAACCACCATCCTGTACCTAGGGAGGCAGCTCGTCACACGGAGGTGCCTCAGGTGGGGGCGCCGCATTAGGCACCCCTTCTCCATCATCCCATTGGAGCGGCTGAGTCAGTCTCACCATGCTCATGATCGCGGCTTGCTGTCTTCTTGACCTGCTTGTGGGCTGAAACAGCTTCATCTGATTAATGTGAAACCATTTGATTTTCTGAGGTAACTGAATCGCCTATATCATAGGACAAGCTTTGAAACAATGTTATACGGTCCCTTGCAGAGGCGTTCGCAAACTCCCACCCTCCATAGTTTCCTACCATTACCTGGCTCTCTAGTTCCCACTCCTGGGGTTTACTCGGAGTCAGGTGTAATCTGTTGCGTTGATTTGTCTTCCCAATGTTGTGGGCGGCTCTCAAGTTCAGTTCTTTCAAAGTTCCCCACAGGTCGCTCAGGAATTTGTCCCGAGTGACTTCTTTCATTTGTTTATCAGAGTGGGAGCCAACAGGTGTGTGGGGGATCGCATGGGCCTCCCTGTTACCAATTCTGAGGGGAGTGACCCGCTCCTTTGGATTTGTTACTATGTATCCCCATAAGGATTAGGGGAAGTACCTCATCCCACTTAGTGCGCTGTTTGTTTAATTCCTTTCGCAGGGCCAACTTCAACGTGCGGTTTATTCTTTCCACAATCCCTGATTACTGCGGGTTGTGGGTTACGTGCAATTTCCCTTCAATTGTAAACAATTTCAGGGTGGCTTGCATCACTTGCCCTGTAAAATGACTCCCTTGGTCTGACTCTACCAATCGAGGGAGCCCCCATCTAGAAAATATGTGCTTAACTAGGGTCTTGGCCGTCCACAATGCTGCGGCACACTTGCACGGGAAAGCTTCGACTCACTTGGTAAAATTCTCCACTTGGACTAGACAATATTTATTGTCCTTCTTAGTGTTGGGCAGGGGTCCGATAAAATCTATCTGGATACACTGCCACGTTCCCTCTCGTCGACGGGGGTGTCCGAGGGGAGCCTTTCTTTTATGTGGGTCAGGATTGTTAGCAGCACACACTGAACAGGTTTTACACTAATCTTCTATGTCTTTCCTCAGATGAGGCCACCACCCTACCTCCTCGACCCGCTTCCAGGTTGTTTCGGGTCCGGTGTGTCCAGCCCCCAGTCCTCCGTGAGCGAGTTGCATGTATTCCTCCCTGTATCCCTCGGGCACAATCCACTTCTCTCCTTTGAAAAACATACCTTACCTGATGTTTACATCTTTGGCCCCATAAGCCCTTCTACAATCTGACCTGCTTCTCTTTCCTTGAGGGCAGCTTTTAGCACCACATTTGTCAGCTTTATTGTTTTGATATCCGGGGGAAGCGGAATAGTAACAGCCGGAGTGATGACTGCTCCCACTCCCGATTGATACGGGTCCCACGGGACCCCGATCTCCGCTCCCACCTTAGCAAGCTCGTCTGCTTTCCTATTTCCCTCCCGTCTGGGTTCTGCTTTAGAGTGGGATTTGACCTTATGGATATAGTATTCCTCGCCTCCCCTTCTTATGACTTCCGATGTGTTTGCCAGCATTGGCGCGGTAACCAGTGGCTTGCCATCTGCTGATTTAAAACCTCTTCCAGCCCAAATCGCCAAATATTCTGTGCAAGAATCACATGTAAACATAGAGTCAGAGCAGATCGTATAGGGCGGGGTGAAATCGGTGAGATGTGTTACCACAGAAGTTCCAGCTGCCATCTCTGCCTGCTGAGCACTGAGAGTGGTGGGTAGCTTAATCGCCACTTCCATTCCTTTCTGTGGGTCGTAAATTCCACATCCTGTTTTACGTTCCCCCTTTTCCACAAAACTAGACCCATCCACATATATGTCTCTCCCTTCAGGGTGGATACCAGGTTTGAATCTGCCTTCTGTTTCCCACACCCCCTCGACTGTACAAGTGTGGGGTTCCCCCATATATATAAGGCTGGGTGCTAATTTCAGATCGTTTATCAGTTTCACTTTCAGATTCATCCCTTCTAACTGTAGGGTCCATGTACCTACCCGAGTGCTTGACACTGTTCCCTGCTTAATTCGGCCTTCTAACTGGAGGCGAGTTGGCGTGTGGTGGGTGAGGAGAGTGATGGGCTGGGTCCCCGGGAATACGGCAAAATGCTTCACTGCCCAGAATGTGGCCAGCAAGTGCCGCTCACAGGTAGAGTATCCCTTCTCCACCTCAGATAGCACTTTGGTGACATAAGCAACTGTTCTCAGACTCCCATTCACTTCCTGCATTAAAACTGCACTCAGATTGACGTCTGTTGCCGCTAATTCCAAAAAGAAGTAATCTTAGGGTCTCCGGCCCCAATGCTGGGGCTGTGTGTAGGTCCTTTTTCAAATTTACAAAAGCTTCCTCATAGCGCTCATCCAAATCCCATTCCACTCCCTTTCTGAGTAATCTCAGCAAAGGAGCTGCCGTCGCTGCCTAATTATCAATAAATTCTCTACAGAACCCTATCAGACCCAGGAATGATCTGAGAGCAGCTAATGAACCCGGCGGTGCAATTCCTAGACAGTTTTGCGCTTTGCTTCGTCTATCGCGCGCTCCCCTGGTAGAATTGTCAATCTAAGAAACTGAACCTCTCTTTGCCCAATCTGTGCCTTCTTGGAATTTACCTTGAAACCTACGGCTGCAAGCGATTCTAACACTTCCTGCAGTAGTTCCTCATGTTCCTCTTCGCTATCTGAGAACAGCAGTGAATCATCCTCATCCTGCACAAGCTGGCCTGGCTGACTGAATTCTGATAGGCTGTTAGCCATACACTGGTGGACAATAGACGGGCTATTGTGGAATCCCTGTGGCAAACAAGTCAACGCATACTGCTGACATTTAAAGGTAAACGCAAACTTATACTGGTCCTGCGGGTGTGAGGGAATTGACCAGAATCCATTAGATATGTCCAATACTAGGCACACAGGGACAGAGCTGGGAATGTTGCCGATTAAATCAATCACAGCTGCTCCTGTGGGAGCACAAGCAGGGATGGTTTTATTCAAGACTGTGTAATCTACAGTCATCCGCCAGGAATTGTCTGGCTTCTTTACTGGCCAAACAGGAGAGTTAACATGCGTCACAATAGGTCTCAGGACCCCTTGTTCTACTAAGGACGCAACCGCTTTTTCTCAGTCTCTCTCTCTGCTTCCTTGGGGAACGTGCACTGTTTCTGGGGCCGGGACATTGGCTCACCCTCCACACCCACCTCACGTCCTGTCACCCTTCCACAATCATGTCTGTGGGTAGCACAAGCACCCTTGATATTCTGCACTGCGGTTTGATAGCTCTCGGGCACCCTGGCCGTTAGTGTTTCTAAGTCATCGGGTCCCGCAGGTGTTACCACACACGCTTCTCCATGTCTCGGGTGTATAACGATTACTTCTTCACCACAGTCCACTCCGCCCCAGTAACAGTTATTATCCATATCCACTGTCACATTGTGAGCCAACATCCAGTCAGAGCCCAGCACTCCCATTCCTGGCTGATCCCATTTCATTAGTAAACATCTCCACTTTGTGTGAAGATTAAACGTTCTGAGACCGCCCCAGCTGCTGAGTTACTCGTGAAACCTCCTAAAACATAGGGGGCGCCACTTGACCAGGGAGACCACATCGGGGTGGGAGAGTGGATCTACCCTGCTTCACGCTCCAGTGTCTATCAGATAGTCCCCTCTCTCGCCCTCAATCAGGATGTTTACACACGGACTTCCCCAATCACCGTACCTGAGTGGACACAGATACTCGGGCTGGGCGCGGCCCCGTCATGCTCGGGTCTCCCCGCGATCCTCCCCATGGGCCGCGTGGACCTTTCCTTGAGATGGTTCAAGCTCCTTCATCTGATTAGCTACATATCTAATGAAATCCTGATAACTGGGGGCGCTGGGCTGAGATCCTGCCTCTCGTGGGGCAGCCTCAACCATTTCTTTCCCAGGTGATCTTTTACAGTTCAGTGCATAATGTCCCACCACCCCACAGGCAGAGCACTTCTTTCCCTGACTCCCCTCTTGTAGCCACTTCCGAGGTGCGCCCCCCCCCCCCCTCCCTTCATTTCATAGACCTTGCCTTTTGACTTGCTTATTACCCCGGAGTTATTTTTATCGACCTGGCGCGCCTCGAAACGCAGGGTCATTTTCCGCAGCACCCTGACCTCAGTATTGGTGATATCTCCTGGGTCAAAGTCCGCCATTCCGGCTTGTAAATAGGGCAGACTGTGGGAGATCAGTGTCCACAACCAATAGTTCCGCGCTTCTCCGTCGAGGTCTGCTCTCCTTACCGCCCCTCCCATGGCGCATTATAGGTCGGCCATAACCTGTCAGCAAAAGCTGGGTGTTCGTGTGGGCCTTGATCCACGTCCGCCACGGCCTTCAAATGATCCCCTGTACCCTGTCCCAAAACCTGGGCAACCCTCAAATTTAGCGCATCGTCAGTGCCCTCTCCCCTCTTAATCTCTGGTGGAAGTCCAGCAACGACACTGGAGCTCAGGGTAAATAGCAGCAAGCGATTCTTTACCTCCTCAACCAGGTGATTTAAAGCGGACCTCTGTTCTCCCTCCAGATAATGTCCTTGGGGGTCCCCTCCCATTGCCAGCTTGTTCATATCACTGGACATTTTCCTTAACTCCTCAGTATTATGCGGGTCCACAAGCTCCCTCTCTAGCGCCCCCAACGCTCTTTCACCCGCCCCCACGGCCGGTGCCTGGGACCGCTTGTTACACATCAGGGCCACAGGTGGGGGTCTGACTCCCTCCGGTGGGCTATTTCCAGGTTGTGGGCCCCCATCCGGGTGATTTTTATCAACCCCTTTGCTATCCTGCAGATCTCCTCCAAACACAGGAGTCCTGGCCCACACAATACACCTCTGGACCTTCAACTTTTCCCCCAGCTCCCTAATCAATTCCTTCCATTCAGTGTGATCCCGGCAGCACTCCGGTCCTCCAGAGCCTGTCACTGAGTGACCCTGAATGCAGCCTTCAGATCCTCATCAGCTTTCTCTGCTCGTTCTGCCCGATCTCTCTGATTGGCCGCCTCCTCTGACCAAACACCACACTGATTGTGATTATTTACACACCGGCTCTCACGGTACTGCCCTTTATTACACCACCTCTCCTTTACATTTTTAAGCTGTCCCCTCAGCCTCTTCTTAATTTATCTTTCGTCGTCTAATTGCGATCGAAGCCGTTTTGCAACCGCTTCCTTATCACGGACATCCTTTGCCATCTCTTCCATCTCCTTCTGCATCTGAGCCATTTTTACACACATCATTCTTAAACTGTCTCTGGTCTGCCATTAACCAGACGGCCTTTACCATCCTTGGCCGGCAGGTGGACCCTTGGCTCCGCTGTTCAGCCTCAGCCACTGGGTCAGCACCATCAATAATGACCCTTACCCACCCCACCCTGAGGGGTAACTTCGCTCTCACATATTTCCTGACTAACTCATCCATTGTTTTTGACAGGTTGTTCCGAACGAGTCCCTGTTCCGGCACCAGGATCTGTAAGACGTTCTGATTGTCTGAGAGTTTATAGAGTTCAGACTCGGGAACAGACAACACAAAACCCAATGAATCTGTGAAACCTCGTTTACTTAAAAATTAACAAAAGGTTACAAGTACATCCCAGGATACAAACTGCACTGAATTCATCAACTTATCACAAGCAAGCATCTAAAATCATTGACTTTAAGCTCAGATGATTATAAGTAAAACTACATACATACTGTTCACCAGATGAGAGGAAAATTCAACGATGACAGACGTATGACTAACTGTAACTGGCACTTGACCAGGGCACCATCGACTATAGCCGCGAATCTCAGTGTCCAAAAACAATTATAACCCAAAACTGGGCAACTGGCCCCCAGCATTCATGTCCCAAACTGTGGGGAATGTTGTTTTCCTCTCTCTCTCTCTCTCTCTCTCTCTCTGTTTTGACGTTCAGCTCTCCAAGGCCAGACTCCAAGGACTGGAGAAGTCACTGTTTTTCATATCTGCAGGGCTGTTGAGGTTCTCACAGAGTTTTCAACAACTTATCTTCTGACGGAAATGTACCAGCTCATTATAAGTTTTGCAAATGTTTTTAACCAACAGTCTCTTGCCCTCAAAGCTTTCCGGTGCATTTGGTCACTTATAGATTCTGTCAAATGGAGATCCAGAAAGTTTACCAGGACAGATCTATTTTTGTGCCTCATATTTTCACCGCTTTTATTAACGAGTAAGTAGATGGGATTGAGAGCCACATATCCACGTTTGACGATAGGCCGCATATAAGCAGGTTTGATGGAAGCATGAAATTAGAAGAGATATTAATAGATTAAGTTTTTGGACAAAAATTTGGCAAATTGATTTAAATATAAGAAAATGTGAGGTCAACCATTTTGGATCTAAAATGGAGAGATCGGAATACTTTCCAAATGGTGAATAGCTGGAACCAGTGGATATCCAACGAGACTTAAGGGTCCATGTACATATATCTTTAAATTGTCATGGACAGGTACAGAAAATATCAAAAAGGCTAATTGAATGGTGATATTTATATGTTTAGGGCTACAATATAAGGGGCAGAAGTTATGCCACAGCTACACAAAACACTGATTAGACCACACCTGGAGTACTGTGCTCAGGTCTGCGCATCACAACTTAGTAAGGATGTATTAGCCTTAAAGAGTGAAGTGTAGATTTAACAGAATGATACATAGAGATCAAGGGTTAAATTATGAGGCGAGATAACACAAACTAGGGTTGTATTCTCTGGAATTTAGAAGCTTAAGGGGTGATTTGATTGAAGTACTCACGACATTTAGGGGAACTGACAGGGTAGATAGAGAGAAGCTATTTCCGATGATTCACCAGTCAAGGACTAGGTGACCTAGCATAAATATTAGATCCAAGCCTTTCAGGAGTGAAGTTAGGACACACTTCTACATGTAATGAGTGGTAGAAATGTGTTTGCAAACAGCAGTTGATGCTGGGTCAATTGTTAATTTTAAACCTGAGCTTGATAGATTGTTGTTAACCAAAGGTAAAGGCTCGAGGGGTTAAGTGGCCAACTCCTGTAATAAAAACATAAAATGCTGGAAATAATCAGCAGGTCAGGCATCATCTGTGGAGAGAGAAACAGAGTTAACTTTTCAGCTCGATGACCCTTCGTCAGAAGTGACCTTCGCCTGTTACTGTAATCTCTGTTAAAGAATCAGAGCACGAATGTGTAGATGAAAATCGCGATTAAAAAGCAGCGCCCGAATAGGGACTTGAACCCTCGACCCTCAGATTAAAAGTCTGATGCTCTACCGACTGAGCTATCCGGGATTGTGCGAGCAAAAGCTCAACATAGAATCATAGAAGATAGGAGCAGGAGTAGTCCGTTCGGCCCCTCTAGCCTGTTCCGCCATTCAATGCGATCATGGCTGATCATCCAAATTCAGTACCCTGTCCCTGCTTTCTCCCAAATTCCTTGATCCCTTTAGCCTTAAGAAATATATCCAACTCCTTCTTGAAGCTATTTAATGAATTGGCCTCTACTGCCTTCTGTGGCAGAGAATTCCACAGGTTCACCACTCCCTGGGTGAAGAAAATCCTCCTCATTTCTGTCCTAAATGGCTTACCCCTTATCCTTAGACTGTGAACTCTGGTTCTGGACTCCCCGCCCATCGAGATCATCCTTCCTGCATTTAGTTTGTCCTGTCCTGTGAGAATGTTATAAGTTTCAATGAGATCCCCTCTCATTCTTCTAAACTCCAGCGAGTATAAGCCCAATCGACTCAATCTCTCTTCATACGTCATTCCTGCCACCCCAGGTATCAGCCTTGTGAATCTTCGCTGAACTCCTTCCATGATAAGAACATCCTTCCTCAGATAAGGCAACCAAAACTGCACACAGTCCTAAAGGTGTGGTCTCACCAAGGCCCTGTACAACTGCAGCAAGACATCCTTGTTCCTGTACTCAAACCCTCTCGCTATGAAGGCCAACATATAGTTTGCCTTCTTAAGCGCCTGCTGCACCTGTATGCTTACCTTCAGCGACTGGTGCACAAGGACACCCAGGTCTCGTTGCACTACCCCTTCTCTCAATCTATTGCCATTCAGATAATAATCTGCCTTTCTGTTTTTGACACCAAAGTGGATAACCTCGCATTTATCTACGTTATATTGCATCTGCCACGCTTCCGCCCAATCACCCAACCTGTCCAAATCATCCTGGAGTTTCTCAGCATCCTCCTCGCAGCACACACGCCCACCCAGTTTTGTGTCGTCTGCAAACTTGGAGATATTACATCTAGTTCCCTTGTCTAGATCATTAATATATATTGTGAATAGCTGGGGTCCAAGGACCGATCCCTGCGGTACCCCACTCGTCACTGCCTGCCACTCGGAAAAAGACCCGTTTATTCCAACTCTTTGCTTTCTGTTTGCCAACCAGTTCTCTATCCAGTCAATACCTTGCCCCCAATCCCATGTGCCTTAACTTTACACGCTAATCTCTTATGCGGGACCTTATCAAAAGCCTTTTGGAAGTCCAAATACACCACATCCACTGATTCTCCATAATCTATTTTAACAGTTGCATCCTCAAAAACGTCCAGTAGATTAGTCAAGCATGATTTACCTTTTGTAAATACATGTTGACTTTGTCCGATCCTGTCACTGTTTGCCAAATGCTCAGCTATTACTTCATTTATAATGGACTCTAGCAATTTCCCCACTACCGATGTCAGGCTTACCGGACTTTCTTTGGCTGGCGTGCATCATTGCACCCTCTACCAATTGCATTTTTTTGTCCAGTAATCCAGCCTGTATATCGCATTTCTCTCACAAATCCAGACTGACTGCCTCAAAACGGCTTCACTTCAGAAATATTCTCCCTCCAACAAACGACACGCTCTTTAGCAGGGGCGTCAGATCTGAGAGGTGCGGTTTCCCAGATATCGGTATTGGAACTTAAACTTTTCACCACATTTATTATTGACTTGGATGGAGCAAAAGAGCGATGCATATCCAAGTTTGAAGATCGCACTAAGTTAGGAGGCACGGCAGTAGTGCAAATGAGAACGGGACATAACCAAAGGGACTGAGGCAGACTAAGTAAGCTGGTAAAATTATTTCAAATCGAGTTCACTGTGCGCAAGTGTGACATCATCCGCTTTGGAACCAAGTAAGATAGTTCGGAGTATTTTCTAAATAATATTAACTGCTGAGGAGCAAAGAGGTTTGTGAGTCCCAGTTCACAAATCATTAACAGCTAGTAGTCATGGAGCAAAAGTCATTTGATAAAGTCCATCATAAGTGATTGTTAGGTAAAGTTGAACCTCGTGGAAGTGAAGGCAAATTATTGTCCTCGTTATGAAATTGGTTGAGCGACAGGAGACACACTGTACGGATAATGGGCATGTACTTTAATTTGCAGGATATGACTAGTGGTGTCCCTGAGGGATTATTTTGAGGCTTGCACTATACACCGTTTTTATTAACGACTTAATTGGTGCGATTGAAAGTCACACATCCAACTTTGACGATGTCACAAAGATAGGTGACATTAGAAGCAGTTTAGATGGAACCAAGAAATTAGAACAGATATTAATAGATTAAGTGAATGGACAAAACTGTGACAAGTTGATTTAAATATTAACAAGTGTGAGGTCATCCACTTAGGATCTAAAAAGGAGAGATCAGAATACATTCTATATGTCGAAGAGCTGGAACCAGTGGATGTCCATTGAGACTTGAGGTTCTATGTACATATATCATTAAATTGTAATGGGTAGGTACAGAAAAGAATCAAAAAGAATAATTGAATGGTGGGATTTATATCTATAGAATTATAATATAAGGGGAGAAGCAATGCTACAGCTATACAAAGCACTGGTTAGACCACACCTGGAGTACTGTGTTCATGTCTGGGCATCACACCTCAGCAAGGTAGTATTAGTCTATGACTCTATTAGGCTTAACGAGTGAAGCATTGATTTACCAGAATGATACTTAGAGTCCAAGGGATAAATTACAAGGGGAGATTACACAAACTAGCGTTGTATTCCCTGGAATTTAGAAGCTTAAAGGGTGATTTGGTTGAAGTATTCACGATATTAAGAGGGAACGATAGGGTAGATGGAGAGAAACTATTTCCGATGATTGGCGAGTCTAGGACTAGGGGACTCAGCCTTTCAGGAGTGAAGTTAGGAAAGACTTCTACATGGAATGGGTGGTAGAAATTTGTAACTCACTTAAAGAAACAGCAGTGAATGCAGGGTCACATGTCAATTGTAAAACTGAGATTGTTAGATTTTTGATAACCAAAGATTATTAAGGGATCTGGAGCAATCAGAGTTAGGTCACAGATCTCATTGAATGGCAAAAAGGCTCGAGGGGTTAAATGGCCTACTCTTGTTACTATTCTCATTGTTAAAGGATCAGAGCACGAATGTGGAGATGAGAATCGTGATTTAAAAGCAGCACCTGAGCAGGGATTTGAACCCTGGACCCGCTCTACCAGACTGAGCTATCCGGGCTCACAAGTCTTCCATTTGCTGCCATGCATCATTGCACCCTCTACAAATTCAATTTTCTTCTCCAGTAATCCAGCCTGTTCAAAACATAGAACAGTACAGCACAGTACAGGCCCTTCGGCCCTCGATGTTGTGCCGAGCATTGTCCGAGACCAAGATCAAGCTATCACACTCCCTGTCACTCTGGTGTGCTCCATGTGCTTATCCAATAACCGCTTGAAAGTTCCTAAAGTGTCCGACTCCACTATCACAGCAGGCAGTCCATTCCACACCCCAACCACTCTCTGAGTAAAGAATCTACCTCGGACATCCCTTCTGTATCTCCCCCCATGCACCTTATAGCTATGCCCCCTTGTAACAGCTGCCTCTACCCGAGGAAATAGTCTCTGAACATCCACTCCATCTATCCCCCTCATCATCTTATAAACCTCTATTAAGTCGCCTCACATCCTCCTCCGCTCTAAAGAGAAAAGCCCCAACTCCCTCAATCTTTCCTCATAAGACCTCCCCCCCAAACCAGGCAGCATCCTGGTAAATCTCCTTTGCACACTTTCCAATGCTTCCACGTCCTTCCTATAGTGAGGTGACCAGAACTGCACACAATATTCCAAATATGGTCTCACCAAGGTCCTGTACAGTTGCAGCATAACCTCACGGTTCTTAAACTCAAACCCTCTGTTAATAAACGCCAACACACCATAGGCCTTCTTTACTGCTCTATCCACTTGAGTGGCAACCTTCAGAGATCTGTGGATATGAACCCCCAGATCCCTCTGCTCCTCCACGTTCCTCAGAACCCTGCCGTTGAACCTGTAATCCTTATTCACATTTGCCCTACCAAAATGAATCACCTCGCACTTATCAGGGTTAAATTCCATCTGCCATTTTTCGGCCCAGCTCTGCATCCTATCAATGTCTCTTTGCAGCCTACAACTGCCCTCCACCTCATCCACTACTCCACCAATCTTGGTGTCATCAGCAAATGTACTGATCCACCCTTCAGTCCCCTCCTCCAAGTCATTGATAAAAATCAAAAACAGCAGAGGACCCAGCACCGACCCCTGTGGCACACCGCTGGTAACTGGTCTCCAGTCCGAAAATGTTCCATCCACCACCACCCTCTGCCTTCTATAAGATAGCCAGTTACTTATCCAATCGGCCAAATTTCCCTCTATCCCACAACTCCTTACTTTCTTCATGAGACGACCATGGGGTACCTTATCAAACGCCTTACTAAAATCCATGTATACGACATCAACTGCTCTACCTTCATCTACACACTTAGTTACCTCCTCAAAGAATTCAATCAAATTTGTTAGGCAAGACTTACCCTTCACGAATCCGTGTTGACTATCCCTGATTAAGTTGCCCCTTTCCAAATGGTCATAAATCCTATCCATCAGGACCTTTTCCATTATCTTACCAACCACCGAAGTAAGACTAACCGGCCTATAACTACCAGGGTCATTCCTATTTCCTTTCTTGAAGAGAGGAACAACATTCGCCACTCTCCAGTCCTCTGGCACCATCCCCGTGGACAGTGAGGACCCAAAGATCAAAGCCAAAGGCTCTGCAATCTCCTCCCTTGCCTCCCAAAGAATCCTAGGATATATCCCATCTGGCCCAGGGGACTTATCGACCCTCAGGTTCTTCAAAATTGCTAAAACATCTTCCCTCAGAACATCTACCACCTCCAGCCTATCCACCTTTATCACACTCTCATCCTCAAGAACATGGCCCCTCTCCTCGGTGAACACTGACGAAAAGTATTCATTCATCACCTCTCCTATCTCTTCTGACTCCATGCACAAGTTCCCACTACTGTCCTTGACCGGCCCTACCCTCACGCTGGTCATTCTTTTATTTCTCACATAAGAGTAAAAAGCCTTGGGGTTTTTCTTGATCCGACCCGCCAAGGACTTCTCATGCCCCCTCCTAGCTCTCCTAAGCTCTTTTTTTTAGCTCATTCCTTGCTACCTTGTACCCCTCAATCGACCCAACTGAACCTTGTTTTCTCATCCTTACATACGCTTCCTTTTTCCTCTTGACTAGACATTCAACCTCTTTTGTGAACCATGGTTCTCTCACTCGGCCATTTCCTCCCTGCCTGACAGGGACATACCTATCAAGGACACGCAGTAATTGCTCCATGAAAAAGCTCCACTTTTCGTTTGTGCCTTTCCCTGATAGTTTCTGTTCCCATCTTATACTCCCTAATTCTTGCCTAATCGCATCATAATTACCCCTCCCCCAATTATAACCCTGCCCTGCCGTATGGCCCTATCCCTCTCCATTGCAATAGTGAAAGTTACCGAATTGTGGTCACTATCTCCAAAGTGCTCTCCCACATACAAATCAAACACTTGGCCCGGTTCATTACCCAGTACCAAATCCAACGTGGCCCCACCTCTTGTCGGCCTATCCACATATTGTGTCAGGAAACCCTCCTGCACACACTCTGCAAAGGAACAGCTGCAACTGCTGCAGGAATCCAGATGTGGCCTGAGCGTGAAAATATGATCAGTTCGCGGGTTGAGCATTGCTTGTCTCCTCATCAGAAAATTGTCATCTCCTGATATGAACATAATTCGTCTCATTATAGGGATATTGTTGGTCCAATCTTACGCATTTTATTTACGTCATTTTCTGGCTCAATATAAGATGATGGCTCTTATATAATCATTGATGGCAATATTATTGTCCTGATCATAAACACGATATTGGTGTCATTTAATGAACATTGTTGTTGTTACATGAATATTATTCATCTCACGATAGGAAATTATTGGTTTCAATGTAAGAACACTATTGGTCTCCTCATATGTATATTATTCATATCATATCATTCTTCTTCTTATAAAACATCATCATTCACATGATAGCAACATTATTCAGCTCACAATCGAGTCCTTATAGTTCTTAATATAAGAACTCTATGTCTAATCATAGGTACATTATTCATATCAAATGAACATTATTGGTCTCATTCATTGAATATTAAAGGTAAACACCACTGGTCACCACATATGACCATTATTCATCTCATTATCCCCCCTGCTAGCGCTCCCATATTCAGCCCCTCAAGTCCAAGGATCGCAGATTTGATCATATCTGGCACAGAACTGGCTTACCCAACCATCACCAGAACAAATTGGTCCACTTCAACTGCTATTCGGCCTCACTCTCCTCTGCCAACACCCACAACTTGTCCAGAATTATCCTGGAGATCAATGATATCACACAGCTTTTTCCCCACTACCACCCATCCCGTTAAAACTTGCTACCTCACCCATCAAGCCAAACCTTTCCCCAGTCTCCCTCTGTCACAGCCGGGAAAACGAGTGTTTCTTGTTTCTCTCCTATTTGCTCTTAGTCCTTTATGAGAGCATCTTGTCCATGAGAGCCATCTCCTGCTCCCTCGACGCCATTCTCACGAAACGGCTGACGATCTAATTTACTTTCATGCATCCCAAGTAAGCTGTCATTGTAACTGGTTCCATCTCCTCAGGTGCATTTCTTCCACCCCCTTTCAAAGCCGCCATTTTCAACCCTCCTTAAAATAAACACCCTTGATTCCACTGTCCCAGCACATTACTGCCCCATCTCCAACATTCCTTGGCTCTCCAAAGTTCTTGAACATCTTGTCGCCTCTCAAATCAATTCTCATATTTCCTGAAACTCCATGTCTGACTCTCTCCAATCAGCTTTGCATGTCTGTCACAAGACCAAAATGTCCCTATTCGAATTCACAAATGACAGCCTCTGTGACTGACCACAATGCAATATCCGTCCTTGTCTTCCTCGATCTCTCCGCAGCTTTCGACACACTCGGCCAAACCATTCTCCTTCAAAACCTCTCAGTCTAGCTCAGTGGGTCTTCCCTCTGTGGAACAACCCTAACCTATTCAATTGCTGCCAGAGCGCATCCTGCAATGCTTTATCCTATCACCGCCCCAGCACCATCTGAGTCCCCCAAGGATCTATTCTTAAGCCCTTGTCTGCCCATTGGCAACATCAGCCGCAGACATGGCTCACCTTCTACATGTATGCCAACGATACTCAGCTCCATCTCCACAATCTCTCTCTCGACCCCGCCACTGAGGCTGTGCTGTTAGACGGCTTGTCCGCCAGGTTGATGTTTCGCGTTTTGATCCTGTGACAGTTTTGATTAACAGCCTTTACTCAGTCTTCTTGTGAACAATTGCAGGGAGCAACAACATGGCTATAACCCCAAACCATGACTGGGGCGCACGGCAGACTGCTGCACTGAGTGCATTGCCACG
Source organism: Squalus acanthias (assembly GCA_030390025.1). NCBI lineage: Eukaryota > Metazoa > Chordata > Chondrichthyes > Squaliformes > Squalidae > Squalus > Squalus acanthias. Next base: position 146,925,084 of record CM059431.1, on the reverse strand, counting down.
GTGATTTATGTTTATTAATCGCACGAAACAAACATAGGGTGCAACAATAATGGTAACACGGGGTAACATTATGAAAACCAAATTCACCCTCATCGTGTCTATCAAGCCGGCTTCTTTAGCAATATGGTAAACCAACTCATGCATGCGACATCAAAGAAAACAAAAGAAGCAGTAAGTGTGAGAAACCAGTGCCCGACAGAATCCACAACCTTTTCAGCAAAACTGATGTAGAGATTCTGATAAGGGTTAATATTTTAAAAACTTCAGTAAAATTTCACCTTTTCTTGCACATAGAGCAACCGCACCTCACAACGTTTCCTCATTGAAGGGAGCAAATGTGCTCACCTCAAGCCTCACCAGGGCTTGGGCTTTTACCCTTCACCCCCTCGCTCTCTCCTCCCACTCCACTCTGGTTTATATCACTAAATATATGAGCTAACAAGCAATTGTTAAATGTCAGGTGAGACCCCTCAGAGGAGAAGATTGTCAATTTGTACAGGATGATCAAAATTGGAGGGGTCTAAGAAGTACTTCGAATTGATTCGATAAACAGAAGGGCATCAGAGAGGAGACGAATTCTGCTGTACTTGAGTGCGAGATGAGTGATACTATGTTGGGTAAAAGAAATACTGTAGATAATTAAAATAAATTCAGACATAGAGCCAGGGCCCGACTAGAAATATCCTGAGATCATGGCGGATTTGAATGAAGAAATTGCAAAGGTTACAGAAGTTATATATTTAGGCTCTACTGAGTGTGGGTGTGTGCGAGAGGACTAGTGTGCAACCAATGTAGTGCCCAGATTAAGAAAGGGAAACAGCTAATCCAGGTACCTACAGACCAGTTAGCTTAAAATCTGAGCGAGGATAACATTGAAAGTCTCTAATTAGGAATGAAATTAACATGTAGCTAGATGAAGAATTAGATAGTTAGAATTAACCAGCGCCAATTTCAAAAGGGATGATCATGCATGGCAAAGCTCAGTGAATTCTTTGAACATCTAACAGACATGGGGATTTGAGCATAAGAGTAAAGACGTCTTACAAAAATTATATAGGGCCTTGGTGAGACCACACCTGGCGTATTGTGTACAGTTTAGGTCTCCTTACCTAAGGAAGGATATACTTGCCACAGAGGGAGTGCAACGAAGGTTCACCAGACTGGTTCCTGGGATGGGGAGATTGTCCTATTGGGAGATTGTCCTATGGGGAGAGATTGAGTAGACGAGGTTTATATTCTCTAGAGTTTAGAAGAATGTGAGGTGATCTAATTGAAACATACAAAATTCGTACAGGGCTTGTCATGATAGATGCAGGGTGGATATTTCCCCTGGCTGGGGAGTCTAGAACCAGGGTCCACAGTCTCAGAATAAGGGGTCGGCCATTTAGAACTGAGATGAGGAGAAATTTCTTCACTCAGAGAGTGGTGAATCTTTGGAATGCTCTACACCAGAGGGCTGTGGAGGCTCAATCGTTGAGTATATTCAAGATAGAGATCGATACATTTTTGAATATTGAGGGAGCCAAGGGATATGGGGACAGTGCAGGTAAGTGGAGATGAGGCAGAAGGTCAGCCACGATCTTATTGAATGGCGGAGCAGGCTCAAAGGGCCAAATGGCCTACTCCTGCTCCTATTTCTTATGCTCTTGTGGTGGATGCGGATGTTGTGTTCCCATAAACTTTACATCTGTCTTTGACAAGGTACCACATGGTAGATGATTAGAGAAGATAAAGGGTGTTGAATTCGGGGAGGACACCAAACTGACGGACAAGGCCACAGATCTGCGTGTTTGGTGGGGTGGGGGGCTTACAAACCACACCAGCCAATTTATAGGTAGATCCTAACACACAGGTGCTAGATTTTTATTTTATCCTGTGTAATCTGTTTGCAGTCAGAGTTTAAACATAAATTTCTCTTGGACGCAACGAGGAATTATTGCACATCAAAATTAACCATACAACAAATTACAGACATTATCATCCTCAATAATTGAACAGTAATTGTTACAAAGCAACCAGAGGGATTTTTATTCGAGGGATATTCCATTGGCTGCTGATGCTGAAAGTCCTGTCACATTAGCCCAGATTGTGAGGTGGGTGTGATGGTCTACTCTGAGACTACGTCATCATACTCCTTTGAAACATATCGCAAGTTTGGGATTTCCGTGCACTCGCTGAATCCTGATCTTGCGATCTTGCCTTGACATTGTGAAATCCAATTGTTGGAGCAGATTTGGGCTATTTGACCACCAACTACCCAGCAATTACGAACGTGTTTCTTCTGGTTGGTGAAAGCAGGCGAAGGAGCCTGTTTCACATCGTAGAATGTGATCTGCATTGGAAAAATCACCACTTTGCATTTCCCCGATACCAAGACAAACATGGGATAGCATCGTTTGCAATCTTCTCAATCAATTTTGAATAGAAATGCAATGGAAAATGATTAGTCGGCCCTTACATGTTTTCTTAACAATGCTACAAAACAAGTTTAGGAAAAAATAAACTGAGAAAATACCTGAGACTTGCAATTAAAAAAGTTTCCTGATTATTGGTGGAGAAAATGTGTCAAACAGATTCCTGGCTTAAAAGTAGCTGACTTCAGAGCTGTTTAAATTGATTTGATGCAGATACAGAGAACAATAATCTCATTCATCCTGTGAGTTGTCTGTGTGATGAATAAAGCTTTTTAGAACAAATAACCCAGCACACAGACTATTAGACGGGTTGAGGCTGATTTATTAATAGCAGATCTACATTGTGCAGGTTTAGGTGAAGGAGACTTTTTTTCGTCGACCGAGTTACATTTGAATTAATTGGGAAGTTGAATGAGAAAGTTAAATAAAGCGAAAATCTGTCAGATTTCAGAGACCAATTCTGTCCTTTCAACTCAAAAACGAACAAACAGTATAACGCATCCATAACAAGGAAAATAGTTTTTTCTATTACCACTATAAATGATATATTTTAATCCTGAAAATTAACATTGAATATCTGGCTGGGAATCTCTTTCTGAAGTTCAGCCACCTTCCTTGTAGGAGGTATAAAACATTGTTAGTCCTTTAGTGAGCATCAGAACAGGAAGTTGTAAACATAGGGACTAATAAATTGTGAGTTTGATTTAAAAAAAATGGTGATCTATGAAATAAGTCTAAGTAGCAGTTTAATTACGAGGTTTTAAACGGCTTCGGTCTTCACAATATTTAGTTGGAGGAAATTTCTATTCATCCAGGACTGGATGTCAGACAAGCTGTGTGACAATATAGAGACCGTGCCTATTTGGTGCAAATAATGAATCATACAAGGGCAGCATTTCTATTGTAGCTCTTTTGGTGGAAGCAATAAACAAATAAACTGTAACTTATCAAAAAACATTAAATGAAACTTAACAAGTTAATTTAAAATCCTGTTGCCGGGGGTGATGATGCACCCCAGTCCCTCCGGTGTCCACCGGGCGCGGGAGGCCTCGAGCGTGCTGGCGGACACCGCGTGCTCCATCTCCAGGGCCACCCGGGCGCGAACGTGGCCGCGGAAGAGAGGCAGACAGTCGGGCCGAACGACACACTCGACCACCCGCTGCCAGGACCTGTTGATGGTCACTTTGGCCAGGCTCAGGAGCAGTCCTATAGAGAGATCCCCGACCTGGCCGCTCCCCTCCGCACCGGGTGACCAAAGAACAGCAGCGTGGGACTGAAGTGCAACCAAAAATCGAGGAGCAGCCCCTTCAAATAATGGAAGAGGGACTGCAACCTCTCACACTCCACTAAAACATGGAACATGGACTCCTCCAGGCAGCATTTCTATTGTATTGAGAATAGTGTGAAACACTAATTGCAAAGCATCTCGTTAGAAAAACAAATTCACTATCTTCTGCTGTATTTTCAACCAATTTGGCCGTAGATAGTACGTCCACTCACCGTGAACACAAGTATTGCAGTCCTGCTGAGTCACTTTACAGTGAAATTCAAGCTAACAACTTTCCTATATCAAATTATTGTGCAAGCGCTGACTAACTCTCACTAACTCCCAATACAAAGCGCGCAGTTTGTGCGCTCAATGCTAATCGCATCACTGGAGCGCTCCTTCAGTCTGGAACCAGATGAACACGGCCAGCCCGGGGCTGGATTCAGGCAGCGAGCTCAGATCTTTCTTTGCATCTCTGCTGAACTGATTCCAACTCAGCCTTGATAAACACTTGTAAAATAAACACAATGTAAACGTTCGGAAAGCATTTCAAATCCCAGAATTCTGCAATTTCAGTTGAATAATAAATCACTGGGGCAGTCTGCAGCGATAGAACTGGAATCATCCGTTATTTTACAGTCAATAGCGATCTCGTCTCGAAGTCCAGTTAAATTGTTTCTAAATGAGTTTATAAAAGGTACTGAATCTACAACAGGTCATCCGTGTACTTGGGACTCTAGGCGGTGCAAGCTTGGCTGCTACCGGGGTCTCACACCAATGACCTCCCTCGGATGGGGAGCGGATTCTTCCACTATTCTGATACAAAAACAAAACACTGCGGATGCTGGAAATCTGAAATATAAACAGAAAATGCTGGAAACACTCAGCAGGTCAGGCAGCATCTGTAGAGAGAGAGAAACACTGTTAACGTTTCAGGTCGATGCCCCTTCGTCAGAACTGGAAAATGTTGGAGATATAACAGATTTTTAAGCAAGTGTAGGGGCAGGGAAAGGGAGGAGGGGAGGAAAGAACAAAAGGGGAGGTCTGTGATAGGATGGAAGACAGGATAGATTAAATGACTCAAGGGATGATGGTGCAAGGCGAGAGGAGATGGTAATGGGACAAGTTAAGAAACGAAAGATGAGTCTAGATGAGGTGTCAATGGCAATGGCAGAATCACAAACAGCTACCTTGTGAGAGAAAGAAAATCGGGTCCGAGGTTATGATCTGAAATTGTTGAACTCGATATTGAGTCCAGAAGTCTGTAAAGTGCCTAATCTAAAGATGAGGTGCTGTTCCTTGAGCTTACGTTGAGCTTCGTTCGGACAGTGTAAGAAGCCGAGGACGGAGAGATCAGAGTGGGAGTGGAGCGGAGAATTAAACTGGTAGGCAACCGGAAGCTCGGGGTCACACTTACGGACTGAAACGAGGTGTTCCGCAAAGCGATCACCCAATCCGCGTTTGGTTTCCCCAGTGTAGAGGACACCACATCCTGAGCAGCGAATACAGTTTACTAAATTCCAAAAGTACAACCTCGAGTGTGGGAGGGTCCGGCTGCTGTGTGACATTTGTCTTGGCTGCTCTGTGATTGGCTTCTGGCTCCTCTGTGATGTCACCTGGAGACAGGTTTTCAGCACTGGTTAAACAGCATCAGTGGGATATTATTTTGGGCGGAGCTGGAGCTGGCAACGTACATTGTGAGTGAGTTCAGTCTGCAAAAAGAGTACTTCAAGCAAATGTAATTAATTGTAAATTGGTTCAAATTAAAATTATTCATACTCGCAAAATCAGTCCCATTCCCTTCAAGTAACAGATTCTAGAATTAATATGTGTCATTTTTATATTAAAAGATTCGTGAAGTGAGCTTTATCTCAGTAAGGTGGGGAGAGCAAAATCGAATCAGCACTACACTAACTGGGACTAGACAAAGGTCGCTGATTTCACAGAGCAGATCTGGTGGGACCAACACTCACATTGAACAAAACAGGATGATACAGGAAGTTTCATCATGATTGGATAGGCCAGGAGCTCCACTGAGAATCCCAACAGTACAGGATTTTTTCAAGGTGAGAGTCTAACCAGCTATTGGGGGCCGTTTAATTTCTGGCAAAAGACTCAGCATTTGATGAGGCAATTTGACTGGGGATTCACTGGGATGTAAAGCTCGCCCATACCTAATCTGGGGGTGCGTCATGCTTACATGTACATAGATTTATGTCCTGTATTCATAACATGCTGTACGTGAGATGGTGAGCTTGATTGGGTAGTTTCAGAGAACTTGTACGTGCATCGGCCCCATGCCTTAGCTGAATTCACTATGCTTGATGACCGACTATACAGTGAGCTTATCACTGTATCTAACACCTGCACTGGGAGTTTCAGATGGGACAGTGTAGAGGGAGCTTTGCTCTGTATCTGAACCGTGCTGTTCCTGAGCTGGGAGAGTTTTATGAGATAGTCTAGAGGGAGCTTTACTCTGTATCTAGCCCGTACTGTATCTAACCTGGGTGTGTTTGATGGAAAAATGCAGAAAGAGCTTTACTCTGTATTTAACCCATACTGTACCTAACCTGGGAGTGTTTGATGGGACAATTTAGACGGATCTTTACTCAGTATATATCTCGTGCTTGACTTGAAGTGGGAGTGTTTTATGGGCGCTTTAAATATGTTTTACACTGTATGTAAGCCATGCTGTTCCTGACCTGGGAGTGTTTGATGGGACGGTGTAGCGGTTGATTCAATCTTCATGTCTGTCGTTTCATACGTGAACTGCAAGTGTTTGATAGGACAGTGTAGACGAAGTTTTAACTATTATTGCCCATGAATTCCCCTCCAATTATTGCTCAGATGACCCCACCCATTGATAGCCCTGATGATCCCTACAATGTGCCTCTGGCGCCCATTCCTGTTACAGGAAACAGTGTAGTTGCAGAACACAGAGGAGGTTGTTACATCTTCATCCAAGCACCATTACCTCAAACTGCATTTCACTGTCGAGACAGGAGGGCGACGCAGTGCTTGATATTATGTGAGGGAGTGTTAGGGGTGTATAAATCAAAAGGTGGAAATTTTTGGCATTGAATAGTGGGACCTCATATTTGGAGGATGGGACAGAGAATTCATAAGGGGCAATTTTGCGCGGTTTTGCTCCATGCCTGGGGTCTCAGTACGTGGGAAGGGGTCGGATCAGGACTTAATGTACAACATGTGTTCATCCCCAATGAGACTGCACACAAGGAGCAGAGCATGGTCATGTGACCCTGTGAAACCTCAACTGCGCCGAGCTCCGGCTGCTTTGTGACATTGTTACTGGCTGCTGTATGATTGGCTCCTGCCTCCTTTGTGATGTCACCTGGAGACAAGTTACGGCCCCTGGTTACGCCCCATCAGTGGTGCGTCACTGTGGACGGAGCTGGATTTGGCAGCAGATATTGTGAGAGAATAAAGACCCTATAAATAGGGGCAAGGAGAGAAAAGAACAATTTAATATTAAAGTAAGGAATTCAGCCAATTGTCATTAATTGTAAATATATTCAAATTAAATATATTGATTGTTGCAAAATTAGTTCGATTGTTTGCCGATTATAGTTTATAGAATTAACATGAATCATTTTTAAAGTTGGTAGTTTCTTGGAGTCTGCTGTAACTGAGGACGGTGGAGAGAGAGCGAAGTCTAATCATCACCACATTAACTGGGACCGGAGAAATGCCACTGGGTTCACAGATCAGATCTGGAAGTACCAGGATCTCCGTGTCAAAGACAGGATAAAACAGAAAGCTTCAGCAATGATTGGAAGGATGAAGAACTTTCCCGAGAATCGAATCAGTCCAGGATTTTGCCGAGGTGAGAGTCGAACCCGGCATCAGCAGCTGGTCAACATTTACAGTAAGGCTCGGCCTTTGATGCGGTAATTTGACTGGAGATTCACTCGTGTGTGAACCTTTTCTATACCTCAAGTGGGAGTGCTTCAAAATTACATGTACAAGGGATTTTATCCTGTAACCGTACCGTGCTGTACCTGAGTTGATTTGCTTCATTGGAAAGTGTCAGAGGAGGTTTACACTGCATTGAGCACATGCTGTAACTGAGTTGGCTGTGCATGCTGAACCAAAATACAGCGAGATCTACACTTTATTGAGCCCCTGCCGTACCTGCCCTGTTCGTCAGTGACGGGACAATAGAAATGAAGCTTTACTCTGTATCTAAGCCGTCCTGTACCTGCTCTGGAAGTGTTTGATGGGAAAATGTAGAGTGAACTTTACTCTGTATCTAAACATTGCTGTACTTGCCATTGGAGTGCTTGATGGGAGATTGTAGATTAAGCTTTACTCTGTATCTAACACGTGCTGTATCTTCCATGGGAGTGTTTGATGGGAAAGTGTAGAGTGAACTTTACTCTATCTAACCCGTCCTGTACCTGCCATTGGAGTGCTTGAGGGGAGAGTGTAGATTAAGCTTTACTCTGTATCTAACCCGTGCTGTACCTGCCCTGGGAGAGTTTGATGTGTAGGGGGTGGTAATGGGGTCAGCCTTCACTTTCTGACTCAGTGATCGGTTCGAATCGCTCCCACACCCCTCTGGTTCCTAGACTTTGGACTTATTTAGGGGTTGCGAACAAAAGTGCAGTAGACAACAGGTACTGATGAAAGAATTTTTACTTTATTAAAAGAAAAAGGTAACAAACTTAAAACACACTTAATACTTAAACACAGATTGGGGAGCACACGGTACAGACGAGGGAGAATGACAATATACCAAACAAAAACCTTATCCCTCCCAAAGATCCCACTGTCTAGCTAGGTTTTTGGTTTCAGTAGATCAGGGATGCTCACCAACGAATCCTTGGCAGGATTTTAGAGTATTTTGTTTAAAAGATTTCGTAAGGCCCTTGTTGCTGCGAGGCGTCCGATGGTCACTGAGGCAGTCGCTCTGGTTTCTTCTTGTGTGCTGGTCTGTTTGCTGGCCTTCCTCCTCGTGGCTTGTAGTGGTTTTGCTGGAGCAGGGAGAGAGTTGTGTCAGCGTAGTCAGCGAGTCCAAAAGAGAAAGAATTTTTGGGACAGGCTCTCAATTCTACTGTCTTTTTATCGCTCCCAAAAACCCCATACTAAAACGTTTCCTTTAGGTTACAAATGAGCCTTGCAATGTCCATTGTCTAGTTTTGGCGGGCTTGCCAGTTCCGATGGCTTTAGCTCAGTGTTAAACAATTCTTGATCGTTTTCCGATTTAAACACAGCCTTATCTACGCGCCAAATCTCAACCCTATTGTCCTAGGGATTTTGGCGGGCTTTTAAATCTGTCCTGTGGATACCTGGTTGATTGGCTTTTGATGAAGTACTAAATGTTTTATTGATTTCAGACTTCTGGTATCCTGTTTGGGGCTGGGAATTTCAAAAGGGGGTCTTGGATTATTCATATTTCGATGTGTGTGTGAGGCTTTTGGTTTGTCTCTTCCTCCTTAGTAGGATTGCAGAGTAAACAATTCCCAGACAGCTTGAGTGTGCCCCAATACCCAAAGCTGTCCACTGCCTGGCCACGCCCCTCCGCAGCCTGTCTTGTGTCTGTGAAAGGTGTCTCTCCCAACAGTAAAATTCAAAAGTCATTTTTCTCAGGGCTTTTCTTCCCTGATCTTTAAAATGGCCAAGACTGAGGTTTTTACATCAAATCACTTCACTTAGGTCCCATCATCCCAAGAGGGGATCTCATCGAAACATATAAAATTCTGACAGGTATGGACGAACTAGATGCAGGAAGAATGTTCCCGATGGTCGGACAGTCCAGAACCAGGGGTCATAATCTAAGGATAAGGGGTAAGCCATTTAGGACAGAAATGAGGAAGAATTTCTTCACCCAGAGAGTGGTGAACCTGTGGAATTCTCTACCACAGAAGGTAGCTGAGGCCAGGTCATTAAATATATTCAAGAAGGAGTGAGATATATTTCTTAAAGCTAAAGGTATCAAGGGATATGGGGAGAAGGCAGGTACAGGGTACTGAGTTTGGATGATCAGCCATGATCTCATCGAATGGCGGAGCAGGCTCGAGGGGCCAAATGGCTTACTCCTGCCCCAATCTTTTATGTATCTATGTAAGAGTGATTAAGAGATGGTGCAAGTCAAAAGGAGGTGGTAATGGGACAAGATAAGAAACAAAAGACGGCTCTGGATGAAGTGTAAATGGTACTGTCAGAATGAAAGACAGCTGCCATGTAGGAGAGAAAAAAAAATAACATAATAAAAAAAATGGAAAGAAAAGGATACGGGCAGAGTTTATGGTCTGAAATTGTTGAATTCTATGTTGAGTCAAGAAGGCTGTAAATTGCCTAATCGAAAGATGAGGTGCTGTTCATCGAGCTTCATTGGAACAGTGTTAAAGACCGAGGACGGTGAAGTCTGAGTTGGACTGGAGCGGAGAATTAAAGTGACAGACGACGGGAAGCTCGGGGTCAAACTTACTGACTGAACGGAGGTGTTCCGCAAAGCAGTCACCCGAATTGCGTTTGGTTTTCCCAACGTAGATGAGACCGCATCGTGAGCAGCGAATACAGTATAGTAAATTGCAAGAAGTACAAGTAAATAGCTGTTTCTCCTGGAAGGAGTGTTTGGGGCCCTGGACAGTGGGAAGGGTGGAGGTAAAAGGGCAGGTGTTGCATCTGCTGCACTCACATGCAAAGGTACCGGGCGAAGGGGAAGGGGTGTTGTGGGTGATTGAGGGGTGGATCTGGGTGTCGCGGTGGAAGCGGTGCCTTCGGAATGCTGAAAGGGCAGGTGAGAGGAAGATGTTTTTGGTGGTTGGATCATGCTGGAGGTGGTGGAAATGGCGGAGCATGATCCGTTGACTGTGAATTCTGGTGGGTGAAAGATGAGGACAAGGGGAACCCTATCGTGTTTCCGGGAGGGAGGGGAAGGGGTGAGAGCAGAAGTGCGGGAAATAGAATGGACACGGTCAAGAGCCATGTTAACCACAGTAGAGGGGAATCCTCGGCTACGGAAAAATGAAGACAAGTCGGAAGCACAAGTATGGAAGGTGGCATCGTCAGAGCAGATACGTCGGAGACGGGGAAACTGGAAGAATGGAGTAGAGTCCTTACAGGAAGCGGGATGTGAGGAAGTGTAGTCAAGTTAGCTGTGGGAGTCAGTGGGCTTGTATAAAATGTTTGTCAATAGCCTATCCACAGGGATGGAGACAGAGAAATCGAGGAAGAGAAGGGAAGAGTCGGAGATGGACCATGTGAAGGTGAGGGAAGGGTGGAAATTGGAAGCAAAGTGAATGAAATTTTCTAGTTCAGGGCGAGAGCAGGTAACAGCACCGATACAGTCATCAACGTAACGGAAAAAGAGGTGAGGGGGGGACCTGAATAGGACTGGAAAAAAGAATATTCCACATATCCCACGAAAAGGCAGGCATAGCTGGGATCCATGCGGGCTCCCGTAGCAACACCTTTATTCTGGAGGAAGTGAGTGGAGTCAAAGGAGAAGTTGTTCAATGTGAGAACAAGTTCAGCCAGGCGGAGGAGGGTGGTGGTGGATGGGGACTGGTTGGGCCTCTTTTCAAGGAAGTAGCGCAGCGCCCTCAGGTCATCCTGGTGGGGATCGGAGGTGTATAGGGATTGGACGTCCATAGTGAAAAGGAAAGGTTGGGGCCAGGAAACTGGAAACTGTTAAAGTGGCGGAGAGCGTCGGAAGAGTCGCGGATGTTGGTGGGAAGAGGCTGGAAAAGGGGAGAAAAAGTAGAGCCGAGATAGGAAGAGATAAGTTCCTTGGGACAAGAACAGACTGAAAAGTTGGGTCTACCGGGGCAGTCCTGTTTGTGAATCTTGGGAAGGAGGTAGAAGCGGGCTGTACGGGGTTGGGGCACTATGAGATTGGCGGCCGTGGAGGGAAGATCTCCAGAGGAGAAGAGGTCAGTGACAGTCTTGGAAATGGTGACTTGATGTTCGGTAGTGGGGTCGTCATCCAGGCGGAATTAGGAGGAGGTCTCGGAGAGTTGGCGTCCAGCCTCCGCTAGGTAGAGCTCGGTTCGCCAAACAACAACAGCATGACCCTTTTCAGCAGGTTTAATGACAATGTTGAGGTTGGATCTGAAAGAATGGAGTGCTGCAAATTCAGAGGGAGGTAGGTTGGAGTGTGTGAGGGGAGCAGAGAAATGGAGACGGCCGATGTCACGGCGGCAGTTTGCAATGAAAAGATCTAGAGAGGGTAAGAGGCCAGAGGGAGGAGTCCAGGTAGAATGAGAATTCTGAAAGCCGGAGAAAGGGTCAGCCGTGCGGGGGGAAGACTCCTGGCCAAAGAAGTGGGCATGGAGATGAAGGCGGTGGAAAAAGAGCTCAGCATCGTGCCGAGCTCGAAATTTATTGAGATGGATGCGTAAGGGGATGAAGCTCAGGCCATTGGTAAGAACTGATCGTTCGGGGTCAGAGAGGGGAAGGTCAGAGGGGATAGTGAAAACACGGCAGGGGGTGAGATTGGAAGAAGGGATGGGGTCAGAGGAACGTCAAGGGGAAGAATGTTCCGGAGGGGGTGCTGTTGTCCAAGAGTTATTGAAGCTTGCTATCCTTGACACCTGAAAGGAAGAAAACAAGTTTGTTGTTAAAGCGCCGGATGAGGCGTAGGATGAAATGGAACTGCTGACCAGGACAGCTTTGAGATAGAGTGAGTCACTGCTGCTGAATAGATTTGTTAAAGCGCCGGACGAGGCGAAGGATGTGGTTTAATGTGTTCAGTTGTGGTCACCACACCTTAGGAAGGGATTATTAGCCTTGGAGGGAGTGCTGCCTAGATTTACCAGAATGATACATAGACTCCAACGGTTAAATTACGAGGAGAGATTACTCATACTAGGGTTATATTACATGGAATTTAAAAGCTTAAGGGGTGATTTGATTGAAGTATTCAAGATATTAAAGCGAACTGATAGGGTAGATAGAGAGAAACTATTTCCGATGGTTGGCGAGTCTAGGACGAGGGGGCAGAGTGTAAAAAATAGAGCCAGACCTTTCAGGAGTGAAGTTAGGAAACACTTCTACATGCAATGGGTGGTAGAAATTTGTAACTCACTTCCGCAATCTGCAGTTGATGCTGAGTCAATTGCTAATTTTAAACATGAGATTGATCGTTTTTTGATAACCTCCGGGATATCGGGAAAAGGGATATAAACGGAGCTGAGTCACAGATCACACATGATCTCATTAAATGGCGGAACAGGCTCGAGGGGGTAAATGGCTCACTCCTGTTCCTGTAATGAGCGTGAAATGATCGTGTTTCAAGGTGTTGGACGCAAGTGGAGATGAGAATCGCGATTAAAAAAGACGCTCGAACAGGAACTTGTACCCTGGATCCTCAGCTTAAAAGTCTGATGCGCTGCCGACTGAGCTATCCGCTCTCGATTGGCGGTGGGCCATACAACGAATTTAATTGGCTCACGTACTGCTTTACACACTCAACCAATTGCATTTGCTTCTCCAGTAATCCCACCTGCACAGCGCATTTCTCTCACAAACGCAGACTGACTGCCCCCCACCGGCTTCACTTCAAGAACAGTCTCCCTCCCACAAAGGACACGCTCTTTTACAGCGGCCTCAGATGTGAAAACGGAGGTGTGAGTTTGTTACAGTAAATAAACGAGGGCATCTGGCATTCTCTCCCTGCCACTGGGGAACTAGTGAGACACACTTTACAGCAAGGTTCTGTTTATTGTGAAAAAGCATAGAAAATATTGTTTACGGAATTATCCAGACTCCAATCAACGCTAAAAAGAGCTCTGACCCCGACGTGATTTGAACACGCAGCCTTCTGATCTGGAGTCAGACGCGCTACCGTTGCTCCACGAGTTCATGGCAGCGCGCAGAAATAAAGCAGCAAACTGCTCAGAATACACAACAGCTAGAGCAGTTTCCGAAAAACAATTAAACTTGCGGCGTGTAGACAGTAGTTAGAACTACAAACAAGGCCGTGTGAAAATATAAACTGTGGGTGTGTATATAGAATCATAGAAACTCACAGCACAGCAGGAGGTCATTCGGCCCGTCCTGCCTGTGCTGGCTTAGAAAGAGCAGCCGTGCTGTATTTCCATATTAGTCCTCCCAAAGTGCATCACTTCACTCTTCTTCGCATTGACCTCCATCTGCCATGCTTCTGTCCATTTCACCCTCCTGTCTGTGTCATCCTGAAGTCGACAACTATCCTCATCATTATCTATTAAGGTGCCAATTTCGTGAAATTTGCAAACCTTATAATGCTGCTCGAGTCAAGTCCGTTTATAAAAGTTGCAAGGAGTAAAGGACCCAAAACCGACCCTTGGGGAACACCACTGGAAACCATCTCACTGTGTGAAAAACACCAATCGATCACCACCCTTTACTTCCTGTCACTGAGCCAATTCTGTATCCATACCATCACTTTCCCCTTACCTCCATGGGCTTCCATCTTCTTAACAAGCCTCCCCTCTGTGTGTGATATTTATATTGAAAGTTAGTGTTTATGTGATGAGTACGACGCGTTATATGTGGGTCAGTTTAAAGTTTATTTTTATAACATGATAAATCCTATTATAAAAATATAAATATATATAATTGCATCTGTGATCATTCTAAATGTACTTGGGTGTGCCTGTGTAATAGTTATAAACATATGTGTGTGTATTGTTGTGTTATTTATCATTGTTTCATTTGTGTGTTTGTGTTTTATGTATAAATATATTTGTGTGTAATTTAATGTGCCATATTGAGAAATAAATATATACAAAATACATTTGGAATGAAGAAAGATGCCCCCCCAGTAAAGGAATACATATTACAGGTACGTGGGAAACATGTGTAACCAGCAGCGTCATGTAAAACACGTCAAAATAAATTTGCATCCAAAATGGATAGACCCAATTATTTATAAAATTATCGCAATATGTTAAGTTACTTTTTCTTGGTGTTCTAATAGTTAGGATTCGGTGATTTCATTGTCACAGCCTGTGTTCGAGTCCCAGTCAGAGGCTAAAGCGCAGCTTTTAATTCAATTATTTTCATGCATCTGCTGTGAGAAAAAAAGCCTATTGTTTTACTCCCCATTAATAAAATGATGACCTTCTTTTGCAGAATGAAAGAAATGCTGACTTATCAAGAGTCGATACTTCAATATTTTTCTGTGATGAACTGTGACCCACATCTCATTTCACAAACAGGAGCCTGGTTTAAAATCTTCATTGCTTCTGACACCAGGAATCTGGTGCAACTTTTGTTAAACTTAACAGGACCGGTAATTTCTCAGACAATAATATTCTCTGACACAATGTTCCCGCCCGGGCCCAGGACATTCCACGCGTGAGGCGAAGGTGAAAACCGCTCCAGTCCGGAAACCAGCGCTTCACCGCACACACACTGTTCAGCGAGATGCTCAATTTCTCTTTCTGCAAATTCATCACGAGTGAACCGACAATCCCAGGCTGCTGATTTTCAGATTTACATCAGTACCCTTTTAAATAAAGTCATGTCACCGCGAACCAGCTCTCCTGCAAATGGTGCGGTCTGTGAAGAGAAAAAGATTGGTGAAGTCAAGCGTAGGTCCCTTGCAGTCAGAATCAGGGGAATTTCTAATGGGGAACAAAGAAATGGTTGATCAATTAAATACATACTTTGGTTCTGTCTTCAAAAAGGAGGACACAAATAACCTCCCAGAGATGTCGGGGAACATAGGGTCTAATGAGAGGGAGGAACTGAAAGAGATCAGTATTTGTAGGGAAATAGTGTGAGGGAAATTGACGGGATTGAAGGCTGATAAATCCCCAGGGCCTGATAATCTACATCCTAGGGTACTGAAGGAAGTGGCCCTAGAAATAGTAGATGCATTGCTGGTCATCTTCCAAAATTCTATAGATTCTGGAACAGTACCCATGGATTGGAGGATAGCTAATGTTACCCCACTATTCAAAAAAGGCGGTAGATAGAAAACGCGGAATTATAGACCGGTAAGCCTGACATCGGTAGTGGGGAAAATGCTAGAGTCCATTATAAAAGATGTAATAGCAGAGCACATGGAAAACAGTGACAGGATCGGACAAAGTCAACATGGATTTACAAAAGGTTAATCGTGCTTGACTAATATACTGGAATTTTTTCAGTATGTAACTGGTAAAATAGATAAGGGAGAACCAGTGGCTGTGGTGTATTTGGACTTTCAGAAGGCCTTCGATAAGATCCCGCATAAGAGATTAGCGTGTAAAGTTAAGGCACATGGGATTGGGGGCAAGGTATTGACTTGGATAGAGAACTGGTTGGCAGACAGATAGCAAAGAGTTGGAATAAATGGGTCTTTTTATGAGTGGCAGGCAGTGACAAGTGTGGTACCGCAGGGATCGGTCCTGGCACCCCTGCTAGTCACAATATATATTAATGATCTAGACGAGGGAATTGGATGTAATATCTCCAAAATTGCAGACGACACAAAGCTGGGTGGGAGTGTGTGCCGTGAGGAGGATGCCGAGAAACTCCAGTATGATTTGGACAGGTTGTGTGATTGGGCAGAAGCATGGGAGATGCAATATAATGTGGATAAATGCGAGGTTATTCACTTTGGTGTCCAAAAACAGAAACGCAGGTTATTATCTGAATGGCAATAGATTGGGAGAAGGGGAAGTGCAACGAGACCTGGGTGTCCTTGTGCACCAGTCGCTGAAGGTAAGCATGCAGGTGCAGCAGGCGGTTAAGAAGGGAAATGGTATGTTGGCCTTCGTAGCGAAAGGGTTCGAGTGCAGGAACAAGGATGTCTTGCTGCAGTTGTACAGGGCCTTGTTGAGACCACATCTTGAGTATTGTGTGCAGTTTTTGTCGCATTATCTGAGGAAGGATGTTCTTGCCATGGAGGGAGTGCAGCGAAGATTCACCAGGCTGATACCTGGGATGGCAGGAATGACGTATGAGGAGAGATTGGGTCGATTGGGCTTATACTCGCTGGAGTTTAGAAGAATGAGAGGAGATCTCATTGAAACTTATAAAATTCTAACAGGACTAGACAGACTAGATGCAGGAAGGATGTTCCCGATGGCCGGGGAGTTCAGAACCAGGGGTCACAGTTTAAGGATAAGGGGTAAGGCATTTAGGACTGAGATGAGAAGGAATTTCTTCACCCAGAGAGTGGTGAACCTGTGGAATTCTCTACCACAGAAGGCAGTAGAGGCCAATTCATTAAATATATTCAACAAGGATTTGGATATATTTCTTAAGGCTAAGGGGATCAAGGGATATGGGGAGAAGGCAGGGACAGGGTAGTGAATTTGGGTGATCAGCCATGATCTCATTGAATGGCGGAGCAGGCTCGAACGGCTGAATGGCCTACTCCTGCTCCTATCTTCTTTGTTTCTATGTTTCTCCCTACCAGCCTTTCCGTGCCTTGTTTGTTCCGAATAGTATTCAGATTGCCATCGAGCTGAAACGTTAACTCGGTTTCTCCCTCTTACACGTCTTGCACGTGTAGGGAATCTTGCATGGTTGGTCGTCTCAGTGGAGCAATCGGTTAGCGCGTTCGGCTGTTAACCAAAAATTTGCTGGATCTAGCCTTGCCAGGGGCGAAGATTTTAACGTTTTATCCCTGTATGATTCTTTGCTGCACAGTTCCAGGTTGTCAATGTCTGCTTTGGCTGCACGATAATGTTCCGCACACATTGTCAGCTGTGATGTGAGCCAGTCAGTTCCCACCCAAATACTTTTATGAGTACTCATTTCAAATAAAATGATAAAAAAAACATGCAGATGGAACATAGAAACATAGAAACATAGAAGATAGGAGCAGGAGTAGGCCATTCTGCCGCCGAGCCTGCTCCGCCATTCAATGCGATCATGGCTGATCATCAAAACTCAGTACCCTGTCCCTGCTTTCTCCCCATATCACTTGATATCTTTAGCCTTAAGAAATATATCTAACTCCTTCCTGAATATATTTACTGACTTGGCCTCAACTGCCTTCTGTGGTAGAGAATTCCACAGGTTCACCACTCTCTGGGTGAAGAAATTCCTCCTCATCTCAGTCCTAAATGTTTTACCCCTTATCTTTAGACTGTGACCTCTTGTTCTGGACTCCCCCGCCATCGGGAACATCCTTCCTGCGTCCAGTCTGTTTAGACCTGTTAGAATTTTATAAGTTTCAATGAGATCTCCTCTCATTCTTCCAAACTCCAGCGAGTATAAGCTCGATCGACCCAATCTCTCCTCATACGTCATTCCTGCCATCCCAGGTATCAGCCTGGTGAATCTTCGCTGCACTCCCTCCATGGCAAGAACATCCTTCCTCAGATAAGACGTCCAAAACTGCACAGAATACTCAAGGTGTGGTCTCACCAAGGCCCTGTACAACTGCAGCAAGACATCCTTGTTCCTGTACTCGAATCCTCTCGCTATGAAGGCCAACATACCATTTGTCTTCTAACCGCCTGCTGTACCTGCATGCTTACCTTCAGCGACTGGTGCATGTTCCTCCATCCAACCCGTTGGAAATATATGAAGTTATTGGATTTAAATAAACTGATGGAAATTGATTCTGCATCTACATAAATAGAACTGGAACACGCCATCGCACCGTGTGAGGCTACATTGAATGTAATGCTATTGTACAGCTGATATTAGGGAAAACAATTTAAAACACGCTGGGCCATTTTAGTGATAATTTAGCTGCATCTAATAACTTTATTTTTTCAATGTAAAACGTTGTAAAACACTGCGGTCTGACAGCAGGCACATGCGAACATGATGCAATATTTGTGTAGGCGTCATGCTCTGGAACTCCCTGCCTAAACCCCTCCACCTTTACCCCTCCCTCACCTCCTTTCAGACCCTCCTTAAAACCGAAGGCTTTGAACAGTTTAGGTCACCCCTCTTAACAGTTCCATATTTGTGTAGTATAGTGAGCTAAAGCTGACGCCGATCAAAGGGGCATAAAACACTAAATATAAGGATTAGCTCACAAATATCAGGCGCAGTGCGGGTCTGGTCAACGTCAAACTCCTCCTTTCACATTCAATAGAGGAAGAAGAGACTCAACGGGAGTCAGACGGCAGAAAGATTCATAAATTGATGAACAAAAGACACAAATAAAAGTAACATCTATTTATAAATCTTATCAATGCACAATTATTTCACTTTATATAAAAGCTGACTGCTATGATTTTGAAAATGAGCACCATGTGGTTTTTGTTCACTGGTGACTTGTATTCCTCTGCTTGTCCTTCAAGTTTGCAATTCAGTTTGTGTTGGATATTGAAGAGACTCGCATTTCAAGATGAGGGCACAACGCACTACGTGTAAAGCAACCGACTTGTACAATGACACATGGAGTTTGTCCAACACCTGCGCTACCAGACCCTTTCAGCGGGTAGATTGATGACAGAATGTGCAGAATAGGACAACAAAATTACTCCCAGTCAATGAAAGTTATCGATCATTTTTCTAAGTAAGGGTCCTGTCCACAATGATCAAGTGAAAAAAGGTTTCTGTATTTTAACCCTATTAATTTCTTTCATAATTCTAAAAACCTCAATGAAATCAGCGCTTAACCTTCTATATTCCAAGGAATACAAGCCTAATTTATGTAATCTCGCCTCATAATCTAACCTTTGGACCCTGGAAACATTCTGCTGGATCTGTGCTGCGCTGCTTCCGAGGCCAATGTCAAAACTTTCTGAGGTGCCGTGCCCATAACTGTACAGAGTCCTCCAGAGGTGGTTTAACCAGTACTTTGCACAGCTGTAGCAAAGCTTTCTCCCCTTTGTATAACTGCCTCTGTAACAGATTATACAGCTCATGTGATTGGATTGTATATACCAACTCGGCAAAATAAGGACTCTTTTGATAAGAATAAACTCTAAAAAAAATTTATTTGAAATCAATTCCACAAATTAATATATTTTTTAAGAAACTGCATAAGAATCCCGGGTTCAAAGTTTCAGTGTCATTGGATCAGGAGAACTTCGTCAGTTACCACACACTGTGCATCGACAATGCAGAGGTTCCTACACCTCTGACAATATTGTATTTGCAAACTCTCAATTTTCAAAATGGAATTGGTTAATTACTTGAAAGGGAAAAATGTGCAGGACTGTGGGGAAAGAGTAGGGTGGGGTGGAATTAATTGGAGAGCTCTTTCAAAGAGCCGGCACAGGCAGGATGAGTGAATTGCCTCCTTCTGTGCTGTGTCATTCTATGATTCTACTAACAGTTCAATATCTGCCATTCTCTACAGCCTTCCTCAATAGAGTACCGAAATTCGATTTCAGTAAAACTAATTCCAGAAGTGCAGCACGGCTGGTTATATTCCTAAAATCATTCTTGCTGCCATGTTTCCTTAGTGCAGTGGTTATCATATTTGCTTGAAACACGAAATGCATCTGATTCGGAACCGGGCAGAAGTATATTGAGAACTTCTTCAATTAAATATTAGGAAAATAGAACAATTCACATTTGTGTTTAGATGTTAACTAAATACAATATCTCACAGCTGTGTTACATTTGCTGTTTCTCTGTTCGGTTCTGTACACATTCAAACTCTACAGTTTATCTGTATCTCTGCATGTAGTGTCGCTTCAACTCCAGCAAGCCCTGGTTAGACCACACCTGGAGTACTGTGAGCAGTTCTGGGCACCACACCTTAGGAAGGATATATTGGCCTTGGAGGGAGTGCAGCGTAGTTTTACCAGAATGATACCCGGACTTCAAGGGTTAAGTTACGAGGAGAGATTACACATATTAGGGTTGTATTCACTAGAGAAAGAAGTTTAAGAGGTGATCTGATCGAAGTTTTCAAATAATGGCGGGAACAGGTAGGGTAGATGAAGAGAAACTATTTCTGCTTTTTGAGGATTCTAGGTGTAGGGGCATAGTCTAAAAATTAGAGACAGACATTTCAGGAGTGATATTATGAATTAAAAAATTTTGGAACTCTCTTCTGCAAATGTCAATTGATGCTAGATCAATTGTCAAGTTTAAATCTGAGATTGATAGTTTTTTGTTATCTTAAGGTAGGAAGCGATATGAAAGGCGGATATATGGAGTTAGGTCGCAGATCAGCCTTGATCTCTGGAATGGCGGAACAGGCTCGAGGGGTTGAATGGCCTCCTTCTGCTCCTATGTTCCTATGCTCTCTCACTCTCTCCCGTCGCCAGCCCTGACGGTGCAGAAAGCCCCTCTCAAAGTTGCACATTCCGGCTGATATCAGTTGATTTGTGAGAGATGATTCAAGGATCCTGCAGCGCTGCCTCGGTCAACAACAGCAGTTCGAAGCCGCATTTCAAACCCGGGAACAAGTCCATCAATGATTCGCTCTTCCCCAGCTCCAGAATGAGTAAGGCCGGGACAAGCAGTAACAAACCGGCCCCGCACTCTCCAATCACCCGCTGCCAGCGGAAAGCAGCGAATGCAATCTCAGTCAGCAAGCTACTGCCCATCCCTGCAATGCAAGGGCCACGGCCCGGTCTAAATTTCCCCCTGCACCCAGCACAGACTTTCAAAAAGGCGGGGAGATTATATCCGGGTCACTCAGCCTTCTAGCAGCATTTACAGATTCCGGAATGAGGGAAACTTTCTTTGGCCCTCAATGGGGAAACCCCGGGCGGAAACAATTTGTGAGAACTTGCTCCTCATGAACGTGTCTTCTCGTGTGAAAGGAGCTACAATCCTTTTTAAATTGAAAAACGGTCGCAGCAGATTCCTGGTGTCATATGAACTGAACATTTATAAACAAACTCTTAAAATACAGTGCGCAAAACGGGAAGGTTAAATGTTCAGGACATGCAGAGCAGGAAAGCCATTACATTTTCACTGTCAGTCGTCAAACATATTCGCATTTCGTTCAGTCTGCAGCAGAAATAATGGGTTTATTAATGGAATTGACATAATTATTCACGGTCTCACAGAGAGGCTCAGGATAATGCGGGCACCTTAAAGACAGACGCAGGCGACATTGTAGTTGAAAATAAGGAAATTGCAGACATGTTAAACAATCACATTGTATCGGTCTTCAGAGTAGAGGATAAACTAATAGAGACATGGAGAATACGAAAACTCAATCATACAGAGGGACTGACTGGATTTGACATGATAACTTCCAGCAGGCATTTGATAAGGTTCCTCACAAGAGACTGTTAGCAAAAATGAAAGCGCATGGAATTTGAGGCAACGTATTGACACGGGTAGGTAATTGGTGAGGAGGTCGGAGACACAGAGTAGGGATAATGGGTATCTACTCCAAGTGGCAGGATGTGACTAAAGGTGTCCCCTGGGATCTGGACTGCGGCCTCAGATTTTCATTATATTGATAAATGACTTAGATGAAGTAATAGAGAACCTGATATCCAGATTTGCTGATGACACTAAGTAGGGAGCACAGTAAGCAGTGTAGATGGGAGCAGTGAAATGTCAAGGGACATTGATAGATTATGTGAGTGGGTAAAACTGTGATTAATGGATTTCAACGTGGGAAGTACCTGATATTCCACTTTGGACCTAAGAAAGACACGTCAGTGTATTTTCTAAAAACATTGTGTTAGAGAATGAATTTTTCTGTGAAATAGCAAATCCTGTTAAATTTTTAAAATTTTGCACCAGATTCCTGGAGTCATTAGCATTGAATATTTCAAACCAGGCTCCAAAATACAGTGTGTAAAATGTGATAGCGATAAATGTTCATCACAGTCAAAGAGCAAAATAAATTATTAAAACTTGGACTGTACCTCAGTAACCATGTTAGCATTTCTTTCATTCTGCAAAAGAAACTTATCGGGTAATTAATGGCAATTACAACATTATTTTCACACTGGATACATGTAGTGAATTTGATAAGGTCTTTAATTAACAACTGTTGTAAGAGTCAATCCCCTCAACGGTAATTGAACACGAGCCTATAGCGGCGAAAGGGCCGAATTCTGAACATTAGATCAACAGGGAACGTGGCAACCGTTTTGGATGCAAATTGATTTTTGACTTTTTTTTTACAAGTAAATGCATTTCATGATTCTGCTGCTTGCAAATGTATTTACAGGTATCTGTAGTATTTGTTCATTTATTGGGGGATCATCTGTCTTCATCCCAAATGTATTTAGTAAGTTGTCGGGATCTGGAACGCTCGACTTGAAAAGATGGTGGTATCTGATTCATAAATATTTTTAAAAGGAGTTGCACAGGTACTTGAGGATGAGGAACTTACAGGGTTAGGGACAAAAAGCGAGGAAGGGGGACTAAGCACGGCTGCTCTTTCTAAACCAGCACAGGCACGACGGGCCGAATGTCCTCCTCCTGTGCTCTGAGTTTCTATGATTCTATATTTACACACCCATAGTTTATATGTTCACACGGTCTTGTTTGCAATTCTAACAAATGTCTAATCGCCAAAAGTTTAATCGTTTTTCGGCAGCTGCTCGACCTGCTGTGTATTTTGAGCAGATTCTAGGTTTATTTTCCCGTGATGTGGTGATTCAGCGGGAGAATGAAAAGGTGTTTGAGAAACAATGATATATAGAAAGATTCCCAACGTTTATCCTAATGGAAACCTCGTGGCGTAACGGAAGCGCGTCAGAAGGCTGCGTGTTCAAATCCCGTCAGGATCTGAGCTTCTTTTTAGCATTGATTGGAGTCTGGATAATGTAACAAACAGACATAAACACACGTGTTCAGTAAAGTTTTCCGCACAGCTTCATAAACCCTGGCCACCTCCCCACTTCTCGGGGATCTCCGAATGCGCTTCATAGAGGAGTGATCAACAATATGGAAGCGAAATCCAAACTTTGGACCAAAAGTCTCCTCAAAGCTTACGGTTTTAAGAAGCGTCTTAAAGGAGGAGACGGAAGGGTTTGAGATGGAAATTCCAGGCAGTGAGGACAGGTTATGACAGAATATTTGTAGTGTGAAGAGACCGGAGTCATAGAATCATGGAATCTCAGGATCATACAACCTGACTGCACAGAATGAGGCCATTCGGCTCGTCCTGCCTCTGCCGGCTCCTTGAAAGAACTGTTCAGATTAGTCCCAAACCCCAGATTTTTCCCCATAATCCTGCTAAGTAGTTCTCTTCAAATATATAAATAAAAACAGAAAATGCTGGAAATACTCAGCAGGGCAGGCAGCATCTCTGGAGAGAGAAACAGAGTTAACGTTTCAGGTCAATGACCATTCGTCAGAACTGGAAAAACGCTGGAGATCGAACAGTTTTTTTTATGAAGTGTGGGGGTAGGGAAAGGGTGGAGGGGAGGAAGGAACAAAAGGGACGGTCTGTGATAGGATGGAAGTCAGGAGAGAATAAGGGAGATTAAGAGAGATAAAGAGATGATGAAAGCAAAAGGAGATGGTAATGGCAGAGGTTAAGAAACAAAAGATGGCTCTAGATGAAGTGTAAATGGCACTGGCAGAATGTAAAACAGCTGACATGTGGGAGAGAGAAAATTAAAAAAACAATCAAATAAATGGGTAAAAAAAAAGAAAAGATAGGGGCAGAGTTTATGGTCTGAAATTGTTGAAATCTATGTTGAGTCCAGATGGCTGTAAAGTGCCTAATCGAAAGATGAGGAGCTGTTCCTCGAGCTTACGTTGAGCTTCATTGGAACAGTGTAAAAGGCCGAGGACGGTGAGGTCTGAGTGGGAGTGGGGAGGAGAATTAAAGTGACAGGCGGCCGGAAGCTCGGGGTCCCCTTCTGGATCGAACGGAGGTGTTCCGCAAACCAGTCATCCAATCTACGTTTGCTCTCCCCAATGTAGAGGAGACCATATTGCGAGCACCAAATACAGTATACTAAATTGCAAGAAGTACAAGTAAATTGCTGTTTCACCTGGAAGGAGTATTTGGGGCCCTGGACAGTGGGAAGGGTGGAGGTAAAAGGGCATGTGTTGCATCTCCTGTGCTTGCACGAGAAGGTGCCGGGCAAAAGGTAAGGCGTGTTGGGGGTGATAGAGCAGTGGACCAGGGTGTCGCGGAGGGTGTGGTCCCTTCGGAACGCTGAAAGTGGAGGTGAGGGGTAGATGTGTTTGGTGGTGGGATCACGCTGGAGGTGGAGGAAATGGCGGAGGATGATCCGTTGAATGCGGAGGCTGGTGGGGTGAAAGATGAGGACAAGGGGAACCCTATCGTGATTCTGGGAGGGAGGGGAAGGGGTGAGAGCAGAAGTGCGAGAAATAGATCGGACATGGTCAAGGGCCATGTCAACCACAGTAGAGGGGAATCTTCGGTTTAGGATAAATGAAGAAATGTCGGAAGCACTAGTATGGAAGGTGACATCGTCAGAGCAGATGCGGTGGAGATGGAGACACTGGGAGAATGGAATAGAGTCCTTCCAGGTAGCGGGGTGGGTGGAAGTGTAGTCGAGGTAGCTCTGGGAGTCAGTGGGCTTGTAGTGAATGTTTGTCAATAGCCTATCCCCAGAGATGGAGACAGAGAAGTCGAGGAATGGAAGGGAAGAGTCGAAGATTGACCATGTGAAGGGGTGGGAAGGGTGGAAATCGGAAGCAAAATGAATGAAATTTTCTAGTTCAGGGCGAGAGCAGGAAACAGCATCAATACAGTCAACAATCTCTTGGAAAAAGAGGTGAGGGAGGGGAGCCGAGTAGGACTGCAACAATGAATGTTCCACATATCCCACGAAAAGGCAGGCATAGCTGGGACCCATGCGGGTTCCCATAGCAACACCTTTAATTTCGAACAAGTGAGTGGAGTCAAAGTAGAAGATGTTCAATGTGAGAACAAGTTCAGCCAGGCGGAGGAGGGTGGTGCTGGATGGGGACTGGTTGGGCCTCTGTTCAAGGAAGAAGCGGAGCGCCCTCAGGCCGTCCTGGTGCGGGATGGAGGTGTAGAGGGATTGGACGTCCATTGTGAAAAGGAGACGTTTGGAGACAGGAAACTGGAAGCTGTTAAAGTGATGGAGGACGTCGGAAGAGTCGTGGATGTAGGTGGGAAGAAACTGGACAAGGGGAGAACAAATAGAGTCGAGATAGGAAGAGATAAGTTCGGTGGGGCAAGAACAGACTGAAACGATGGGTCTATCTGGGCAGTCCTGTTTGTGGAACTTGGGAAGGAGGTCGAAGCGGGCTGTGCGGGGTTGGGGAATTATGAGGTTGGCGGCAGTGGAGGGAAGATCTCCAGAGGAGATGAGTTCAATGACGGTCTTGGAAACGGTGGCTTGATGTTCGGTAGTGGGGTCATGGTCCAGGCGGAGGTAGGAGGAGGTGTCGGAGAGTTGGCGTTCAGCCTCCGCTAGGTAGAGGTCGGTTCGCCAAACAACAACAGCACCACCCTTGTCAGCAGGTTTAATGAGAAGTCGCACAACACCAGGTTATAGTCTAACAGATTTATTTAAAATTACAAGCTTTCGGAGCTATCCTGCCCCTTCTTCAGGTATAGTTACACTGAGTGAATCTACAAAAGTTCATAGAATATAAACACAGATACTACAGAGATACAATCTTTCCTTACTTCTCATTTTTGTCCACCCCAGTCCAATGCCGGCATCTCCGCAGCAGGTTTAATGACAAGGCTGTGGTTAGATCTGAGCGAATGGAGTGCTGCAAGTTCAGAGGGAAGGAGGTTGGAGTGAGTGAGGGGAGCAGAGAAATTGAGACGGCCGATGTCACGCCGGCAGTTTGCAATGAAAAGATCTAGAGAGGTTAAGAGGCCAGAGGGAGGGCTCCAGGTAGAACGACAATTCTAAAAACGGGAGAAAGCTTAAGCTGTGCGGGGGAAGACGCTTCAACAACTCTTTGACACCAACACCCATCCAGAACCTTCTTCCCGTTCACTTTCCTCTGACCCCAACCCTTCTTCCAATCTCACCCCCTGCCGTGTTTTCACTACCCGCTCTGACCTTCCCCTCTCTGACCCCAAAAGATCAGTCCTTTCCAAAACCGTGAGCTTCATCCCCTTACGCCACCATCTCAATAAATTTCGAGCTCAGCACGATGCTGAGCTCTTTTTCCGCCGCCTTCATCTCCCTGCACATTTATTTTGCATGGAGTCTTCCCCAGAACAGCTGACACTTTCTCCCGTTTTCAAAATTCTCGTTAGATTCTCAGGGTCGTGGATTCCGGTCCCACGTTGTGTGAAGTTTTATTTTGTTTTCACGGCCGAACCCCAGCTCTGAATTCCCGGGGCAGTGTCACCGGGTCTTTATCTGGCACCTTTTGCTTAATAATATAATTGCGGGTTTAAGATTGAAAATGGCCTCCGCTTCACTGTAAGTGCCAGAGACAATTTTTTTTAAATTTGTTTATCTGCGCGTCGCTGGCAAGACCAGCATTTATTGCCCATCCCTAGTTGCCCTTGAGAATGTGGTGGTGAGGCACCTTCTTGAAACACTGCAGCCCGTGTGGTGAAGATACTCCCACAGTGCAGTTAGGTAGGAATTTCATGAATTTTGACCCAGCGATGACGAAGGATCAGATATATATTTCTAAGTTAGGATCGCGTGTGACTTGGAGGGGAACTTGGAGGTGATGGTGTCCCCATGCGCCTGCTGCCCTTGTCCTTCTAGGTGGAAGAGGTCGCGAGTTTGGGAGGTGCTTCCGAAGAAACATTGGCGAGTTGCTGCAGTGCATCTTGTAGATGGAGGGATTGAATTCTTAAAATGGTGGATGTGGTGCCAATAAAGCGGGCTGCTTTGTCCTGGATGGTGTCGAGCTAATTGAGTGCTGTTGGAGCTGTACTCATCCAGGCAAGTGAAGAGTATTCCATCACATCCCTTACTTCCGCCTTGCAGATGATTGATTTGGGGAGTCAGGAGGTGAGACACTCGCCGCAGAATACTTAGCCTCTGACCAGCTCTTGTTTCCGTAGTATTTATGTGGCTGGTCCAGTTAAGTTTCTGGTTAATGGTGACCCCCCAATGTTGATTGTTGGGGGATTGGCGATGGTAATACCGTTGAAGTTCATGGGGCAGTTGTTAGACTTTCGCTTGTTGGAGATAGTCATTTCCTGGCAATTCTGTGGCGCGAATGTTACCTGCCAATTATCAGCCCAAGCATGAACGCTGTCCAGGTCTTCTTGCATGCGGGCATGGACTGCTTCATTATCTGAGGAGTTGTGAATGGCACTGAACACTGTGCAATCATCAGGGAACATCCCCATTTCCGAGCTTATGTTGGAGGGAAGTTCATTGATGAAGCAGCTGAAGCTCATTGGGCCTAGGACACTGCCCTGAGGAACTCCTGCAGCGATGTCTTGGGCTGTGATGTTTGATCTTCAAACACCACAACCATCTTCCTTTGTGCTAGGTATGACTCCAGCCCATGGAGACTTTCCACCCACCCCCACCCGATGCCCATTGAATTCATTTCTGAGAATCTAACGCTCCACCGACTGAGCTGGCCGGGCCTGATTCAACTTTGTGGAATTGACACTTATCGCAGAAAGGCGGCTGGTGGCCCAGCCCCGGCGCCGCACTCTCCGCTGCACTGTCGGTGGCGCTGTTTTTTCGAATGACGTGGTAAACCGAAGCCAATGTCAGGTCATCTGGATGTCGGAATGTCGGTCAGAACCCCGGCTCCAAGTAAAGGAATGCCAATTCCGAAATTAACTTTGAACAGTGTTTGAGATCTCGAGCGTGACATCTGGAGTGTGACATTTGGAGTGTCATGTCCAGTGCACTTACGGAGGTGGCGCGGTGGCTCAGCTTGAAGGCGTCAGTTCTTGTAAACCAAAGATCGCGGGTTCGACCCCCGTCCGTGCCTATGAAAATTTTGAATTTCCAGGCGATTTTTTCCGAATGACTCGTGCTTTGCCCAGCTGCTATATTTCTCACTGTCATAGCTCCTGTGACAATGGGCCGAAAATTAGACCTAATACACGAGAGTACGCACTGTGTACTCTCTCGTTTTAGGTCTCCAATTGCCGGTTTCCAGCATTCACTGTGCATGCGCGGGAAACCGGCACTTTGTGAATTCAAAAGGGGCGGTTCCTAGGTGAACCGTGTGGGCGCTACAGGCTGCGCGCACGCAGTGCACTGAGTGCTTTGAACGCACAGCTAAGCATGGAAGATTTTACACATAAAGAAAGGAGGCGTAAGACCCTCTTTTAACAAGGTAAGTAGTTAATTAAGTATTATTTTAAATTTTTTTCAACAGGTTTATCTTTTTTAGAGACTTTAAAGAAAGGTAAGTTTATTTTTATAAATTTTAAAAAGATTTTAAATTTTTTCAAAAATTTAATTTTTTGTTTAAAGTGTTATTATTGATTTAACTATACTTATTTTATTAATGTGATGGCTTTTTTAAAATTTAATTGAGGTTTAGCTGTTCTTTTGGGGGGATATATTATTCATAGCTTTGACCGATCTTCTGTCAAAACTATGAATGAAAGATACGATAGCAAAATACTGCGGATGCTGGAAATCCGAAATAACAACAGAAAACGCTGGAAAAACTCAGCAGGCCAGTTAACATCCGTGGAGAGAGAAAGAGAGTTAATGTTTCAGGCCGTGGAAGGGTTTCGACCTGAAACGTTAACTCTCTTTCTCTCTCCACGGATGTTGCCTGGCCTGCTGAGTTTTTCCCGCGTTTTCTGTTGTTATTATGGATGAAAGATGGTGTGCTGCCATTGGCTCTAACTGAATCACGTGATCCCAGAGCTCGCACGAACTAACTCCGTCTCTGGGTCACGCAAGCACTGCACAGCTGCAGCCTTGAAACTAAAGTTCGTGTGGCCCCGGAGGAAAAAGGAAGGCGCGGAGTGAGATATCGCGGGGAAGGCTTACCCCACGTCAACACTTGGGGGTAAAAATTCACTTGGTTGCGCCTCCCGTTAGCGCCTTAAGAGGGCGCTAATGGGGCGCAAAGCCGCTAACGCCCTTCGCAGCGATGTTTGCGCCGCTCGAGAACTTAACTTGACATTGTGCGGCGGCGCTAAAACTTACCGCTGCGACCACCTGCGCGCGCAGATTGTGACGTCATTCCATGGTGCAACGCCCTTGTGGTGCCCCGTAGCGGAAATTGAGTGGCGCCCCCTGCCTTACCGCCTGGCGCTTCCAACGACCAGAAGACTGGAACGCTATCAATCGCTGTGGGGCTGGGGGGGCCGCTATTTAAAGGGGGCCTCTTCCTGTCTTTTATTGTTGGTGGCATTTTTGAACTACGCATTCTGAGAGAGAGAGGGAGAGACTTCTGGAGAGATTCAACGTTGTGTGAAGGAGTTTTGGGTACTGAGCAGCACTTTGCAGGTTCATTTTGATTTGCCATTCCTTGTATCGATTTAGCAGAGACTGTGGGAGCTGCACTCTGAGCTCTTTGCCTGGTACGCTCCATTGTTCTTTCCAGCACATTTGATGTGCAAGTCTCTCCAGGCCGAGATTCAAGGCAGCAATGAACAGGATGTGGATGGAAAGCAAGATTAACCATCCCCTTTAAGAACTGGCCCGTGCCATTGTGTGTGTGTTCCATTGCTGACTGACATTACATGAGCTTCGCCAGCGCTCCGAGTTAGCGCCTCACTGCTCGGCCTTTGCGCCTTAAGAGAGGTGTGCAGCGCCTGCTTTAGCGCTCCACTCACCTCCCGGGGCGGTAAAAGTGAAGTTTCGTGTCAGTGCCGATAATTAGCGCCAGGCGCTAATATTTGCGTCCGGACGATATTTGCGCCCCAAATAGGGCGCGACCTAATTTCTACCCCTTAGTCTTTAATTTCTGGGCCATTAAGGACAAATAAACTTACAATTCGCAGCACAGCTACTTCCACATTCATGGACATATCCTGGAGAGTGAAACAGAAACCATCAGCACGGTTGGTGATCAGGGGGTAAGTCGTCAAACTGCTAATTCAAAGTGTGCCGCCCCCGGTACAATCACAGTTTGTGACTTAACTCTTTTCAAGTCCTTAACGGCTATTTTACGGACAGTGTGGACTGACCCTGTCTATCGGAATCTCGAAATTTCTGCTAGTCTGGGAATGACATTCATCAGATGTACACCAATACACTGATGTTGGCAATCCGTTCATCCGCCCAATCCATTCCCATTCCCTAATTCACTGATGATTCCGTCCATTCACTTCACCAATCCATTGATGGTATCTGTCCATTCATTTTCCCAATCCATTGATGGTATCTGTTCATTCACTTTCCCAATCCACTGATAGCATCTGTCCATTCACTTTCCCAATCCATTGATGGTATCTGTCCATTCACTTTCCCAGTCCATTGATGGTATCTGTCCATTCACTTTCCAAATCCAATGATGGGATCTGTCCATTCACTTTTCCACTCCAATGATGGTATCTGTCCATTCACTTTCCACACCGAATGATGGTATCTGTCCATTCACTTTTCCAATCCAATGATGGTATCTGCCCATTCACGTTCCCAATCCAATGAGAGTATCTGTCCTTTCACTTTCCCAATCCACTGATGGTATCTGTCAATTCACTTTGCCCATAGAATGAAGTTATCTGTCCATTCACTTTCACAATCCATTGATGGAATCGGTCCATTCACTTTCCCAATCCATTGATGGTATCTGTCCATTCACTTTCACAATCCATTGAAGGTATCTGTACATTCACTTTACCCATCCAATGATGGAATCTGTCCATTCACTTTCCCAATCCATTGAAGGTATCTGTACATTCACTTTCCCAATCTATTGATGGTATCTGTCCATTCAATTTCCCAATCTATTGATGGTATCCGTCCATTCACTTTATCCATCCATTGATGGTATCTGTCCATTAACTTTCCCAATCCAATGATGATATCTGTCCATTCACTTTCCCAATCCATTGATGGTAAGTGTCCATTCACTTTCCCAATCCATTGATGGTATCTGTCCAGTCACTTTCCCAGTCTAGTGAAGGTATCTTCCATTCACTTTCCCAAGCCATTGATGGTATCTGTCCATTCACTTTCCCAGTCGATTGGTGGTATCTCTCCATTCACTTTCCCAATCCATTGATGGTATCTGTCCATTCACTTTCCCAATCCGTTGATGGTATCTGTCCATTCACGTTCCCAATCTGTTGATGGTATCTGTGCATCGATTTCCCCAATCCATTGACGGTATCTGTCCATTCACTTTCCCAATCCATTGATGGTATCTGTCCATTCACTTTCCCAGTTCATTGATGGTAGCTGTCCACTCACTTTCCCAATCCATTGATGGTATCGGTCCATTGACTTTCCCAATCCATTGATGGTATCTGTCCATTCACTTTCCCAATCCAATGATGGTATCTGTCCATTCACTTTCCCAATCCATTGATGGTATCTGTCCATTCACTTTCCCAATCCATTGATGGTATGTGTCCATTCACTTTCCCAATCCATTGATGGTATCGGTCCATTGACTTTCCAAAATCCATTGATGGTATCTGTCCATTCACTTTCCCAATCCAATGATGGTATCTGTCAATTCACTTTCCCAATCCATTGATGGTATCTGTCCATTCACTTTCCCAATCCATTGATGGTATCTGTCCATTCACTTTCCCAATCCATTGATGGTATCGGTCCATTGACTTTCCAAAATCCATTGATGGTAGCTGTCCATTCACTTTCCCAAACCAATGATGGTATCCGTCCATTCACTTTCCGAATCCAATGATGGCATCTGTCCATTCACTTTCCCAATCCGTTGATGGTATCTGTCCATTCACTTTCCCAATCCAATTATGGTATCTGTCCATTCATTTTCCCAATCCATTGATGGTATCTGTACATTCACTTTCCCATTATATTGATGGTATCCGTCCATTCACTTTCCCAATCCATTGATGGTATCTGTCCATTCACTTTCCCAATCCATTGATGGTATCTGTCAATTCACTTTCCCGATCTATTAATGGTATCCGTCCATTCACTTTCATAATCCAATGATGGTATCTGTCCATTCACTTTCCCAATCTATTGATGGTATCTGTCCATTCTCTTTATCAATCCATTGATGGTATCCGTCCATTCACTTTCCCACTCCATTGATGGAAACTGTCCATTCACTTTTCCAATCCATTGATGGTATCTCTCCATTCACATTCCCAATCCATTGATGGTATCTGTCCATTCACTTTCCCAGTCCATTGATGTTAGCTGTCCATTCACTTCCCAATCCATTTATGGTATCTCGCCATTCTCCTTCCCAATCCATTGATGGTATCTGTCCGTTCACTTTCCCAATCCATTGATGGAATCTGTCCATTCAGTTTCCCACTTCATTGATGGTATCTGTCCATTAACTTTCCCAATCCATTGATGGTATCTGTCGATTAACTTTCCCAATCCATTGATGGTATCTGTCCATTCACTTTCCCAATCCTTTGATGGTATCTGTCCATTCACTTTATCAATCCATTGATGGTATCTGTTCTTTAACTTTCCCAATCCAATAATGGTACCTGTCCATTCACTTTATCAATCCATTGATGCTATCTGTCCATTTACTTTCCCAATCCATTGATGGTATCTGTCCATTCACTTTATCAATCCATTGATGATATCTGTCCATTCACTTTCCCAATCCATTGATGGTATCTGTCCATTCACTTTATCAATCCATTGATGGTATCTGTTCATTCCCTTTCCCAATCCATTGATGGTATCTGTCCATTCACTTTCCCAGTCTATTGATGGTATCTGTTCATTGATTTCCCAAATCCATTAATGATATCTGTCCATTCACTTTCCCAATCCATTGATGGTAACTGTCCATTCACTTTCCCAATCCATTGATGGTATCTGTCCACTCACTTTCCCAATCCATTGATGGTATCTGTCCATTCACTTTCCCAGTTGATTGATGTTATCTGTCCATTCACTTTCCCAATCCATTGAAGGTATCTGTCCATTCAGTTTCCCAGTTCATTGATGGTATCTGTCCATTAACTTTCCCAATCCATTGATGTTATCTGTCCATTCACTTTCCCAGTCCATTGATGGTATCTGACCATTCACTTTCCCAATCCATTGATGGTATCTGTCCGTTCACTTTCCCAATCCATTGAATGTATCAGTCCATTCACTTTCTCAATCCATTGATGGTATCTGTCCATTCACTTTCCCAATCTATTGATGGTATCCGTCCATTCACTTTCCCAATCCAATGATGGTATCTGTCCATTCACTTTATCAATCCATTGATGGTATCGGTCCATTGACTTTCCCAATCCATTGATGGTATCTGTCCATTCACTTTCTCAATCCATTGATGGTATCTGTCCATTCACTTTCTCAATCTATTGTTGGTATCCGTCCATTCACTTTCCCAATCCATTGATGGTATCTGTCCATTCACTTTCCCCATCGAATGATGGTTTCTGTCCATTCACTTTCCCAATCCATTGATGGTATCGGTCCATTGACTTTCCCAATCCATTGATGGTATCTGTCCATTCACTTTCCCAATCCATTGATTGTATCTGTCCATTCACTTTACCAATCCATTGATGGTATCTGTTCATTCACTTTCCCAATCCATTGATGGTATCTGTCCATTCAATTTCCCAATCCATTGATGGTATCCGTCCATTCACTTCCCCAATCCAATGATGATATCTGTCCATTCACTTTCCCAATCCATTGATGGTATCTGTCCATTCACTTTCCCAATCCACTGATAGCATCTGTCCATTCACTTTCCCAATCCATTGATGGTATCTGTCCATTCACTTTCCCAGTCCATTGATGGTATCTGTCCATTCACTTTCCCAATCCATTGATGGGATCTTTCCATTCACTTTCCACTCCAATGATGGTATCTGTCCATTCACTTTCCACACCGAATGATGGTATCTGTCCATTCACTTTTCCAATCCACTGATGTTATCTGTCAATTCACTTTCCCCATAGAATGAAGTTATCTGTCCATTCACTTTCACAATCCATTGATGGAATCGGTCCATTAATTTTCCTTTCCATTGATGGTATCTGTCCATTCACTTTCCCAATCCATTGAAGGTATCTGTACATTCACTTTACCCATCCAATAATGGTATCTGTCCATTCACTTTCCCAACCCATTGAAGGTATCTGTACATTCACTTTCCCAATCTATTGATGGTATCTGTCCATTCAATTTCCCAATCTATTGATGGTATCCGTCCATTCACTTCCCCAATCCAATGATGGTATCTGTCCATTAACTTTCCCTATCCAATGATGGTAGCTGTCCATTCACTTTATCCATCCATTGATGGTATCTGTCCATTAACTTTCCCAATCCAATGATGATATCTGTCCATTCACATTCCAAATCCATTGATGGTAAGTGTCCATTCACTTTCCCAATCCATTGATGGTATCTGTCCAGTCACTTTACCAGTCTAGTGATGGTATCTTCCATTCACTTTCCCAAGCCATTGATGGTATCTGTCCATTCACTTTCTCAGTCCATTGATGGTATCTCTCCATTCATTTTCCAATCCATTGATGGTAACTGTCCATTCACTTTCCCAATCCATTGATGGTATCTGTCCATTCACTTTCCCAATCTGTTGATGGTATCTGTGCATCGATTTCCCCAATCCATTGACGGTATCTGTCCATTCACTTTCCCAATCCATTGATGGTATCTGTCCATTCACTTTCCCAGTTCATTGATGGTAGCTGTCCACTCACTTTCACAATCCATTGATGGTATCGGTCCATTGACTTTCCCAATCCATTGATGGTATCTGTCCATTCACTTTCCCAATCCAATGATGGTATCTGTCCATTCACTTTCCCAATCCATTGATGGTATCTGTCCATTCACTTTCCCAATCCATTGATGGTATGTGTCCATTCACTTTCCCAATCCATTGATGGTATCGGTCCATTGACTTTCCAAAATCCATTGATGGTATCTGTCCATTCACTTTCCCAATCCAATGATGGTATCTGTCAATTCACTTTCCCAATCCATTGAAGGTATCTGTCCATTCACTTTCCCAATCCATTGATGGTATCTGTCCATTCACTTTCCCAATCCATTGATGGTATCGGTCCATTGACTTTCCAAAATCCATTGATGGTAGCTGTCCATTCACTTTCCCAATCCAATGATGGTATCTGTCCATTCACTTTCCCAATCCAATGATGGCATCTGTCCATTCAATTTCCCAATCCATTGATGGTATCTGTCCATTCACTTTCCCAATCCAATTATGGTATCTGTCCATTCATTTTCCCAATCCATTGATGGTATCTGTACATTCACTTTCCCATTATATTTATGGTATCCGTCCATTCACTTTCCCAATCCATTGATGGTATCTGTTCATTCACTTTCCCAATCCAATGATGGTATCCGTCCATTCACTTTCCCAATCCAATGATGGCATCTGTCCATTCACTTTCCCAATCCATTGATGGTATCTGTCCATTCACTTTCCCAATCCAATTATGGTATCTGTCCATTCATTTTCCCAATCCATTGATGGTATCTGTACATTCACTTTCCCATTATATTGATGGTATCCGTCCATTCACTTTCCCAATCCATTGATGGTATCTGTCCATTCACTTTCCCAATCCATTGATGGTATCTGTCCATTCACTTTCCCGATCTATTAATGGTATCCGTCCATTCACTTTCATAATCCAATGATGGTATCTGTCCATTCACTTTCCCAATCTATTGATGGTATCTGTCCATTCTCTTTATCAATCCATTGATGGTATCCGTCCATTCACTTTCCCACTCCATTGATGGTAACTGTCCATTCACTTTTCCAATCCATTGATGGTATCTCTCCATTCACATTCCCAATCCATTGATGGTATCTGTCCATTCACTTTCCCAGTCCATTGATGTTAGCTGTCCATTCACTTCCCAATCCATTTATGGTATCTCGCCATTCTCCTTCCCAATCCATTGATGGTATCTGTCCGTTCACTTTCCCAATCCATTCATGGAATCTGTCCAGTCAGTTTCCCAGTTCATTGATGGTATCTGTCCATTAACTTTCCCAATCCATTGATGGTATCTGTCGATTAACTTTCCCAATCCATTGATGGTATCTGTCCATTCACTTTCCCAATCCTTTGATGGTATCTGTCCATTCACTTTATCAATCCATTGATGGTATCTGTTCTTTAAATTTCCCAATCCAATAATGGTACCTGTCCATTCACTTTATCAATCCATTGATGCTATC
Organism: Squalus acanthias; assembly: GCA_030390025.1. Classification (NCBI taxonomy): domain Eukaryota; kingdom Metazoa; phylum Chordata; class Chondrichthyes; order Squaliformes; family Squalidae; genus Squalus; species Squalus acanthias. Next base: position 146,888,351 of record CM059431.1, on the reverse strand, counting down.
TGTCCATTTACTTTCCCAATCCATTGATGGTATCTGTCCATTCACTTTATCAATCCATTGATGATATCTGTCCATTCACTTTCCCAATCCATTGATGGTATCTGTCCATTCACTTTATCAATCCATTGATGGTATCTGTTCATTCCCTTTCCCAATCCATTGATGGTATCTGTCCATTCACTTTCCCAGTCTATTGATGGTATCTGTTCATTGATTTCCCCAATCCATTAATGATATCTGTCCATTCACTTTCCCAATCCATTGATGGTAACTGTCCATTCACTTTCCCAATCCATTGATGGTATCTGTCCACTCACTTTCCCAATCCATTGATGCTATCTGTCAATTCACTTTCCCAATCCATTGATGGTATCTGTCCATTCACTTTCCCAGTTGATTGATGTTATCTGTCCATTCACTTTCCCAATCCATTGAAGGTATCTGTCCATTCAGTTTCCCAATCCATTGATGGTATCTGTTCATTCACTTTCCCAATCCATTGATGGTATCTGTCCATTCACTTTCCCAATCTATTGATGGTATCCGTCCATTCACTTTCCCAATCCATTGAAGGTATCTGTCCATTCAGTTTCCCAATCCATTGATGGTATCTGTCCATTCACTTTCCCAGTCCATTGATGTTAGCTGTCCATTCACTTCCCAATCCATTGATGGTATCTCGCCATTCTCCTTCCCAATCCATTGATGGTATCTGTCCGTTCACTTTCCCAATCCATTGATGGAATCTGTCCAGTCAGTTTCCCAGTTCATTGATGGTATCTGTCCATTAACTTTCCCAATCCATTGATGGTATCTGTCCATTCACTTTCCCAATCCATTGATGGTATCTGTCGATTAACTTTCCCAATCCATTGATGGTATCTGTCCATTCACTTTCCCAATCCTTTGATGGTACCTGTCCATTCACTTTATCAATCCATTGATGCTATCTGTCCATTAACTTTCCCAATCCATTGATGGTATCTGTCCATTCACTTTATGAATCCATTGATGGTATCTGTCCATTCACTTTCCCAATCCATTGATGGTATGTGTGCATTGATTTCCCTAATCCATTAATGATATCTGTCCATTCACTTTCCCAATCCATTGATGGTAACTGTCCATTCACTTTCCCAATCCATTGATGGTATCTGTCCATTCACTTTATCAATCCATTGATGGTATCTGTCTATTCACTTTCCCAATCTATTGATGGTATCCGAACATTCACTTTCCCAATCCAATGATGATATCTGTCCATTCACTTTCCCAATCCATTGATGGTATGCGTCCATTCACTTTCCCAATCCATTGATGGTATCGGTCCATTGACTTTCCAAAATCCATTGATGGTATCTGTCCATTCACTTTCCCAATCCAATGATGGTATCTGTCAATTCACTTTCCCAATCCATTGATGGTAGCTGTCCATTCACTTTCCCAATCCATTGATGATATCTGTCCATTCACTTTCCCAATCCATTGATGGTATCGGTCCATTGACTTTCCAAAATCCATTGATGGTAGCTGTCCATTCACTTTCCCAATCCAATGATGGTATCTGTCCATTCACTTTCCCAATCCAATGATGGCATCTGTCCATTCAATTTCCTAATCCATTGATGGTATCTGTCCATTCACTTTCCCAATCCAATTATGGTATCTGTCCATTCATTTTCCCAATCCATTGATGGTATCTGTACATTCACTTTCCCATTATATTGATGGTATCCGTCCATTCACTTTCCCAATCCATTGATGGTATCTGTCCATTCACTTTCCCAATCCATTGATGGTATCTGTCCATTCACTTTCCCAATCTATTGATGTTATCCGTCCATTCACTTTCCCAATCCATTGATGGTATCTGTCCATTCACTTTCCCAATCTATTGATGGTATCTGTCCATTCTCTTTATCAATCCATTGATGGTATCCGTCCATTCACTTTCCCAATCCATTGATGGTAACTGTCCATTCACTTTTCCAATCCATTGATGGTATCTCTCCATTCACATTCCCAATCCATTGATGGTATCTGTCCATTCACTTTCCCAGTCCATTGATGTTAGCTGTCCATTCACTTCCCAATCCATTGATGGTATCTCGCCATTCTCCTTCCCAATCCATTGATGGTATCTGTCCGTTCACTTTCCCAATCGATTGATGGAATCTGTCCAGTCAGTTTCCCAGTTCATTGATGGTATCTTTCCATTAACTTTCCCAATCCATTGATGGTATCTGTCCATTCACTCTCCCAATCCATTGATGGTATCTGTCGATTAACTTTCCCAATCCATTGATGGTATCTGTCCATTCACTTTCCCAATCCTTTGATGGTACCTGTCCATTCACTTTATCAATCCATTGATGCTATCTGTCCATTAACTTTCCCAATCCATTGATGGTATCTGTCCATTCACTTATCAATCCATTGATGGTATCTGTCCATTCACTTTCCCAATCCATTGATGGTATGTGTGCATTGATTTCCCAAATCCATTAATGATATCTGTCCATTCACTTTCCCAATCCATTGATGGTAACTGTCCATTCACTTTCCCAATCCATTGATGGTATCTGTCCATTCACTTTATCAATCCATTGATGGTATCTGTCTATTCACTTTCCCAATCTATTGATGGTATCCGAACATTCACTTTCCCAATCCAATGATGGTATCTGTCCATTCACTTTATCAATCCATTGATGGTATCTGTCCATTAACTTTCCCAATCCATTGATGGTATCTGTCCATTCACTTTGTCAATCCATTGATGGTATCTGTCCATTCACTTTCCCAATCCATTGATGGTATGTGTGCATTGATTTCCCTAATCCATTAATTATATCTGTCCATTCACTTTCCCAATCCATTGTTGCTATCTGTCCATTCACTTTCTCAATCTATTGATGGTATCTGTCCATTCACTTTCCCAATGAATTGATGGTATCTGTCCATTCACTTTCCCCATCGAATGATGGTTTCTGTCCATTCACTTTCCCAATCCATTGATGGTATCGGTCCATTGACTTTCCCAATCCATTGATGGTATCTGTCCATTCACTTTCCCAATCCATTGATGGTATCTGTCCATTCACTTTCCCCTTCGAATGATGGTTTCTGTCCATTCACTTTCCCAATCCATTGATGCTATCGGTCCATTGTCTTTCCCAATCCATTGATATTATCTGTCCATTCACTTTCCCAATCCATTGATGGTATCTGTCCATTCACTTTCCCAATCTATTGATGGTATCCGTCCATTCACTTTCCCAATCCAATGATGGTATCTGTCCATTCACTTTATCAATCCATTGATGGTATCTGTCCGTTCACTTTCCCAATCCATTGATGGAATCTGTCCATTCAGTTTCCCAGTTCATTGATAGTATCTGTCCATTAACTTTCCCAATCCATTGATGGTATCTGTCCATTCACTTTCCCAATCCATTGATGGTTTCTGTCGATTAACTTTCCCAATCCATTGATGGTATCTGTCCATTCACTTTCCCAATCCATTGATGGTATCTGTCCATTCACTTTCCCAATCCATTGATGGTATCTGTCGATTAACTTTCCCAATCCATTGATGGTATCTGTCCATTAACTTTCTCAATCCATCGATGGTATCTGTCCATTAACTTCCCCAATCCAATGATGGTATCTGTCCATTCACTTTATCAATCCATTGATGGTATCTGTTCATTAACTTTCCCAATCCAATGATGGTATCTGTCCATTCACTTTCCCAATCCATTGATGGTATCTGTCCATTCACTTTATCAATCCATTGATGGTATCTGTCTATTCACTTTCCCAATCTATTGATGGTATCCGAACATTCACTTTCCCAATCCAATGATGGTATCTGTCCATTCACTTTCCCAATCCATTGATGGTATGTGTCCATTCACTTTCCCAATCCATTGATGGTATCGGTCCATTGACTTTCCAAAATCCATTGATGGTATCTGTCCATTCACTTTCCCAATCCAATGATGGTATCTGTCATTTCACTTTCCCAATCCATTGATGGTATCTGTCCATTCACTTTCCCAATCCATTGATGATATCTGTCCATTCACTTACCCAATCCATTGATGGTATCGGTCCATTGACTTTCCAAAATCCATTGATGGTAGCTGTCCATTCACTTTCCCAATCCAATGATGGTATCTGTCCATTCACTTTCCCAATCCAATGATGGCATCTGTCCATTCAATTTCCCCATCCATTGATGGTATCTGTCCATTCACTTTCCCAATCCAATTGTGGTATCTGTCCATTCATTTTCCCAATCCATTGATGGTATCTGTACATTCACTTTCCCATTATATTGATGGTATCCGTCCATTCACTTTCCCAATCCATTGATGGTATCTGTCCATTCACTTTCCCAATCCATTGATGGTATCTGTCCATTCACTTTTCCAATCCATTGATGGTATCTCTCCATTCACATTCCCAATCCATTGATGGTATCTGTCCATTCACTTTCCCAGTCCATTGATGTTAGCTGTCCATTCACTTCCCAATCCATTGATGGTATCTCGCCATTCTCCTTCCCAATCCATTGATGGTATCTGTCCGTTCACTTTCCCAATCGATTGATGGAATCTGTCCAGTCAGTTTCCCAGTTCATTGATGGTATCTTTCCATTAACTTTCCCAATCCATTGATGGTATCTGTCCATTCACTCTCCCAATCCATTGATGGTATCTGTCGATTAACTTTCCCAATCCATTGATGGTATCTGTCCATTCACTTTCCCAATCCTTTGATGGTACCTGTCCATTCACTTTATCAATCCATTGATGCTATCTGTCCATTAACTTTCCCAATCCATTGATGGTATCTGTCCATTCACTTTATCAATCCATTGATGGTATCTGTCCATTCACTTTCCCAATCCATTGATGGTATGTGTGCATTGATTTCCCAAATCCATTAATGATATCTGTCCATTCACTTTCCCAATCCATTGATGGTAACTGTCCATTCACTTTCCCAATCCATTGATGGTATCTGTCCATTCACTTTATCAATCCATTGATGGTATCTGTCTATTCACTTTCCCAATCTATTGATGGTATCCGAACATTCACTTTCCCAATCCAATGATGGTATCTGTCCATTCACTTTATCAATCCATTGATGGTATCTGTCCATTAACTTTCCCAATCCATTGATGGTATCTGTCCATTCACTTTGTCAATCCATTGATGGTATCTGTCCATTCACTTTCCCAATCCATTGATGGTATGTGTGCATTGATTTCCCTAATCCATTAATTATATCTGTCCATTCACTTTCCCAATCCATTGGTGGTAACTGTCCATTCACTTTCCCAGTCTATTGATGGTATCTGTCCACTCACTTTCCCAATCCATTGTTGCTATCTGTCCATTCACTTTCTCAATCTATTGATGGTATCTGTCCATTCACTTTCCCAATGAATTGATGGTATCTGTCCATTCACTTTCCCCATCGAATGATGGTTTCTGTCCATTCACTTTCCCAATCCATTGATGGTATCGGTCCATTGACTTTCCCAATCCATTGATGGTATCTGTCCATTCACTTTCCCAATCCATTGATGGTATCTGTCCATTCACTTTCCCCTTCGAATGATGGTTTCTGTCCATTCACTTTCCCAATCCATTGATGCTATCGGTCCATTGTCTTTCCCAATCCATTGATGGTATCTGTCCATTCACTTTCCCAATCCATTGATGGTATCTGTCCATTCACTTTCCCAATCTATTGATGGTATCCGTCCATTCACTTTCCCAATCCAATGATGGTATCTGTCCATTCACTTTATCAATCCATTGATGGTATCTGTCCGTTCACTTTCCCAATCCATTGATGGAATCTGTCCATTCAGTTTCCCAGTTCATTGATAGTATCTATACATTAACTTTCCCAATCCATTGATGGTATCTGTCCATTCACTTTCCCAATCCATTGATGGTTTCTGTCGATTAACTTTCCCAATCCATTGATGGTATCTGTCCATTCACTTTCCCAATCCATTGATGGTATCTGTCCATTCACTTTTCCAATCCATTGATGGTATCTCTCCATTCACATTCCCAATCCATTGATGGTATCTGTCCATTCACTTTCCCAGTCCATTGATGTTAGCTGTCCATTCACTTCCCAATCCATTGATGGTATCTCGCCATTCTCCTTCCCAATCCATTGATGGTATCTGTCCGTTCACTTTCCCAATCGATGGATGGAATCTGTCCAGTCAGTTTCCCAGTTCATTGATGGTATCTTTCCATTAACTTTCCCAATCCATTGATGGTATCTGTCCATTCACTCTCCCAATCCATTGATGGTATCTGTCGATTAACTTTCCAAATCCATTGATGGTATCTGTCCATTCACTTTCCCAATCCTTTGATGGTACCTGTCCATTCACTTTATCAATCCATTGATGCTATCTGTCCATTAACTTTCCCAATCCATTGATGGTATCTGTCCATTCACTTTATCAATCCATTGATGGTATCTGTCCATTCACTTTCCCAATCCATTGATGGTATGTGTGCATTGATTTCCCAAATCCATTAATGATATCTGTCCATTCACTTTCCCAATCCATTGATGGTAACTGTCCATTCACTTTCCCAATCCATTGATGGTATCTGTCCATTCACTTTATCAATCCATTGATGGTATCTGTCTATTCACTTTCCCAATCTATTGATGGTATCCGAACATTCACTTTCCCAATCCAATGATGGTATCTGTCCATTCACTTTATCAATCCATTGATGGTATCTGTCCATTAACTTTCCCAATCCATTGATGGTATCTGTCCATTCACTTTGTCAATCCATTGATGGTATCTGTCCATTCACTTTCCCAATCCATTGATGGTATGTGTGCATTGATTTCCCTAATCCATTAATTATATCTGTCCATTCACTTTCCCAATCCATTGGTGGTAACTGTCCATTCACTTTCCCAGTCTATTGATGGTATCTGTCCACTCACTTTCCCAATCCATTGTTGCTATCTGTCCATTCACTTTCTCAATCTATTGATGGTATCTGTCCATTCACTTTCCCAATGAATTGATGGTATCTGTCCATTCACTTTCCCCATCGAATGATGGTTTCTGTCCATTCACTTTCCCAATCCATTGATGGTATCGGTCCATTGACTTTCCCAATCCATTGATGGTATCTGTCCATTCACTTTCCCAATCCATTGATGGTATCTGTCCATTCACTTTCCCCTTCGAATGATGGTTTCTGTCCATTCACTTTCCCAATCCATTGATGCTATCGGTCCATTGTCTTTCCCAATCCATTGATGGTATCTGTCCATTCACTTTCCCAATCCATTGATGGTATCTGTCCATTCACTTTCCCAATCTATTGATGGTATCCGTCCATTCACTTTCCCAATCCAATGATGGTATCTGTCCATTCACTTTATCAATCCATTGATGGTATCTGTCCGTTCACTTTCCCAATCCATTGATGGAATCTGTCCATTCAGTTTCCCAGTTCATTGATAGTATCTGTCCATTAACTTTCCCAATCCATTGATGGTATCTGTCCATTCACTTTCCCAATCCATTGATGGTTTCTGTCGATTAACTTTCCCAATCCATTGATGGTATCTGTCCATTCACTTTCCCAATCCATTGATGGTATCTGTCCATTCACTTTCCCAATCCATTGATGGTATCTGTCGATTAACTTTCCCAATCCATTGATGGTATCTGTCCATTAACTTTCTCAATCCATCGATGGTATCTGTCCATTAACTTCCCCAATCCAATGATGGTATCTGTCCATTCACTTTATCAATCCATTGATGGTATCTGTTCATTAACTTTCCCAATCCAATGATGGTATCTGTCCATTCACTTTCCCAATCCATTGATGGTATCTGTCCATTCACTTTATCAATCCATTGATGGTATCTGTCCATTCTCTTTCCCAATCTATTGATGGTATCCGAACATGCACTTTCCCAATCCAATGATGGTATCTGTCCATTCACTTTCCCAATCCATTGATGGTAACTGTCCATTCTCTTTCCCAATCTATTGATGGTATCGGTCCATTGACTTTCCAAAATCCATTGATGGTATCTGTCCATTCACTTTCCCAATCCAATGATGGTATCTGTCATTTCACTTTCCCAATCCATTGATGGTATCTGTCCATTCACTTTCCCAATCCATTGATGATATCTGTCCATTCACTTACCCAATCCATTGATGGTATCGGTCCATTGACTTTCCAAAATCCATTGATGGTAGCTGTCCATTCACTTTCCCAATCCAATGATGGTATCTGTCCATTCACTTTCCCAATCCAATGATGGCATCTGTCCATTCAATTTCCCCATCCATTGATGGTATCTGTCCATTCACTTTCCCAATCCAATTGTGGTATCTGTCCATTCATTTTCCCAATCCATTGATGGTATCTGTACATTCACTTTCCCATTATATTGATGGTATCCGTCCATTCACTTTCCCAATCCATTGATGGTATCTGTCCATTCACTTTCCCAATCCATTGATGGTATCTGTCCATTCACTTTCCCAATCTATTGATGTTATCCGTCCATTCACTTTCCCAATCCATTGATGGTATCTGTCCATTCACTTTCCCAATCAATTGATGGTATCTGTCCATTCTCTTTATCAATCCATTGATGGTATCCGTCCATTCACTTTCCCAATCCATTGATGGTAACTGTCCATTCACTTTTCCAATCCATTGATGGTATCTCTCCATACACATTCCCAATCCATTGATGGTATCTGTCCATTCACTTTCCCAGTCCATTGATGTTAGCTGTCCATTCACTTCCCAATCCATTGATGGTATCTCGCCATTCTCCTTCCCAATCCATTGATGGTATCTGTCCGTTCACTTTCCCAATCCATTGATGGAATCTGTCCAGTCAGCTTCCCAGTTCATTGATGGTATCTGTCCATTAACTTTCCCAATCCATTGATGTTATCTGTCCATTCACTTTCCCAATCCATTGATGGTATCTGTCGATTAACTTTCCCAATCCATTGATGGTATCTGTCCATTCACTTTCCCAATCCTTTGATGGTACCTGTCCATTCACTTTATCAATCCATTGATGCTATCTGTCCATTAACTTTCCCAATCCTTGAATGGTATCTGTCCATTCACTTTATCAATCCATTGATGGTATCTGTCCATTCACTTTCCCAATCCATTGATGGTATGTGTGCATTGATTTCCCTAATCCATTAATGATATCTGTCCATTCACTTTCCCAATCCATTGATAGTAACTGTCCATTCACTTTATCAATCCATTGATGGTATCTGTCTATTCACTTTCCAATCTATTGATGGTATCCGAACATTCACTTTCCTAATCCAATGATGGTATCTGTCCATTCACTTTATCAATCCATTGATGGTATCTGTCCATTAACTTTCCCAATCCATTGATGGTATCTGTCCATTCACTTTGTCAATCCATTGATGGTATCTGTCCATTCACTTTCCCAATCCATTGATGGTATGTGTGCATTGATTTCCCTAATCCATTAATTATATCTGTCCATTCACTTTCCCAATCCATTGGTGGTAACTGTCCATTCACTTTCCCAATCCATTGATGGTATCTGTCCATTCACTTTCCCAGTCTATTGATGGTATCTGTCCACTCACTTTCCCAATCCATTGATGCTATCTGTCCATTCACTTTCTCAATCTATTGATGGTATCTGTCCATTCACTTTCCCAATGAATTGATGGTATCTGTCCATTCACTTTCCCCATCGAATGATGGTTTCTGTCCATTCACTTTCCCAATCCATTGATGGTATCGGTCCATTGACTTTCCCAATCCATTGATGGTATCTGTCCATTCACTTTCCCAATCCATTGATGGTATCTGTCCATTCACTTTCCCCTTCGAATGATGGTTTCTGTCCATTCACTTTCCCAATCCATTGATGGTATCGGTCCATTGTCTTTCCCAATCCATTGATGGTATCTGTCCATTCACTTTCCCAATCCATTGATGGTATCTGTCCATTCACTTTCCCAAACTATTGATGGTATCCGCCCATTCACTTTCCCAATCCAATGATGGTATCTGTCCATTCACTTTATCAATCCATTGATGGTATCTGTCCGTTCACTTTCCCAATCCATTGATGGAATCTGTCCATTCAGTTTCCCAGTTCATTGATAGTATCTGTCCATTAACTTACCCAATCCATTGATGGTATCTGTCCATTCACTTTCCCAATCCATCGATGGTTTCTGTCGATTAACTTTCCCAATCCATTGATGGTATCTGTCCATTCACTTTCCCAATCCATTGATGGTATCTGTCCATTCACTTTCCCAATCCATTGATGGTATCTGTCGATTAACTTTCCCAATCCATTGATGGTATCTGTCCATTCACTTTCCCAGTCTATTGATGGTATCTGTCCATTCACTTTCCCAATCCATTGATGGTATCTGTCCATTCACTTTCCCAGTTCATTGATGGTAGCTGTCCATACACTTTCCCAATCTATTGATGGTATCTGTCCACTCACTTTCCAAATCCAATGATGGTATCTGTCCATTCACTTTCCCAATCCATTGATGGTATCTGTACATTCACTTTCCCAATCTATTGAAGGTATCCGTCCATTCACTTTCCCAATCCATTGATGGTATCTGTCCATTCACTTTCCCAATCCATTGATGGTATCTTTCCATTCACTTTCCCAATCAATTGATGGTATCCGTCCATTCACTTTCCCAGTCCAATGATGGTATCTGTCCATTCACTTTCCCAATCTATTGATGGTATCTGTCCATTCACTTTATCAATCCAATGATGGTATCTGTCCATTCACTTTCCCAATCCATTGAAGGTATCTGTACATTCACTTTACCCATCCAATGATGGTATCTGTCCATTCACTTTCCCAATCCATTGAAGGTATCTGTTCATTCACTTTCCCAATCTATTGATGGTATCTGTCCATTAAATTTCCCAATCTATTGATGGTATCCGTCCATTCACTTTCCCAATCCAATGATGGTATCTGTCCATTAACTTTCCCTATCCAATGATGGTATCTGTCCATTCACTTTCCCAATCCATTGATGGTATCTGTCCATTCACTTTCCCAAACTATTGATGGTATCCGCCCATTCACTTTCCCAATCCAATGATGGTATCTGTCCATTCACTTTATCAATCCATTGATGGTATCTGTCCGTTCACTTTCCCAATCCATTGATGGAATCTGTCCATTCAGTTTCCCAGTTCATTGATAGTATCTGTCCATTAACTTTCCCAATCCATTGATGGTATCTGTCCATTCACTTTCCCAATCCATCGATGGTTTCTGTCGATTAACTTTCCCAATCCATTGATGGTATCTGTCCATTCACTTTCCCAATCCATTGATGGTATCTGTCCATTCACTTTCCCAATCCATTGATGGTATCTGTCGATTAACTTTCCCAATCCATTGATGGTATCTGTCCATTAACTTTCTCAATCCATCGATGGTATCTGTCCATTAACTTCCCCAATCCAATGATGGTATCTGTCCATTCACTTTATCAATCCATTGATGGTATCTGTTCATTAACTTTCCCAATCCAATGATGGTATCTGTCCATTCACTTTATCAATTCATTGATGCTATCTGTCCATTAACTTTCCCAATTCATTGATGGTATCTGTACATTCACTTTATCAATCCATTGATGGTATCTGTTCATTCCCTTTCCCAATCCATTGATGGTATCTGTCCATTCACTTTCCCAATCCATTAATAGTATCTGTGCATTGATTTCCCCAATCCATTAATGATATCTGTCCATTCACTTTCCCAATCCATTGATGGTAACTGTCCATTCACTTTCCAATCCATTGATGGTATCTGTCCATTCACTTTCCCAGTCTATTGATGGTATCTGTCCACTCACTTTCCCAATCCATTGATGCTATCTGTCCATTCACTTTATCAATCCATTGATGGTATCTGTCCATTCACTTTCCCAATCCATTGATGGTATGTGTGCATTGATTTGCCTAATCCATTAATGATATCTGTCCATTCACATTCCCAATCCATTGATGGTAACTGTCCATTCACTTTCCCAATCCATTGATGGTATCTGTCCATTCACTTTCCCAGTCTATTGATGGTATCTGTCCATTCACTTTCCCAATCCATTGATGGTATCTGTCCATTCACTTTCCCAGTTCATTGATGGTAGCTGTCCATACACTTTCCCAATCTATTGATGGTATCTGTCCACTCACTTTCCAAATCCAATGATGGTATCTGTCCATTCACTTTCCCAATCCATTGATGGTATCTGTCCATTCACTTTCCCAATCCATTGATGGTATCTGTCCATTCACTTTCCCAATCCATTGATGGTATCTGTCCATTCACTTTCCCAATCCATTGATGGTATCTGTCCATTCACTTTC